>CM067308.1:27062508-27529918 GCA_034231615.1 Meghimatium bilineatum
CTGCTAAAATATCAACTTTTGGATCTATAGTTCACCTGACCCATATTCCCCTGGTCATAAATATAACAAAGCTAGTCTCCCGCTTAGAAACTATGATTTCACATTTGACAATAATTGGACAATTAAATAGTATCTTGGTCATTTATACAGTTATAGTATTTTTTCATCCCCTTGAAATATGCTCATATCTGAAGTTTTGTTTCTCCTGACTAATCGAGTTTCATGCTTCTAATTTTCTTAAGTGACTTTCCCATTAATTTCATTGATTACTTTATGTCGACAGCCAACGAAAATTAAGATAAAAGTCTAATTCATAACTTTAAATTGATGAATTCCAATTTAGTCTATAAGTCTTGTAGTGTCCGTGGCCGAACAAAGGAATATCGCGTCACCAGTAGAAATCAAGAGTGGCGATCTCAAGCTGACCCCTAGATTTTCACACATTTTCAAATGAAACAAGTATCTAGTTTCTGCTTAACCATTTACCGGAGTCTTTCTCCAGAATAAATCTTCGCGCTGATACCAAAAGTCATTTATCTTTGCTGATTCAACTTTTCCCGTGCTTTTCATTAGCTAACGAATCAAAGTATACGGAAAATTGTCAATGATCAGAGTCGTCGACTAAGGTAAGTGACACTGTATGGAGTAGCGCAAAAGATTAATTAGTAGAAGGGCATGTATGTATTGTGAATGCTAAATTAGAAAGCATTTTAGTGCCGTGTAAGTTGTGCTGAGACTTCTATTAAACCTTATATACAATATAGATTTCAAATAATTGAAATCAGAACTGTGTCCACACAGATGAGTTCAATGAAAAACCCAATTTTTTATAGCCAAATATCGAACTTTTTAAAGGTAGGGGCCTATGCCATACGTTTCTCATATCAACTTTTTAAAGGTAGGTCATACGTTTCATATATCAACTTTTAAAATAATATTTTCGAAGAAATAAATTGTGTTTGTGTGTGTTATATGGGAAAGGGTGGGGGTAGGGTTGTCTACTAAAATGTAGACATTTTTCCGCATATTACGCTTATACCCACTTTTCCAAAAAAAGAAGTTATGATAAAACTTACATAATAAAGCTATATATAGGTCTACACAATATAGCTATAAGATATATATATATATATATATATATATATATATATATATATATATATATATATATATATATATATATATATATATATATATATATAATTCCTGCGTTATTCCGGTGCTATCATATGGATGTGAGAGCTGGAAAAGCTCTTTATCTTCAGAAAAGAAATTACTGAGTTTCGAGAACAAATGTCTTCGTAGGATAACTAACACCCATTGGAGTGAATTCAAATCGAATGATAAAATCAGAGAAGAGACACATCACAATTTCATCACAGATGTTATCAGAAAACGCCGTTGGTCCTACATCGGTCATGTCCTACGTGCAGACACCAAGATCTGACCTCTGCCCTATGCGCTAACTTCAACGCAAAAGGAAAATGAATGAATGATTGAATATATATATATATATATATATATATATATATATATATATATATATATATATATATATATATATATATATATATATATATATATATTTATATGGCTTGGTTTTCCTTTGCCTATTTGGGTTTTTTGTGATGGCATATTTGATGGTTCGACTATGATTTACTTCCCGTCCCCTTTTTTACGGCCATATATGTCTGAGCGCCAATATGCGGTCTGCTACGCACGGACGACCGCATTGCTCGGAGTCGGTAGTCAAACTTATATCTATGGAGCCAGCGTTCAGTACGAGCAATGCCTACAAACGGTTTGCAACGCACGGTTGGTCTCACGTCAAGAACCACTTCTAATCTGACATTTTCCCCCACAGTACATGGTACACACTAAGGGATCCTATGCCAGTGGTTCGGGGTTTTGTCCGTTGATCGGTGTTCCTTATAGATGAATCAGTGTAGGCCTACAATGCCAGCAATACCCACAAAAGGGCGCGCGACGTGCGGCTGGTTCATCCTGACTAAATCACCTTCGGTCTATGCGACGCGTCACATTTCCCAACCTACGGTCTAAAAAGGTACTTGGCGTCGTGGCTGTATCCTTGGTCCATCTTCCGTTATACCACATCGGGACTTCTGCCACACCGATCTCCAATGACCAAGACATGTTGGTCCCATGACACTGACCAGCCATCTACGATGTCCTTATACCCACTCTTGCATTGACTGTATATCTCACATGCCTTGACTGTATTTCTGGGTCTACCTCCCTACGCCGTGACCTTAGGTTCTTGTCCCTTTTTTATCCACCCATACTAAAGATATATATCAAAGAAGGCTCTGCCTTTCATCTCATCTGATGTCTGTGTCTGCCCTGAATCATCCTTCACGCTTTTGCTGGGTTTCGTTTAGGTATGTTCCCCGCTTCATTGACCTATGTATCTTACAGAACTTGTGTAATGCTTTATCCGTTGTGACCTCCTCATAAATTTTTGTCAACATATCTTTGTTTCTTCGGCAACTTGTTTAAAAGCCCCAATTGCCTTCTTCATTGCACTCTGTGCCTCCCGTCTATCACTGAGTGTGACGTGTGTCTTTTTTGTCTCTAGCGTTGCCAATCCTTGATAGCTTGATCTTTGAGTTGCCTCTATTTCTCTAGTCCACCATGGGGGCTGTTGAATCTTAGGTCTCACCCACTTGCATTCCCAGGCCTAATTCCTCAAGTTGCTAAGCACTGATTCTTTCGTGCGCGCATAGGCCTATATAAAAGGGTGGTGAATCTTGATCAATCTGAATTGCCGTCCTTTCAAGAAACGTATGGCGCATGGCAAATGGTCGCTCCCGTAGTATTTAAGAGCTGTTCATCTCATACTCCATGACCTGACACCAGTACGAGGTCAATGTTGGAATCTGAGTTTGTATCTTTAACAGCTAATCTAGTCATGATCATGCAGTTCAGAAGAGAGGTCAGTCTCGAATAGCGCTTGATTTAATGTCAGTCTTTGAGAGTTCTTGTTTGGCTTCCCCCAAGAGACATTGCGTGCATTGAAATCCCTGCAAACTAGTAGCATTTCTCCAGGTAGATGCTCTAGTTTACTAATTGTTTGTTTGTTTTGCATTCGCTCCATTGTAATCAGTACGGATATTCATGTAATTTCCGCCGGGAGTGTAGTTACGTTGTGCCACAGTTATGCGCCTTTTAGGCCAGCACATCCGATTTCGCCATGCTTTGACATTTCGGGTGGGCTACCATAGCCTGTGACAGCCTTCCTATCTGTCGCCAGGCAGCGAATGTGTACTGACTCTACGCCGAGACGGTTTGTCCTTCACGTCTATCTTGCATAAGGTGTTCCGCCGCCAGTGAACTATTCTCGTGTAATTAAATGTGTTGTGCCCGTGCCCATCGGGTACTGAACCTTTTCTCATCCTCAAGCCTGGTTCCAGTTTAGGAAGAACTCGGCAGAAGAGTTGGGCTCGGTCTCATTAGTCCTCTTAGCCGAAGTGTTGTTCACCAACGTCGTGAACCCCTCCCCTCGTCCAAGTCTGAGTTTATGCACATTTTTAGGAGCGTCAGGGACTAGCACTTTGTTCTAGAGTTAAACATTGCTTGTCACCTTGGACGGCTGTGCCTGTGCACATCTGGTACTGAACCTTTTCTCTGTGTGGGCATGATTCCGGTGTAGGAAAAACCCGTCAGTAGAGTTGGGCCTGGGCTGGGATCACCGGTAACTAGAAGCTTGTCTCGAACAAACAACAAATTATTTCCGATTTCCTTGAAACTTTTCCCGTTCACTTTGTACATGACGCAGCCCTCTAGCGCTGTGTTTCCCATTCAGTGTACTCATTGTGTTATTCATATTGTATCTGATGCAGCAATTCTTTATATTTCTCGTAATATCTGCCCACTTCGTAACATCTGCAGTGGCCGTCCCTCCAATGCTTCTGCCGAACTGACTAGCTTTACCGTGTGGCAACAGTGCTGCTGCATGTGTTGGCGCAGAGGTGTCTGAGATATTGCCTGTATTTTTGTAGTCAAATCTCTTTTCATCTGCTACCTTCACATTCACGGACACGATCCCCAAAAGTTTTAGTCAGAATCAGCACGAGCAGCTGTATTTCTGTTTCCAAGGAGCACCACGAGGAGGTACTTTTGGGATCTTTGTTATCTGCTAACCCTGGGTCCGCTGACCTCCATGCGGTACCCTTAACACCCCTAGTTTGCTAATGAACTCCCAGTCATCGGGCTTAATGTGTGAGCAATTTCTCATGTAAATGTTAACAATATTCCACCTTCTATCCTGGACTGTTATTTGCACTCACGGCAACTCTTTATTTTCTGTATCCCACGCTGTTAAGTTCAATAGTTTGTGTAGTAATCCTTGCCTAACGAGAATGGCTTCACTGTGGCGTGTTGGGCTTACAGGACTGACGTAACATACGAAGTCCATGAATTTCAATTGTTCAACAGTTCATGAACATCTGGTCAGCACTTACATAAAACAAAAGGTTGATAAGATTTGCTATGAGCGCACAGATTATCAGACTACAGAGTACGGGTATGAAAAAATCCAAACAACAATATACAAGAGAGTTTCAACCTTTAGGTCATTTTCAAGAAAATACAAGAAAAACTGAATACAAGAAAAACTGAATAAACAGAAGAAAGAGTCAAAATAATGGCATTATCACAACGGCACTGAGATAAGAAGACGATAGGGCTGAACTGATTACAGCAGTCAAGGATACCCTATGATAAAACGAGGACAAGGTCGAAAGAGACAATATACATATTCAGAGAATGGTAGAATGGGAGGAACTAGAGGCGACGAGAGAAAGTGTTCCCACTTCTGAAAGATCAGAAGAACGCGCAATCAGCAGCTGACTGGGACACTGAGCTTATACACTTTTAGATGACTGGTAGAAAGGCAAGCAGAGCATATATGGGAATGTCCCCAGTGCTGTGACACTTGTTCCTAATCAAGAGACGGGCATTAATAAAATATGGGGAATAAGAACAAAATAAAATAACTATACCCGAAAACAACATAAATGGCAACACAACAAAGACCCCATCACAAAAAAATCTAAATAAATGAATGATCGGTATTAAGACCTAAGGGCTTAAGGGCACCAAGCTGCAACATACAGTGATTTCCAAGGTCTTACTTAGCTCTATTGTCTGTGGTGCAAGATCTTAATATAGTGACCTGAATTTCACGTACACCAGGATGATCAATGTTATTGAAATGTATGACGACAGAAGTGTTCTGTAGTTAATGGCATGAAGATGTTGGCAAAAACGGTCAGTCTTTGCCAGTTTCACTTTATATAGATTCACATGTACAGGTATCGTTGATAGTCTTCTTTTTCTCGTTCGCAGTTTGACATGTCTACACAGCAAGTCCTAAAACAGCAAGTTTTCTTAATAAATGCTACTGTATTTGAAAGCTCCTCAGTGCTCCCATACATCTTTCTGTGAATACCCATCTCTGTGGGCCAGTGTTCCTCTCTTAACTGGTTTAGTGTATTGTAGTCTATTTAAGTTTAATATGTTGTGTCCTGTTCTGAGGAGGAAGATAATAACTTGATCTGCTCTGTCGAGATAGTGGTAATTGTATTTTGGGTGGTCAACTTTTCAGATGGTTTTGATGAGGGTCCTCTTTTCGTGGTAGGGGATTTCTTGGTCTTTTTGTTCCTGTGCCAGTCTATCTGCCTCTTCATTTCCTGGTATGCCACAATGGGATGGTATCCACTGTAGTATTACCCTTCTTTGGTTGCTAACTTCTCGCATGGCTTCCTTCACGTCTGGCAGTTTATCGCTCTCAAGGGCTTGTAGGACAGACATAGCATCAGTAAGAAATACCACCTGTTGGCATTGGCTTGTTGTGTTTTTAATTATTTCTGAAGCAATGTTTAAAGCCTGTTCTTCTGCAGAGTAGTTGGAGCAGAATATTCCAGTTGGTGAACATGTGGATTCATTTTCTTTTTCTGGATATTTTATGTACACGCCAGCACCTCAATTCTTCACTGCTCTGGTTGCTGATCCGTCGGTATATACTTGTATCCATGCTTCTCTGGGGTACATATCTTCAATCATGTTGCATACTATTGTTTTCTTTTGGAGATTATTCAGTTCTATCATAGTGTGGTAGTTGTTTATGGTGGTTCTGATAGTGAGATTTGGGTATCGCTCCCACAGAACTGGAAAAAGTGTTGGTGTTATCTCTCTTGTTATGTCTGGTAGTTCTTCCTTATATTTTCTGTTTGGTTATTTAGATCGGAGTATAAAACTGCTCCTCTTCAGTCTTCCACTGGCTAAGTCACTGTAACTGGTCCTCATTGTATGTGCTGGCATACTCTTGTGCTTTTCTGCATGTACCATGGTCTTAGTGTCTCGCCTGTATGGTAAGGGGGTGATGCCTGTAATTTTTTCCATATTATTTATGGGAGAGGTCTTCATGATACCTGTGATAAGGGAAGTGCTCGATTTTGTACCTTGTTCAGGGCTTGTAGATGGGAGTTGGCTGCTGAAGTCCATGTTGTTGATCCATATTCTAGCACTGGTCTAATTGCACCTGTATATACCTTCTTTAAGGTTCTCTCATTGGCCAGTTTTTTCCTGCCAATTTCCTCAGGAAGGCAAACTTCTTTCTTGCCTTTGCTTCTACTTTCTCAATGTGAGACTTCCATGTCAGTCTTTTATCTAGTGTAGTGCCCAAGTACACAGGCTCGTCTTCTGTTTGGATATGTACATTTCCAAGTTTTAACTCTCCTCCTTTATCGTTGATAGTGAAATTCGCCTTAGGAAAAGAAATGGAGCGGATCTGCACTACATAGGAATATGTGTAGCAATGCTGGCGTCCACAACAAACTGTGCCAAAATGTTCTGAAACATTAACCCTAAAGTGACTGGACAGAAATGTCATAAATAAATTTTATTTATCAGTTAAATGGTTACACACCTGAAGAAGTTACCTCCTTCATACTGGGTACCAAATATGTGATGATGGCAACTTGGGAAATGAAATTTAGTTAACACTCGAGATGGCGATGGCTGCCATGACATAGTGGAATATGATTTGGAAAAGTATGCCCAGAATTATAGTAAAGATGAATCTTTTCATATTGCTAGTGATAAATATATTTTATATGGATGTAGAAGCTGGACACAATGCAGATATAGAAAGAAGGATTAAGGCTTTTGAATACAAGTACTACAGACGTTTGTTAAGAATTGGTTATATAGAATTCAAGACAAATATATTTGTTACAGCAGCCTCTAACACACATGCTAACCGTTGCACTAAAGCTATTCCTAACACTAAATCTTCATATGTGTATGTGCCTCTGTCCTGGGTTGACTAAATTCATTGAATGATTTATATAGAACACTGCAGATACTCGGTACTTATATTGTAGATACATACTCTCAAGAATTTCTCTCAACTCTAACTAGGGAAACATGCATGTCACCTACAGAAACTTGTTTCATGCAATAACAACGCCTTTTTTTATTTTGACAATGTGTTCTCCGTAAGTACCAACTTTATGGAGACAGAAATTAATCACATTTTATGAGAAAATTGAATTGCATTAAGATTTTGAGAATCTTGTCCCACAGAAAAATAACTTTGGTTGGCACATCATTATCAAATCAGAAGTTGTACACAGCAATGGAATATTGATAAAGCCTTCTAGGACAATTCCATATGACCTCCAACAGTCTTGACTGTTTATTTTTATGCTGAGTAATTCTACATTGCACACCAACTGACCATATATACACAAGATGGGAATCTATGACATAGATAACTAAGTTCAGCATTCATGAAAACAAAGCCAAATAAAATACTGTCTCCACATTGAAGGCAGAGTGTAGCTCAACTTTAACATCTGTAGTAGATTTTAATGGAGACACTGACAAGTAAATAAGATAACGAATAAATTGAAATAATACTCAAAGAATATACAAAATAAGGAAGCAAGTAAACACTTAATGGAGACACTTGATCAATCAGTTCACTAAGGCAACCATTGAAATATTTGACCAATTAGTTCACTAAGGCTTAAACGTTTGTAAAATGTTGATGATAACTTTATTCAAGATTTTAAAGAAGCATGATTAAACATACTATTGATTATGATATAATAATTGCAATATTTCCTGAACAATTTCTTAATAACAAAGAAGAATATTCACATTGTTGACTTCCATAAACAACTACTTGTATAACAATCTCCTTCAATGACTAGCCTTATTGACCCCATAGGTGACTGAAAACACCAACGAATAACGTTTCTAGGGGCCCATTGGCATCTCGAAACGCCACCAGTTGCTATGCCCCGATTCCCGGTACGGAACTTCATGAAGCTATGCTCACATGACGTAGAATTCCCACCACACGAAGCTAGGAGTATGTCACATTCTAAAGGTCTAATTCTATTACACATTATGATTGTAAGAACTAGGATGCCAGTTCCTATTGTCAATGAAAGTCTGGAACAACTTTTGTTGATTTTCAACATCATATTTCAGTCGAATGTTTGTGGACTATGTTGCGACGATGATGATTTTTTGAGAATTACAATTGTTATCATAAAATAGTATTAAAACATTACTTTCAGAGAACATATCCAGACATTTTGCAACTTCATATAGGACCAGTACATTGTATATAATGAGGATTGTGTCCAATTGAAGTTGCTTCGAAGTCAAATGTTCGACAGCATGGCATGGTAAGTGATCGTCATGGTAAGTAATATCTACATGCTTTAGTTGCTGTTTTTGTGTGTTATATTATAATAGTGTTTTTTTAATCAACAAATAACATAAAAACAATATTTATCGCGTGCCACAGGTCAGCATGAAAAATAATTAATTACGTTGTATGTTGTCATAGGTCTAGTCTTAAGTGGATGAACATTGTATGTGATTTATTCATGTTTTATTAGTTTATTCAGTCCATATTATATTAGTTTGGATATAAAACAATATATATACAACAGGAATATGTATTTAGGAGGATTTTATCAGTGTTGGATTTTATACATTGTTCAAGTATTAGGTCTATCTTGAAATTATTTTTGAGATTTTTTAAATTGTGGTTTTGAGGTTTTCCCCCCAATTTTCATCTTCACAACTTGCTCACAACTGTAATATCACACATTCAACAACAAAAAATAACATGATAATATGCATTATTAACTCCTTTATTTACATGTGCAAAAATTATTTCGAAATCTATAACAACAAAAAAGGCTAGAATGCTGCTTTGGCTGGGTCAAGTCTATTCTCTTATTTATTTCTCATCTACACTTACCATCTAATGTTAAGATAAAGGTAGGTCCCATGGTAGCAATCTGCCATCGGGGATGAAGATAACTCTTCATCTACTAAGCCGCAGCAACTATCAAGTGGGGTGGCCAGTTCCCTTCCTTGCTGTATTTACCTTGCCTAACTCATGCATCATGTACTCATTTACAGTTGAGTCAACTGAAGGAGTGGTTGTGTCAAGCGAGAAATCACAACCCAGATTTGTTTTCTATCTGGACATGGTTTTGAACCTGGCACTCTGGTCACTCCTATCTGGTCACTCCTATCATTTGGTTTCAGTGATAGCAAGCAAGCTCACTATCAACCAGGTTACCACATTGCTCATGTTAATGACATTGTCTTGATATCATGAAAATCAGATCTTCAGAAATGAGTGAATATAGTGGTGATTCAAAAACAAGAAAGATTTGGAGCCTGAATAAGGCAAAAGTTATGGTAAAAAAATATGCACATACCACCAAAGTCAGTGGGATGTTGTCAAGTTCATCAATTTAAATACATACTAGCATGAGATGGTAAGTGTAGATGAGAAATAAAGAAGAGAATTGACCTGATCAAGCCAAAGTTGCATTCTTGTCATTTGTAAGGAGATTTGTATACAAGTTATTATTTAGGAAATCACAATGTAAATATTCTACATTGTTACACATAAATAGCATAGCCATATAACAAGAAATTCTTCTTCTATGTGGTGTGTTCTTTGCAGGACGTTGTTATCACTACCACTCTGCAAGTCTCTGGGTTCTGTGCAAACTGTCCTGCATCTTCCATGTGACGTATTCCTGCAGAACATTGGCCTTGGTCTGAGGGTCTTCTGTTTATGAAATAAATCTCTGGAGAAACCATTTCATTGCATAAAGAAAGAGCTAATTGTTCGCAATTCCTTGGATCAAAACAGCAACAATATTCAAGTGTATCTTTTTATATACTGGTATCCAAAACAGAAATATAATTATGGGCAATAAATAAAAAGCAATTGCCCTGGAGGTGACATAGAGATAGATATTGTTTTACAGAGAATTCCCAGAAAGTCATGGACCAAAGATGAATACATAGAGCAAGCTTACTATCAAGATTAGAAAGAGACAATTAGCATTTTCCTGGCATGTCATGAGATATGAAGGTTTGGAATAAATCTTGACAACTGGTCCAAGTTGGTTCCTTATTCTTTTGATGTGTCCAACATACACCAACCATATTTTATTTCCTGATGAAAGCATTGGTTTCAATATTTCTTATACAGTGACACACATAAATGATGAATAATCTTTAATAGTATTGTTTGTTAACAGCTTGAGACATCATGTGTAGTCATCTTAACACGTGTTGGGGTTTCTTCTGAATGGAAACACATGAGCTGTATCTTCATACGAGACTTGAAGTTATCAAGCAATTTGGTCACCACTCTGAAATAAGACATAGTGAGGTGTTGTGTTATAACATAGATCAATATAACTATGTCGAATGAGAAGTGAAGGGTTGTGTTATAACATGAGATAAGAAGTGATGGGTTGTGTTATAACATGAGATAAGAAGTGATGGGTTGTGTTATAACATGAGATGAGAAGTGATGGGTTGTGTTATAACATGAGATGACATTTGAGAAGTTGTGTTATAACATGAGATGAGATTTGAGAAGTTGTGTTATAACATGAGATGAGAAGTGACGAGTTGTGTTATAACATGAGATGAGATTTGAGAAGTTGTGTTATAACATGAGATGAGAAGTGACGAGTTGTGTTATAACATGAGATAAGAAGTGAGGGATTGTGTTATAACATGAGATAAGAAGTGATGGGTTGTGTTATAACATGAGATAAGAAGTGATGGGTTGTGTTATAACATGAGATGAGAAGTGAGGGATTGTGTTATAACATGAGATGAGATTTGAGAAGTTGTGTTATAACATGAGATAAGAAGTGATGGGTTGTGTTATAACATGAGATAAGAAGTGATGGGTTGTGTTATAACATGAGATAAGAAGTAATGGGTTGTGTTATAACATGAGATGAGAAGTGATGGGTTGTGTTATAACATGGATCAGTATTACTATTGTCACATGTGAGGGGTTGTGTTATAACATATAGCTGTATTACTATTGTCACACACAACATCCACATGAGCAAATAAATGATAAATTCTCTGTTTTACATGCTATAATTCTCTGACATCACCTCCTTGAAATGATAAATGATAACAATGATTTCAACTGCTATAATTCTTTGAAGATAATGTCACATCCTTGAATTGGTAAATCACAATAATCACTCAGTGTGACACAGCAACACCAGCAAATGTTCCTTCATGCAGAGAAATCATACATGTCCAAATTGTGGCAGAGAATTATATGCCAGAATTGGGCATTTCAAACATCTCCACACACACGAGAGAGATGCAACACAAGTTTCAAACTGTTGTCATCATCTCCACACACACACGAGAGGGATACAACAACACAAGTCTCAAACTGTTGTCATCATCTCCACACACACACGAGAGGGATACAACAACACAAGTTTCAAACTGTTGTCATCATCTCCACACACACACGAGAGGGATACAACAACACAAGTCTCAAACTGTTGTCATCATCTCCACACACACACGAGAGGGATACAACAACACAAGTCTCAAACTGTTGTCATCATCTCCACACACACACGAGAGGGATACAACAACACAAGTCTCAAACTGTTGTCATCATCTCCACACACACACGAGAGGGATACAACAACACAAGTCTCAAACTGTTGTCATCATCTCCACACACACACGAGAGGGATACAACAACACAAGTCTCAAACTGTTGTCATCATCTCCACACACACACGAGAGGGATACAACAACACAAGTCTCAAACTGTTGTCATCATCTCCACACACACATGAGAGGGATACAACAACACAAGTCTCAAACTGTTGTCATCATCTCCACACACACACGAGAGGAATACAACAACACAAGTCTCAAACTGTTGTCATCATCTCCACACACACACGAGAGGGATACAACAACACAAGTCTCAAACTGTTATCATCATCTCCACACACACACGAGAGGGATACAACAACACAAGTCTCAAACTGTTATCATCATCTCCACACACACACGAGAGGGATACAACAACACAAGTCTCAAACTGTTATCATCATCTCCACACACACACGAGAGGGATACAACAACACAAGTTTCAAACTGTTGTCATCATCTCCACACACACACGAGAGGGATACAACAACACAAGTCTCAAACTGTTATCATCATCTCCACACACACACGAGAGGGATACAACAACACAAGTCTCAAACTGTTATCATCATCTCCACACACACACGAGAGGGATACAACAACACACGTCTCATCATCATCGCCTTGTTGTCATCATCTCCACACACACACCAGAAAGATACAACCACACAAGTCTCAAACTGTTGTCATCATCTCCACACACACGAGAGGGATACAACAACACACGTCTCATCATCATCGCCTTGTTGTCATCATCGCCTGCGATGGATAGCTATTATTAAGTTACATTTCTTATATTATAATTTTCTGAATGTGACATAACATCCTTGAATTGGTAAATCACAACAATGATTTCTCATGCTACAATTCTCTGATGTCACATCCTTGAATTGGTAAATCAGAAAACATAGAACATGTTTTACAGAAGAAACCCATATCATCGTATGACTATGACAGGATAATGAGAAATACAAAAATAGTTATATTAACACATCCATACAAATTCTAGTTATATAGCAAATCTATACAAATGTTAGTTATATGACAAATCTATACAAATGCTAATTATATGGCAAATCTATACAAATGTTAGTTATATGACAAATCTATACAAATGTTAGTTATATGACAAATCTATACAAATGTTAGTTATATGACAAATCTATACAAATGTTAGTTATATGACAAATCTATACAAATGCTAATTATATGGCAAATGTATACAAATGCTAATTATATGGCAAATGTATACAAATTCTAGTTATATAGAAAATCTATAAAAATTATAGTTATATATAATATCTATAAAAATTCTAGTTAAATAACAAATCTATGCAAATGATAATTATATAAAAATATATATACAAATGATAGTTATATAGCAAATCTATGCAAATACAATTACACCACAAAAGTGCATACACAATGAGTTATTTCTCACAACATTCACTTACTTTTTACCCTCATCAGAGAGCTCAGGAGTTACAGCAAAAGCTTCCTTGAAACAAGCTCTGGAATATTAATAATGGATCCTACTATTGACATTAAAAGACATATATTACAGATAAAACAATGCGACACATGTTTTATTGTAAATATGTTGAGAGGTGACTAATATGAACTGTTGTCATTGCATTCAGGACAAAATGAATCAATGCTACATCAATCAATAAGCCTGTAACCCTTCAGGGTCGTAGGGGTACCAACCATATTGGATGCTTAAGCATACAGAGTCCTCCAGCGAATTCTATCCTCAGCGATGCGGATGAGTGTGGAAATATCTTGTCCTGTCCATTCCTTGATGTTGTCTATCCATGCCTTTATTTTCCCTCCTCTGCTTCTTCCCCCATCGAAAGTTCCTTGCAGTATTGTTTTTGACAAGGAATCGTGTCTGTATACATGTCCAAACCATGCTAGTTTTCGTCGTTTCATTATTTAAAGCAATGGTTCCTGAACACCTGCATACATCTCTACTTTATTTCTTACGTACACATTGGTCTTATGTTCCCTATAGGAAAATCGTAGAATTCGTCTGTTGCATTTGTACTCGAAAGCCTGTAATCTTCTCTCTAAGTCCACAGTGAGTGTCCAACACTCACATCCATACAGAACAACAGAAATCACAAGCGACTTATACAGTTTAACTTTCACTCCAAACTGCCCCATCGAGGCCAGCACTGTGTAGTGGTGATGGGGCTTAGTTCACCATCAGGGGCTGGAAACTAAGACTGGTCGGGCAGTCCCACTCGAGCAGGACCATAGTCTGGCCCAAGTAAGCAGTGTGCTGAAGACGGAGGCAACCAGCCAAAAGGCGCACAGATAATCAGGATGCCACGCACAAAACACAATGGAAACATGTCTGCATCTATAAACAGTTATGGTGCCTGCCCTGTGGCGGACGTTCAGGCAGGGACGGGCCCTATACCTTGAAAGGGCCCAACCTAAGCTACTGGAAGTCCTTCTCAATTGCCCAGAGGAGCCAGGAAGCTAGGGAATAGAGCTACTGGCCAAACAAACAAGCGACCAATAAAAACAGTGCACTTGAATGCTGAGGGTGTCAATAGTAAAAGAGATGGATACAGCAAAAAATTGGAACTTGAAAAATGTCCTAAGTGAAGAACAAGTCTATATATGCTGTATCCAAGAAACACACCTCAGCAGCGACATAGCCTTCAAAATCAGAGGCTACCAGTGCTACCGGTCTGACCGAAAGGACAGGTGAAAAGGGTGGAATTCTGACACTTGTCAAAAACAATATCAGCGCATGTCAGCTGGAAGTATATATGGAAGGGGCAGAATACCAGATGCTCCACCTAAAAACAGACAGTGCAGAATTCCATCTCCTGAACTACTACTGCCCAAATGATAAACCATTGGCACTAGACACAATTCCAGACAAAGAGAGACTTATGGTGTGTGGTGACTTCAACAGCCATTCTCAGAGCTGGGGCTACGATCATATCGACAAGAGAGGTGAGGAACTTGAGAGCTGGCAGGGTGAAAATAATCTCATCCTTATTAACAAGCCAGCAGACTCACCAACCTTCTACTTGAGAGCATGGCATACCACCTCTACACCAGACCTGGCATTCCACTCACCAGGCCTGGAATGGAATATCACACGTGTCATTGGAAAGCAGCTTGGGGGTAGTGATCACAGACCAGTATTTCTGGAAATCCACAATGAATTTACCAAGAACAGCAGCACGCTCACTAGGTGGAACTATAAGAGGGCAGACTGGAAAATGTACCAGCATTTAACCAGTGTTCTAGCTAAGGACATGAACTTGGACAAAGACATCAATAGAGCAGTGAGTGAATTTAATAGATGTATACTACATGCTGCTAGTAAAACCATACCCAGGGGGGCACGCAAAAACTACAAACCCTACTGGAATGATGAACTGGAAAAGCTGCAAAATGAGATGGAAACATCTAGACAGCAGGCTGAGAACAGACCTAGCCAAGAACATCACAAACAATATCAGCAAACAAAGGCTAAATTTCAAAAAGTCAGGTTACAAGCCAGACGGAGCAGCTGGAAAGAAAAAACAGAGTCGCTGAACCTAGAAAGAGATACTAGGAAATTATGGAAACTTGTGAAACAACTAAATGACGAAGGTACAGGGAGAAATATCAGAATCACACTTTATAAAGATGGAAACATTTTAACAGGTAAACATGCAGCTGATTCCTTTGCAGAAGAGAATAACATCAAAGTTAGCCCAGACAAACAACAGGAGGTTCGTGAGAAGCAGCAAAACATTGGACAAGGCGAACTTATACCTGAAGTCATGGAGGCACCAATCACAATGAAAGAACTGGAGCATGCAATATCCAAATTGAAAATGAAAAAGTCCCCTGGAGCTGATGGAGTGTCCAATGAAATGATTAAAAACCAGGGAATTGCAGCAAGAGCAAAGCTACTGCAGATCTTTAACACAAGCTGGTCCACAGGTAATGTACCACAGACATGGAGAGAAGCTATAATGATACCACTCCTCAAATAAGGAAAAGATGGCAACACAGTCTCCAATTACAGGCCTATCAGCCTCACAAGCTGTCTATGCAAAATAATGGAATGCATTATCAATCTTAGGATGCAGTGGTACCTTGAAAGTGAAAACCTTCTGGTATCACAGCAAGCAGGTTTCAGACAGTGCTACTCTACTGAAGATCAGGCAACCTACCTCTCCCAAGAGATTGAGGATGCCTTTCAGGATAAGAAACTGGTACTAGCAGCGTGGATAGACCTCAGGAAAGCATTTAATAAGGTCTGGAAAGAAGGTCTCTTAAATAAATTGCGAAATTGCAGGGTTAGCTCAAGCATGTACAAATGGGTAAAAGCATACCTGCATAATAGAAGAGCCAGGGTACAATTAGATGGTCACAAGAGCAAGAAAGTTCTACTGCGTCATGGAGTCCCCCAGGGAGGAGTCCTGTCACCCACACTTTTCTTGGTTTACATCAATGACCTAGTTGCTGAACTACCACACGGGATCAAAGTGGCAATGTATGCTGATGACCTGGTGATCTGGTGCACGGAAGAACATGCAACAGTGGCCACTAAACAAATACAAAGAGCTATCAATGTCCTAACCTTATGGGCAAATAGATGGTGCATCAGCATTAACACAGATAAGTGCAGCACTACACTCTTTCCCCTCTCACCAAAAAAAAAAGCCGGTCATATCAAGATAGATGGAGTGCTCTTGAAAGATGACAAAACCCACATACCTCGGAGTTACTTTTGATGATAAGTTGACATGGAAGCAGCACATAAACAAAGCAACAACAAAAGCCAGGAGGAAGTTAGCTATCCTGAGAAAACTAAGTGGAACCACATAGGGAGCTAGTGGGAATATACTCAGTAAAGTTTACCAGCAAGGCATAAGATCACACCTGAAATATGGTTCAGCTGCGTGGTGTCCTGCATCAAACACCACATTACAAGATCTAGATAAAGTGCAAAACCAGGCACTTAGAATAATGTTGGGAGCAATGAAATCAACACCCATAGCAGAGATGCAGAAAATGGGAAGAATGCAAACACTTGGCGAATGCAGAGACACAAAAGTACTGATTCAAGCAGAAAATTTTCAGTGTATGCCAAGTCATCCAATGAAGGAAATATTCCAAAATCTAGCAATGGAGCGACTGAAAAGAAGCAGCTTTATCCATCAAGCTAAACGACTCCGTAGACAACTTACAGACCTACCTGAAGTTGACAGCCCCTTAAGGTCTGTACCAGAACAAACCCCGTGTAGTGAAAGGCATGGAATGCCAATATACATTCAGACCCAAGTGAAAGGAATACTAAGCGAGGACGAACAGAATAGTGTGGAGCGAAGGACAGTCACCCTCAGTTTCCTGGATGAGGAATATCCACAAGATATATGGATTTCCACAAGATATATGGATTAGAGTATACACAGATGGGTCAGCACAGAATGTAGTGAGGAATGGAGGTGCAGGTGAATATATAGAATATCCACACAAGCCTAGAGATACAATCAGAACACCGACTGGGAAATTCTGCAATAATTATGATGCAGAAATCCAGGCATCTAGTGTGGCAGCTAAAAAACTGCTGAACTCCAACTCTAACCTACAGCGTGTGGTATTCCTGACTGATGCAAGGTCAGTGCTTCAAGCTCTCCAGTCTAGAAAACTAACATTCTTGAAAAAACTACTTAGTGAATTGTCTTACCAGTATAGGGTAACCATGCAGTGGATACCCTCTCACTGTGGAATACCAGGAAATGAAAAAGCAGACTAACTGGCTAAGGAAGGTGCTGCCGAAGATAAACCAGATATACCAAACACCTACCATCAGAAAAAACAGATGATCAAGTCAATAAGAAAGCCACAACACAAGATGACTATCACATTATGAACAGATCAGAACAAGTTATAATTCTACATCTCAGAACAGGACACAACTGACTCCGCAGTCACATGTATACAAAGTTCAAGATAGGCAACACTGCCATGTGTACATGTGGACAGGCCGCACAGAGTGCCAAACATATACTTCAAGAGTGTTCTGAGCATGAAACGCTGAGGCAGACATATTGGCCAGAGGAAACAACACTGGAATCAAAGCTCTATGGGACATTGTATGAACTACAAAAGACAGTGAGTTTTATCCAGGTGACAGAATTACAGATATAGACATGTTTCAAGTGAACGAAAGAAGAAGAACTCCAAACTGTTATATTCACTCCAAAATGCTATATACCTGGCATCCAAATTTTTTCAAAACATTTCTATTTATTTTAACTTCATTTTTGTCTAACAGTGTCAGTGCCCTGTTTCAATTTTTGAGGTTTGGGGTCAATCATATGCTCCTGTACCTGCAGAGTTATCTTCTATCAATCTTTGACCATCCATTCGTGAACCATACTCCAGTTCTGTATCTGATTCTTAGTCTATGATATCTGAATAACCACAATATCTATGAACCAATACCAGGTACCAATATAGTGTACAGAATATCAACTTAAAAATACCTGCATGTGCTTTCTAATAGAAGTATGTGTATCAATCAACATGTAAATTACACAATACTAACAGCTGCTCACAACGGATTCATATTGGTGAGGATGATGAGGATGCTACTTTTTGTGACAATGACTCTTTGTATCTCTGTTGTATCTCAGGTTTGTCCTGTATGTAGTTGATTTGTAACAGACTTTCTGACCCTTAGTCCAATACACATTGACAGTGATGATGATGCCTGCTACTTTTTGTGAATAATGACTCCTTGTAGTGCTGTATTAAGGCTTGTCCCGCTTGTAGCAGATATGTACTGAACTTTCTGACCCGTAGTCCAACACACATTGACAAAATGCATAAGATTCAAAATGGAGCCATACATATAATTTTTTGATGTCTCAGAGATTTTCTTTGTCCATTGGAGTTGATAATGACCATTTGAGCTCAACTGGGCTGATGATGATGGCCATCATCCCAAGTTTAAATCCCTGCTCACCATCTCCTTGGAAGCTACCACCCAGGGACACTTTTTGGCCTGCAAAGCCAGAAGACACAAAATAATGCAGTTCTGCTGTGAAGCCCTCCAAGAGAAAATGAGACAAATTTTTGTGTTGGGTATCATAGAGTGAACACAGAAGACATTCTTTGCAAAGAAAATAAAACATCTACCCTTTACTCATAATAGTGACAGTTTTAGCAAAGCAGTCTATATTAGCACTGCTTACAAAATATGTGATTAATAAAAACTAATGTGCATAAGGTCTTCACTCACAACTTACAGACCAGGAGCATGCTAAAGTTCTATACCTGAGATGGTCTTCACTCACAACTTAATAACCAGGTATGTGGAGCATGCTAAAGTTCTATACCTGAAATGGTCTTCACTCACAACTTAATAACCAGGTATGTGGAGCATGCTAAAGTTCTATTCCTGAAATGGTCTTCACTCACTACTTACAAACTAGATATGTGGAGCATGCTAAAGTTCTATACCTGAGATGGTCTTCACTCACTACTTACAAACTAGATATGTGGAGCATGCTAAAGTTCTATACCTGAGATGGTCTTCACTCACAACTTACAAACTAGATATGTGGAGCATGCTAAAGTTCTATACCTGAGATGGTCTTCACTCACAACTTACAAACCAGGTATGTGGAGCATGCTAACGTTCTATACCTGAGATGGTCTTCACTCACAACTTACAAACTAGATATGTGGAGCATGCTAAAGTTCTATACCTGAGATGGTCTTCACTCACAACTTAATAACCAGGTATGTGGAGCATGCTAAAGTTCTATACCTGAGATGGTCTTCACTCACAACTTAATAACCAGGTATGTGGAGCATGCTAAAGTTCTATACCTGAAATGGTCTTCACTCACAACTTAATAACCAGGTATGTGGAGCATGCTAAAGTTCTATACCTGAAATGGTCTTCACTCACTACTTACAAACTAGATATGTGGAGCATGCTAAAGTTCTATACATGAGATGGTCTTCACTCACAACTTAATAACCAGGTATGTGGAGCATGCTAAAGTTCTATACCTGAAATGGTCTTCACTCACTACTTACAAACTAGATATGTGGAGCATGCTAAAGTTCTATACCTGAGATGGTCTTCACTCACAACTTACAAACTAGATATGTGGAGCATGCTAAAGTTCTATACCTGAGATGGTCTTCAGTCACAACTTACAATAACACTACTAGGCATGTGAATAATGCATCTGTTGGGGGACTATGACAATAAGTGAAAAGATTAAGCTAATACTTGATCCCACTAGCTATATTTGAAATATATTTAAAATGCTGACTTACTCAATACGTGGACTGCTGTAAATCTGAACTGTGCTTTGAAGGGCCTGAAGTTCCAATCTGGCCTGAATCAGAAATATTATATCATATTATAATACTGAAACATATCCTACAATGATCAATCAAAAATCAATCAAAACCTATCAATCTAATAAGAGCATTTGCCTTGGGTAAATTCTCTTCAGACTGTACTGTTCTTACATTCCCTCTCCAGGTCTTTCTTCCACCTATCCCCCCCCCCCCTGCATCTTATCTGCTATGGCTTGCACAGCAAACAGTTTGATTTACACATTATAATCAATAAATGCACAAAACAATCATTTCACTTACATCATCAATAGGCCTATACATTATGCAACGTGAAAATATATTATTCATACTGTATCAATAGCAATGTTTAAAATTCTATGCAACATATGCACCTTTAGCACTCACAAGAAAATGATATTAGAAGTTTTAACAAACAATTTTTGCACTGCAAAGAAAATTTATATGCAGTGAACAGCACATGATTTGGAGGGCATTCTGTGGGCATTTAAATATATAGATAAAACTCTATATAGGTCTAATACATTTATTATAAAATGTCATATTCCGTTAATAACTCATTTTTCAGCTGACATTCGCTGACTATGTCGAAATTATTTATATGAGTAGGAATACAATGTAAACATGTAGTCCAGATCTAATATTATATTTCTTACATGCTGTAAATAAAGTATAAGGTGTGATTGTGATTCGCAATGTCGGAAACATTTAGAGCTAGTATTAATATTAAATATCAAGTTGTTTCCAGACACCAGAGCTTTATTTTTAGAACATGTGATACAATAAAAACATAGATTTATTATAAAGTTGCATGCACCATGAATAATACATGCTTCTCGCCAGTCATTAGAGATGGTTGGAAATGTCTAGATTCTTGAACTAGGATCTAAATAGGATCTAAAAATGTATCTAAACAAATTACACATGTACTTATGCTGTGGGCAAAATGTGAGCAAAAATAAATCCGGTTAAGTTTGATCCTGTTTAACGAGGCGTTGAACTCACATTAATGGCGGAAATATTAAAATTAATGTGTTTACAAGTAGTGTTGCCACTAAAATGCAAATTGAAAAATACACAAATCAGTGTTGTCAAAGTTCCATTTTATTACTGCATGTTTTCCTGTGAAGGAGTTGCAGGGAGGTTTTCTATGGGTTGTGGAAATAACGGCCGCTGTGACATAGCAGATGCTGCGTCAATGTTACTGCTAAATTGAAAAACAACCACAAGAAGGAAAAGACATGCAGAACTACACATAAATCTCTATACTATTTATTGTACGGCTGAATACAGGTAGATGATGCCAATGTTGTAACAACTTGAAATGTTTATTTGTGATAGAACTCAATCATTTTCTGGATCAAAATAACAATATTGATGTACCATCTGATTGTTATATTTGGCTTTTCACTTGAGAGTAGTAGACTTCTCTGTTATGTTTCAATGATTCATTTAAAAGACACATTTGTCAGAATTTGGTTTAGGCCCAAACCTCATCCTTTTTGGCGTATAATCTTAAACCTAGACCTGGTGGCACTTTACTTATAATCTTAGCTATCAAATCAATATCAACCTTGTCACACTCCAATAACTTTTACATGTCTTCTGAAAATAAACAAGTCTGTCATCAATGACAAATCTAATGTCTGTCTAGATAATTTAATGTCTTTTGTTTGTGATTTTCTCCACAATTTGTCACAATGAATTTGTCACAATACTAATAAAGTAATGTGCTTTGTCTCTTGTCTGCAAAGCAGTGGATAAGGAGGGGGGGGGTTAAAAATGTACTTCTTACTGAAATCTTATCTACGATGATGTTGGCTCATCCCCAAGATGTTGGCTTACTTCAATTTATCAATTACTTGCAAGAATGTATTATTCCTACATGGAAAAGATGTATTGCAAAGTCTAGTCTCTATTTTTGGACACTAACTGCACAAGAACATTCTGTAATTTGTCTAGTACAATCTAGCATTTATCATACATTTTGAGAATAATAAATACCTAAAATATTCCTTATTCTGGTGATGAAATGGCATACTGCTTATAAATTGTGCTTGGTAATCTAGTTCAATCTATTTTTACATCTGTAACAATACAAATTCTAAATCCTAATAGAACTCTTTAATAAGGTACATTACTCCTAACATCTGTCTGGGCTAAACTGACATCCTTCCATCAGAAGAGGTCAAGTTGTGAAGTGCTGGACAAGCATATCCTCTACGCGTGAAGATAGTCATTTCCTTTTGGTGCTTTTTCTTCTTCAGCATTCATTCTCACAATCCCGCTGAATATCTCTTGCAGGAGGACAATGAACCTACTAGATTTCCAGAAGAATGCAGCCCAGAAGAGAATGAAAATGTGTTGTTTCACCATTTTATTTGCACCACTGGTCTGACACATCCATCTTTGGTGCAAACTTTTACTTCTCCAGCACAACTAATGATGTTCGTCCGTCGTGATCGACGATGACCAAAAACTCAACCATAATAATAATAACAATAAATAATAAAATAATAAAGTTAATAGTGCGTTTTTAAATGACTAGCAAGTCCAATGCGCGCACAAAATGTTCTTTTACAGAATTGACAACAATAGAAGGTATCTGTGTGAGGTTGAGATGTTTTTTCTTTTCTACGTGTCCGCTTCTGTCTTGCAGTTTCTTGTCTGAATTCTTCTGCCGCTAGTGCTCCCGTTCTAATGCTGTAACGCCAAGCCGTTCTATCCTGAGCGAGGCTCTCCCAAGCGCCTACGTCAATGTTAAGATGTTTCAAGGATGACTTGAGCGTGTCTTTGAAACGCTTTTTCTGTCCACCAGCTTTTCGAAATCCTGCCTTGAGTTCTCCATAATATATTTGTTTTGGCAATCGCGAGTTCTCCATACGCACAAGATGGCCTGCCCAGCGTGCCTGCGCCTTCATAAGTATTGTGTGGATGCTTATTGAGGTTGATTTTTCCAAGACCTCGTAGTCTGGTACTTTGTCCCACCAATGGATGTTTAGTAATTTACGTAGGCAGGTAAGATGGAAATGATTTAACTTTCTTGCATGTCTAGCATACACTGTCCACGTTTCGCAGGCGTATAGTAAGGTTGGTATAACAGCAGCATGATATACTTGTAGTTTGGTGGTTGTTCTTATACCTCTTCTGTCCCATACATTTTTGCGTAATCCGCCAAATACAGCACTAGCTTTTGCCAGTCTCTTGTTAATTTCCACATCAATGTTGACATCGCGAGAGAGAGTGCTTCCAAGGTAAGTAAAATTGTCGACTACCTGCAGTTTTTCCTTATTGACGATGATGGAAGTAGCAGTATGTTGGCTATTTGATGTTGCTTGGTGCATGACTTCTGTTTTTTTTGGTGTTAATAGTGAGACCAAAGTTGTTGCAGGCCTTTGAGAAGCGGTCTATGGTGCTCTGCATGTTTACGACAGAGTCAGCATACAATGCACAGTCGTCAGCATAAAGTAATTCTCTAACAGTACTAGATTTAGTTTTCCTGTTTGCTTTTAGACGACGTAAATTGAAAAGACCACCATCCGTTCTGTAATTGATCATTATGCCTGCTGTTTCATTACTATGGTGTGTTTCCGTTAACATGACTGTAAATAACAGGCTGAAAAGAGTAGGGGCCAGCACACATCCCTGCTTTACACCATTTGTGACAGGGAATGCAGGAGATACTCCTCCGTCGCAGATAACACTAGCCATCATACCGTCATGAAATTGTCGTATCACAGTGACAAGTTTTGGGGGGCATCCGAACTTTGTAAGCACCTTCCACAGTCCTTCTCTGTTAACGGTATCGAATGCTTTAGTTAAGTCCACAAATGTTGCTAAGAGTTCACTATGTTGCTCTTGTGACTTTTCCTGAATTTGTCGTGCAGAGAATATCATATCAACTGTACCACGACCTGCACGAAAACCGCACTGACTCTCTGGGAGTAGCTCGTTTAGTAGAGAATTATTTAATCTGTTGAGTATGACACGAGCGAGAATTTTACCAGCTATAGACAAAAGTGATATGCCCCTATGATTATCGCAAGACTGTTTGGTACCTTTGCCTTTATATAGGTGCACTATAGAAGCATCTTTTAGATCTTGAGGCAATGTACCTGAGTTCCAGAAAATACCAAAAATGTCAGTTAGTTTTTTAATCAGCAGTGGTCCGCCATTTTTATAAATTTCAGCAGGTAAGGCATCCAAACCTGGAGCTTTATCATTTGACATTTGTTTAATCGCTATAATAACCTCTTGACTGCTTGGAGGTATATCGAGTTCTTCTCTTATCCTAAGTTGTGGTATTCTGTTTATGACTTCTTCATTTATTACTGATGGTTTGTTTAGGATTTCTTCAAAATGTTCAGCCCAACGATTTAAGATGTCATTTTTATCAGTGAGAAGCTTCGACGAATCGGCATTTAATAGAGGTGGTGATCCCGATGAGTGTGGACCATAGATAGTTCTTAAAGCCTCATAGAATCGCTTATAGTCCTTTCTGTCTGCAAACATTTGAATTTCTTCAGCTTTTCGACTTAGCCATTTATCCTTTATCTCTCTAAGCTTCTTTTGACAAGTGTTACGGATCTTGTTATAGGCTACTTTCTTGGACGGTGAAGATGCTGCCCCTTGTAGTTTCTTGAAAGCTTTGTGTTTCTCTTCTAACAAGGATGTTATCTCAAAATTATTATCATCAAACCAGTCTTGGTGTCTATGTACCTTCACTCCCAAATGTTCCTTCGCTTTGGCGTAAATAATTCCTTTAAACGAAGCCCAGCTATCTTCAGATGTGGTATTAAGAAGATCTAAGTCTCCCAAGGCTACGTCGAGATCCTTGGAGAGATTATTTTTTATATCGTGGTTACTCAACCGATCAGTGTTTAGGCGTTTTTCTATCTTTTGTCCCTGTGGACGTCTTTTTCTTGCAATGGTGAAATTTAGTTTGGATACTATAAGCCGGTGATCAGTCCAGCATTCAGCTCCACACATTGCTTTTGTGACACGAACATCCTTGATGTCCCTTTTTCTGGTTATGATATAGTCTATAAGATGCCACTGCTTGGAGCGTGGATGCATCCAAGAGGTCTTTTTGCGCGTTGGCAAACGAAACATAGTGTTGGTGATAGTGAGTTCGTGCACAGAACATAGCTTTAAAAGAAGGGAACCATTGCTGTTACATTTACCGATCCCATGACGTCCAAGAACACCTTGCCATGTCTGGGAGTCTTTGCCAACTCGGGCATTGAAATCACCCAGGATAATGAGTTTATCAGTTCTCGGTGTACCAGATATAGCGGCATCTAACTCTTCATAGAATTTATCCTTTTCCTCATCAGGATTTGTCATTGTCGGCGCATATGCAGAAAGTAATGTGGCAAAGTTATTTTTGCTCACTTGCAATCGCAACGACATCAAGCGATCGCTAATTCCTCGAGGCAGACCTGGAAGTTTCTGCACCAGAGATGATTTTATAGCAAAACCAACACCTGATTCACGCCTCTCTGTGTTTTTACGTCCTATCCAGAAGAATGTATACCCTCCACCTCTCTCTGTCAACTGACCCTCATCTGCAAACCGCGTTTCACTAAGTGCAACAATATCCAGATTATAACGGGCCAATTCTTTAGCAATTAGTGCTGTTCTTCTTTCTGGTCTGTTTACATCTGAGATATCCGTAAGTGTCCGAACATTCCATGAACCAACTAGGATTGATTCACACTTTGTTCTCTTCATATTTAATTAATAAAGATAAATAAATAAATGGGTTGAGAAATGACTAGCGCTGAAGTTGGTTTATAGTGTGGAAGAGTTGCGCTAATCGTCAACCACACTCTCTCTCCTGAGTTTTATCTTGGTCCAGTGGCAAGACAAAGTCGAGACAACTGGGAGAAAATCAGGTGCAGTGGATGGCCAGAGCGTACTATGTGTCTAACTGTGTCCTATGCTGTCCACACAGCTCTGCTGTTAGCGCCTATGTACCCGTTGAGTTACCTGCCAACTTCTTCCGAGTATTTCGCCGCAAACAGACTTTTTAAGCCTAGGTAGACAAAGCCTTTGTTAACAATGCTAGGTTGACTTATTTCTTAGCACTGTGAGTGTCCATAGTAGCTACAGTGTGTCGCCCAATATCACATCGACTGTAACAGGTTGACACCGTGTAAAAATAGGGCAGACCATTTTGACACGGTCAGTGAGCCCGCCCCAGCGGCGAGAATAGGTCACCAAATGAGATGTTTGTATAACTAATATGGTACCCATGACAACATGGTCAACTATGTCATGTGGATATTACATTTTCTGTTTTAATTAGTCAGTTCTAATAAAAATTTTCATTTCTTTTCGCTTTATACCTCTTTGTGCCTTGCAGTGTCAGGGGTTGAAGAATTCTCTGGAGATGGATTTTTTGTGTACTTCATATGTTTTTTTTCATTGATTCTTTTATTTCTGTAATCCATTTTTTGCATGGCCTGTCCCTGGCTTTGGATCCATTGTGTCTGTATAGTAATGCTTTTTTAAGGGGCACTGTCTGATAGTAGTCTGGAAACATGTGAAAACCATTTAATCTGTTGTCGTCTGATGCAATCCAGAATTGACATTGTGTTTTTAGTCTTCTGATGTTTTTGTTCCTGATTCCGTCTCTTATTGTTACTCTGAGGATTCTATGTACACGCATCATTTCTGTTGTAACAAGTTTTCTTTTGGATACTGTTGTTAGTGTCCACGTTTGACATTAGTAGCATAGTGATGGTATGCTAATAGTTTTATATAGTGAAGTTTTGGTGTTCATGTTCACATATTTTTTTTAAATTAGGAGACATATGCCACAAGATCCTGTATGCTATGTTGCATCTATGTTGTATTTATTTGGTGTTTTTCCCATTCAATGATATGATGCTTCCAAGATATGAGAATCCTTTCATCTGTTTTAAATTGTTGATCATCGATTAGAATAGTGGTGTTTCTCTCTGTTTTTGGCGATTTACATAACCTCAGTTTTTTTGTGAGTTTATGTTTATGTTAAAGTCCCTACATGTTGTGTCGAGTCTATTTATATGTTGTTATAGTTGTTGTTATAGTTGTTCTTTTGTCGTTGATATTATTGCTTAGTCGTCTGCAAAAAGTGTTCACTCAGGAGGTTGTTTAGGATGTCTCCTTCTTTAGTGTTGGCAAATTATTGGCTAATGAATTGTAGCAATTTAAAATTACTCTTAAACATTTTTACTTAGTCAAAGAGGTGAGCCAAAACTTATTTTAATGTCCTGGGCTCTGTAGGTGACTGTAACTCCCCCCTCTGACATTATGTAACTAGGGTCTGTAGATGTCTCCATTCACCGCTGTTGCTATGCCCCGATTCATCAGTACAGAATCACACGAAGTTAAGCTCATATGACATAGAATTTCCGCCACACGAAGCTAGGAATACATCACAGCCTAAACTTCAAATTCCTTTACACATTATGATTGTAAGAAGGAGAAAGCCAGCTGATTTTTATCAACAAATTTCTGGTACAACTTGTCCATTTTCAATGCCATATTTTACTATCAAATGTAGTACAGTGTGGCATGGTAAGTGATCGTCATGGAATGTAATATCTACATGTTTTAATTGTTGTTTTATGTGTTTTAGTTGTTGATATATTATAAGAATTTTCATTTATTCAATGTAAAACACAAAAACCATATGTATCTGGGGTGCCACGTGTTGGCATTTAAAATTAAAACACTGTATGCCCAGCTAGACCTAGTCTTGAATGAGCAGATATTGTATACGATTTCTTCAAGTTTTATTAGTTTGTTCACTCCATATTATATTAGTTTGGATATGAAACAACATATATACAACAGGATTTAGGGGATTTCATCAATGTTGTCACACAATGTTCAAGCATTAGAGTCATCACGATATTATATTTGCAATTTTTACAATGGCATTTAGAAATTTTTCTCTCAATTTTCATTTTCACAACTGTCATATCACACATACAAAAGCAACAAAAACATGATTATATTCAATATTCACTCTTTTATTTACACGTGCAAAAATTATTTTGATATCTTTACAAACAAAAAAGTTATCACGTTTATCAAACACTCACCATAAAATACGTAAATTTTTCAAAAAGAATCCAGACACTGGGGAAAGATTGCATAATTGTAATCCGGTGCACTAAAGGTTAAAACAAAATGATCTAACGAATTGTAAATCTTATTTAAAAACACACCTGGATAGCACCACCAGCATTGAAATCATGTACACACTGAATGAGTCTTGACAGTTCCTCACAGACAGCCTCTGTGATCTTCTTCATAACTCGCATCACAAATTTAGGAGATATACTGTACACCTGAGTGATGAGTCATATGTGTGAAATGTATATGAATTTTTGAGATATATTGTACACCTAAGTGATGAGTCATGCAGGTGTGACTATATGAAATGTTTATGAATTACCTACAAATATATGCCTATATTCATATGGGGAAATGAGAAAATTGTGTGAGGAAAAACCCAGGAAAATGAAATCAATGAATCATATGATACGAGTTACAATGTACATATTTAGTGTTAAAATAATATTGGCATAGAGAGAGGGAAGGTACAAGAAAATTGAAGATCATGCAAAATGGGTATACAACAGGTGTGACAGCTGACACTAAGGGGCATATTGTGGAGTATCATTAGCAAGAAATGAGGGTTAGTGGTCCACAGCTGAACATCAAGTGGTTCCTGTAAGTCACAACAGTATTCTCTGCTGTCTAGCTAAGTGAGAATATATTAATGAGAGACTGTGCAAACATGGTCATAAAAATGATGTATTGAAAATAGATATACTGGACTATAAAATGTAGATATTGCAGTATCAGTGAAAATTGATATGAAACAATCTACACGATGTATATATTGCAGTATCAGTGAAAATAGATATATTGGACTACAAAATGTAGATATTGCAGTATCATTTAGAATTGGTTTTTGGCAAACAAACCAACAACATATCACTCCAGCCAGAATGCCATCAGTCTCCCCCCAGCAGATATCAAATGGTATGCAAACTAATGGTATCCAGAATTATTGATTAAACATATTTCTCACTCTGTTCCTTAGACGCACAGTCTTATTCATGGAATGTTTGATATCAAATTCTCTCAAATGCTGTACATACACAGTCTTACTCATGGAATGTTTGATATCAAATTCTCTCAAATGCTGTACATACACAGTCTTACTCATGGAATGTTTGATATCAAATTCTCTCAAATGCTGTACATACAGTCTTACTCATGGAATGTTTGATATCAAATTCTCTCAAATGCTGTACATACACAGTCTTACTCATGGAATGTTTGATATCAAATTCTCTCAAAGGCTGTAGATAGTCTTACTCCAACGTGTAATCAGCAACTGACTGGGACACTTTGCTTATATACTTTTAGATGGCTGACGGAACGACAAGCAGAGCATATATGGGAATGCCCCCATTGCTGTGATGCTTGTTCCTAATCAAGAATCAAGTCTTGCTCATAGAATGTTTGATATAAAAAATTATCTTAATTGCAGTAGATAGTCTTGCTCATAGAATGTTTGATATAAAAAATTACCTTAATTGCAGTAGATAGTCTTGCTCATAGAATGTTTGATATAAAAAATTATCTCAAATGCTGTAGGTACAGTCTTATTGATGCAATTTGCTGTATCAAATTCTCTAAAATGCTGTAGGTACATAGTTTTATTGAAGGTGTTATATAAAATTTCTCAAATGTTGTATGTACACACTTTACTAATTGAATGTTATATATAAAATTCCCTCAAATGTTGTATGTACACACTTTACTAATTGAATGTTATATATAAAATTCCCTCAAATGTTGTATGTACACACTTTACTAATGGAATGTTATAAATAAAAGTCCCTCAAATGCTGCATAAATGTGTCATCATGCACATTATCGTCATCCAATCCGCAACTCTATATATCTTCCTTCATTAGACAAAGGCGTTGGACTTACATCGGCCATGTTCTCAGAATGAACAGCCTAAGAATTCCCCAGCAGTCACTATATTGGGTGCCACCTGGAGTAAGAAGAAGAGGGAGACCTAGAGAAACTCTACGAAGAACCATTAATAGAGAAGGCATGTCAATGAACCTAAACAACACGCAACAATTGTAAGACCTGGCAACGCAAAGACAGAAATGGAAAGCTATGGTTTCTGCCCTATGCGCCGCCTATGGCCCTGGAAGAACATAACATAACATAACAATCCGCAACTGTTAAATAACTGTAACATACAAGTATTGTAAGAAATTCAAGGTGCATGAAGAAGAAGAAGAAACATACACAGGTCAATCGGTCACATGATGATGATAAAACATTATGTGATAGTTGAGTGCTAAAGAACTGACCTCTGCATGAACTTCTATGATACTTGTAATAATCTCCTTCAAATAACTAGAAACACCAACTGGGTTTTTCCATGTCTTCCAGTTGAAGCCCCCTCGGTACATGTTCGGTTCCATAGCTCCTATAATTGGATCTGCTTTTTGTTCGATATAGCTTGAGAACAGACGTTGGTCTAGATCTTTATATGTGTCTTGAGCAGCCTAGAAATGTGAAATTTGATGAAACTGACTTGATCATCAATTGAGAAGTTCTTACAATATGAAGTACATAAAAAAAACACATATATAATTGGCTAGACAATATGTGAACATATTGTTGTCATGGTAGCAAGTCACATGACTGTATAGTTAGCGAGTTTAAAAAAGAAAATGAAGTAAATATGTCATCATCATCATTGGGAAGTATATCCTGGACAAGAAGTAGCATTCATCACAATCTTTGGAAACTCTTGCCAATCTTTCTGTTTCTGTATGTGTCATGTTCTGGTGGTCTTTGATATCTTGTCTCAATCTTCTTCATAGAAATCCCCATTGCTGCTTATAAGAGTATCAAGGTATTAAAATTGGTAAATTGCTCTAGTTCTCAGTTATTGATCGAGATCATGTTAATGGTTTTATGGCTTATCCTAATCTTTGTCTCACTTTCTGTGAGAAACATATTGATTGAGATCATAGTAATGGTTTTGTGGCTTATCATAATATTCTTTGTCTCACTTTCTTTGAGAAATATGTTGTGTTATTCACACTCTCTTCTTTCCTGAAATTTATAAGGTGTTCAATGCCTTTTTTTGCTTTTTTTTCTGATATTCAGTGGGTTAAAGCTGCTTCACTGCTGGTTATCTTTGATATTTCTCATGATGTTCTCTGCATAAACATTGAATAAATATGGTGATAGGGCACATCCTTGTCTGACTTCTTTTTTCCACACTGAACCAATCTGATGTTTCACCATCTACTATTACTGCTGTTTATTGGTCTTGGTATTATAACATTTTTATGAGGTGAATTAAGTGTACAAGAACACCCATGTCTCCCATTATGTTTCAATGTTCTACATGTTTCAATGTTCTACATGTTTCAATGTTCTACATGTTTCAATGTTCTACATGTTTCAATGTACTTGCTCTACATCTGTTGCAAATAATTTCCCCATATTCTGTCAGAACGACTACTATTGCCATCATATTTACCAATTTTCATCATATTACCAATCAAGTTATATGAAAAAAATACAATATTGTAAGAATCTAGGTGAGCACTGCTTTCTTTCAAAACATTCCAACTGGCATCTAAAGAGTGTGTAGAAGAAGAAAGTTGTCAGATACCTTCAAAGCCTTGTCCATCTCTACATATCCATGTCTAGTCAGATTGTCAACAATACGTGGAATGACTACCTCCAGGGTGTGATTGCAGTTGCTTAACATGACGATCAGCCGCTTGTCCTAGAAAACCAACAAATGACAACACATACAAATGAGAAATGTATGGCAGGCAAGTTACTAAAGGATGATCAGTAGTCATCAGATCTTCAGGAACACAAGGTATCCTGGATACACATGGTTTTGTAGAAAATCACAAAATTGTGAGTTAGCTTTTCCAGAAACTAGTGCAGTCTATGTATATTAGATGCATGTTATCTAACCCAAACAACACTATTCATATGAAGTAACAATGTGATTCTGGGGAGCATATGACATCAAAATATACGCCAAACATGGTGAGGAAACTATGAAAGACAGCACTAATCTGAGATACAAGACAAGGTGCGATAAAGGAAAAGGTGCGATACAGGACAAGGTGTGACACAGGACAAGGTCAAGATACAGGGCAAGGTAAGACACCGGACAAGATGAGACACAGGATAAGGTAAGACACCGGACAAGATGAGACACAGGATAAGGTAAGACACCGGACAAGATGAGACACAGGATAAGGTGAGACACCAGACAAGATGAGATACAGGCCAATGTGAGATACAGGATCATTGAGAAAGTATTTTAATTGTCATATAAGATAATGAGTACTAACAAGTGTGTCTGTACAAGGATGAAGTTGCTTCTGTTAGACAACAACCAAGGATGAAGTTGCTTCTGTTAGACAACAACCAAGGATGAAGTTGCTTCTGTTAGACAACAACCAATGATGAAATTAGTGGATTTCAAAACTGTTAACTTTACGATGACCATAAATACCTATAAATGATCTATCACAATGAAACTAGAATGAGTTGAAATACAATATATACTTGAACTGAAATACCATTGATGGTATGGGATCTTCCATTTGCTCCAGGTCCACCTCTTGTCCAATTGTAATCTTGACCCGACTGCAAATAACATGAAAATAAATCCTTGAATTTTTGTCTAACCCAACATCTTGCATTATTATTTAATTTTATTCCTAGTAATATTATCCAACATGATATAATATTACAAAACATATTTGCTCTAGTGTTTCTGAAGCCCCAAAGGGAAACACAGAATAGTAACACTTCCACCTGAAATGCAAGCGCTAGGAGGTAACTAAAGAAGTTGTGCGTGGGGTCGACTACCACACACATAACACATGATCTGTGCTATGATAAATTCTGCTGAGGGCCCATGCATGGAATGATGGAAGGGGATCAACTTTTTTTTATCTGCAGCATGTATTGAGACTACAAGAAAGTCCCGGCAGTCTCATCTAGAGAAAAAAAAAAGAAGACAGTTCAGCTTGTGACATTGCTCCCTACACCCACATTGAATCAGTCATCTGTGACTTGAAGTCATGGCACTGTCTCCTGTGGAGCAGAAGACAGTCCAGCTTGTGAAATTGAACTCTACAATCACATTGGGTCAAACAGTCATCTGCAAAAGTTCTGAAAAATCTCCCTATCAAAATAATACCAGAAAAATACCAATCTGGAGCTGAAAGTAAAACTCTACATTCTGGTATAGCAAACAAGAGTGACAAGATCCTACTTCCTTGGAAGGATTCTATTATCTGGATAACGTGAGTTTGTCAAGTGCTTGCTGGAAGAGAGGCTGGAAGTAGTAAAAAAACCCATTTTATTTTATTGTTTATACAGTTTTTTTCTATTTTGTACTTTCTTGGTGTACTGTACTTTATATACATTTAACCATTCCATTCACATTCCTGTCATTCTCACCTCTATTTTTGTTGTATTCCTGACCTGTCAGTTCCTACATGGCTGACATATAGTCTGTCTGATTTTGTGGTTTCATTCTGTATTTGTCCCTTTCTTGATAAAGACCTCTTGGTTGAAATTTTGATTCTGTGTACTCATTCCACGTAAAACTGCTATTTAACCCTTTTTATATTAACAAAATATTTGGAAGACTAAAACAAGGAAAGCCATGGATAGTATGTAAAGAGATCGGTATACAAAGTGTGTGTATGATGGAGGATGTGGCACTTGGTGCGGAATTTATAAGTGGGCACACAACTATAAAGCTCCCTATGAGCTATAAAGGTAAATCCTATGGCAGCAACCTGCCATCGCAAATAAAGATAACTCTTCATGTACTAATCTGTAGAAACTATTAGGTCGGGTGGCCAATTTTGGCCTTCTTTGCTGTGTTTACCTTCTGAGCTATAATAACTCTTAATAGACAATGCAAAGAATTGTGCCGTGGAATCTGAGATGCAGGCACTGATCATCAAACATTCCAGGGATGGGGATGATTGTATACACAGATGGTTCAGTTGTTAGAAGAGAGTATGTGCTTGAGCTTGATAGCTCAGTTTGTAGGGAAGACCATCAATGAGGAGAGTGACGACACATTTGCTGTGACTACAAGCATGACAGGAAATTATGGCAGCAACCAAGACCTTCAACTGGATGAGTACACAAAGGGCAACACATGTTTGGACCCTTTGTGACTCAATGAGCACAATAAAAAAAATACAAATGAGCTGCATTCGTGAACAGTAGCTTGAGACAATCGAGAGGTCAAAGTTGGAATGTGCCACATTCATTTTCATATCTGGCCATGTGGGTGTTCACGTCAACAAGACACCAGATCGGTTTGCTTTCTTAGCTACTGTGTCTGGCAGTAGAGCAATAAATCAAGCTGACATATTGAACTATTTACAAGAAATAGCATGGGAAAATAAAATTAATGAGGCTGATGATTTCTTAAACATAGTTAGTTAGTTAGTCGTCGGATCATCATCACTGTAAACTGGACTTGTCCGTAGTTGCTTCGATCTCTATCTGAGTGTATCTGCCATTACACTTCTGCTGACAGTACCAGTCCTATGCTGGTCGACCATCATTCTTCTACACCCTCCAAAAGGTTTCATATTAAAGGAACAGGGTTTGAAATGCAGCGCTGCTAGGAATGTGTACTATTGTGCGATAAGAAGAATGTTTGTCAACCAAGAAAGAAATGGAACTGTTAGTTATCATATAATGGTGGAAACACTGAAAGGGAGGTTATATGGACATGTTGTCCAGAGTGCTGTGATGATGATCCGATCACCTTTAACATGTGTGAATACTTTATTTCTTTGTAATATAATACATGTGAGAATACTTTGTTACAGTGTAATATAATATATCTGAGAATACTTTATTACACTGTAATATAGTACATGTGAGAATACTTTATCACACTGTAATATAGTACATGTGAGAATACTTTATCACACTGTAATATAGTACATGTGAGAATACTTTATCACATTGTAATATAATACACGTGAGAATACTTTGTTACAGTGTAATATATGTGAGAATACTTTATCACACTGTAATATAGTACATGTGAGAATACTTTATCACATTGTAATATAATACACGTGAGAATACTTTATCACATTGTAATATTAAAAAAATACATATGAGAATACCCACTTACGGTTTTGATTCTGTCTTGTTCAAGGGAGGGCTAAAGACTAGCTGTTCCATACATTGGGCAAATGCTTGCAGTAGCTGACTACATAGGACAGTTGCCTCCTTCTGAATGGGACGCTGACTAAAGATCTGAAAATTCCCAATGAAAGCATGGTATATTAGAGATAGCCACAAACAGAAGAATATTAAGGACATGAGAAAGCTACAGATGGAAGGATAGAACCCAATTGAATGATTGACATTCCATCAGTCTTCAAATATAACAGAGTGGGATTTCATAGCTTTCCAAATGTCTCCACAGAATTGTCTGGTCTACAGTTTTCTTCTTCTTCTTCAGCGTTCATTCTCAAACTCCCACTGGATATCTCTTGTAGCAGGACCATGGTCCTATTAGATTTCCAGAAGGATGTAGTCCAGAGAATGGAAATGTGTTGTGTCACCATTTTATTTACACCAATGGCCCAACACATCCGTCTTTGGTGGAGGTCTACAGTTTGAATACTTTCTTATAATCAAGACACATTATCAGCAGCAGGGATTCTAAATATAATTACTGGTATACCAGGGATTCTCATTTACAGACCACTATTTCAGGGATTCCTAATCTACTGACTGTTATACCAGGGATTACTAATCTACTGAGTGTTATAATATGTTTCAAAGTGCAGTCATGTGAATGAATCTGTACATGATCTTCCTTGCCTGTAGACATAAAATCTAATTGCTGTTCTACTTGCAGTTTTGATCCTGTGGAGAAAAAAAACTACAAATGGTTTCATTGTGGTTGAGAGAGATGTCTAAGAATGATCTTAGTATGAGGCAATAAGATTTGAAATGAAATATTGCAACAAATTGACTATACTATGCTGGATGTGCTGATCAGAATACTTCTTTGGTCACTGTATTGCTAGAAACTATTTCAGCTGCACATTGGATTGTCTCTATAATTATTGGGGTCACATAAGGAAAACCTGTGTAGCAAATTGTTGGATATTTCCTCTGATAATTTTTACTTTGGTTTCACATAGGGAAATTTCTGTACTTGTTCTATGTTCCACCCCTCTACGCTGATATTAATTTTTGGGGTTTTGCTTGCCAGTCAGCATGACTTACTTTCACTGTGATAATGTTAATAAATGTATAAGTTGTTTCTTTATAGTGGTACTGATTACTTCAGATTCTTTTGCTGGTCACATAGATGAGTCAACACACAAAGATGAACACATAGGTCTACCCACAGATTTCAAAACTTATTTGAGAGTAGTAATAACGATTAGCAGAGAATGGTATTTTAGGGCTGTGGAGCAAGAGGTTAGGCTTTGGTTAGTAAGAATGCCAAAGAGAGGGATGTGATTATATACACGGATGGATCTGTGATTAGACATGTTCGCAGTGTTTGGGCCTTCACAGCTCAGTGCGCAGTTAAAATGATCAGGGAGGAGAGTGGGGCCTTTGCTGTGAATACGAGTAGCATGACCATGTAGATTATGGTGGTGACCAGTGCATGTGAGTAGGTAAGCACACAGAAGGTAACGTGGGTCTGCATCTTGAGTATGATTAGGAAGGTACAAGTGGGTCTCATTCATGAACAGTGGATTGAGGCCTTGTGAAAGTTGCTACATTTATTTTCGTGCCGGGACATAGGACATGTGGGTGTTTGAGGCAATGAAACAGCGGATTGGTATCATGTGCGATTGTGGCACAGGGCAATGGGGAAATGGATAGAGCTAAGGTTTTGAACTCCATAAGAGCTATAGCAGACGAAGGGTAAGTCTGACAAGAGTAAGGCTGGTGTGGATGAGGATTCCTTTTCAATGATCAGTATTAAAGATCAGGGTTTGAAATGCGGTGTTGCTAAAAGTGAACATTTTGGAGGGCGCAGAAGAATGATGGTCAACCAGCAGAGGACAGGTACTGTCAGCAGAAGTGTAATGGTGGATACACTTAGGGAGAGTGCAGAGAAACTATGGACATATCCAGTTTACAGTGATGATGATCAGGCGACTAACTAACTAACTAACTATAAGATTTAAAAAAAAGAAACTTCTTCCACTGGGCATTCCTCACAAGATAATACTGACCAATTTTATTAATCTTGAATATGTCAACAATAACATATATTGTAGTTATCCATGAGTGTAGATATTCTTTAAACCTGTTGCATTATACTGAAGACTTATCATTTGCATGGTGGTGTATAATATAATATCATATAGTTTCAACGAATTAGAGAACGGTTGATTTTGTCATCATTAAGTGTCATCTCTGCAAAAAATATTAACTGCAAACAAGTGTTATTTAATGAAGAGAAAAATCACCAGTGTCAGGAAAAAAAAAATGCTCTGTTTAGACTGCGACAACACAAGGGAAATATGGGTATAAATATAGATTAAAGTGTTACCAATTGTAAGACTTCTTCTTTCATTCACCTAAAAGTACTTATATCTGAAGTACATCAGATATAAATAAACAATTCCCATTGCATGGGTGCTTGACTTTCTATCTATTTATTATCATTTCAATTATGCTCTTAAGAATTGTGGGGGGGGGGGGGGGGGGGGGAAGGGGGAATTCAGAGGTATTGTCTTTGGTCATTTGAGTTGCAATTGCCATGGTTAGCCTGTGTCTATTTAATGTTTCTTTGATTGTCTCTGCCTATCTAGTTCTTGGTCTTCCTCGAGCTTTGTAGCCTGGTCTTCTGCTGATGTATGCAAGAAGGGTTGGTTGTGCAGGTTCCATTCTCATGACATGACCAAAACATCTAGCTTGCTGCCTTTTGATGTAGTATTGACTTGACATAGTCTTTACTTCTTTCCTGATATCTTCATTTCTCCGAGGTAGTCTTTACTTCTTTCCTGATATCTTCATTTCTCCAAGGTAGTCTTTACTTCTTTCCTGATATCTTCATTTCTCCGAGGTAGTCTTTACTTCTTTCCTGATATCTTCATTTCTCCGAGATAGTCTTTACTTCTTTCCTGATATCTTCATTTCTCCGAGATAGTCTTTACTTCTTTCCTTATATCTTCATTTCTCCGAGATAGTCTTTACTTCTTTCCTGATATCTTCATTTCTCCGAGATAGTCTTTCCTGATATCTTCATTTCTCCGGAACTTACTAGTAATGAAATATAACGACAAAAACGTCATCTGTCCTTGACCTGCTGTCCTTGTATTCTGTTACCAGTATGTCGTGCTCACACTTTAACTATTTCCATTTATACCTGCATATTTTTCTAAATCTATAACACTCTTGGCTGATGCAAGCTGAAGCAACTACGGTACTGTTAACCACAATGTTCTCGATCAAGGTACTGAGTTCAAATCTAACAGCAAGCAATTGTGCATCAGGACCATTCAGAAAACAATGACAAACTACTGAATGTAAATATTGTTCATCTATCACAAATGATGAAGACCAGTTGTTACATCCACTTTTGAAATTCATTTAGCATTATGTCCTTGATTATGAGTTCGTAAATGGCTAATAAGTCCTTATTGTGCCACAATTGTCCTTGGACAGCTCGGGCATGGAATATAGATGGTTTTTTGGTCTACCAGTGACTTTTTAGCATCTCTCCATTCTCTTCACAAGATGCTGTGCCTTTTTTGACTGTAGATCGACATGTAGCTCTATTTTGTGCAAGTTCTTCCCATATATCTTGGTCTATTTCAAAGGCTTTTAGTGAGGTCTTTAATGTGTCTTTGTAGTGCTTCTTTTGGTCACCTTGAGATCATATGTCCTTCTGCAACTCACCATAGAGAAATATCTTTGGCAGGTGATGTTCTGGCAGATGACATGCCAGTGAATCTGAGTCTGCATCAGAATAGTGTCAATGCTAGGGATATCAGATCTGTCAAAGAGTGGTATTCAAAATCTTCTCTTCCCATCTGATGTTCATAACTTTATGTACTTGTAAATGTACATGTAAATGAATGTAAATAGTGGCAAGAAAATCATTACAGCCAAACAAGCTCTAGATTGATTCATCCTGAACAGGATGAATATTACAACAATATTACAAATTGTTTTTTACTCAGATTTTTTGGTTTTGTTTTGTTGTGAAGATATGTTATCTAGTAGTGTTTCATGAAACCATGGTATCTTGTGTGTCTCTCAGCCTGGTATCTCCAACTTCAGCACCAGTGATTGCTTAAGGAGGAGTGTGGTCCTGCTTGATGCCAGGGATGGTCATACCAATCTTAGTTTCCAGCTTCTGTTGGCTGAACTAAGCCCCATCTCCAAGGAGTTGGCATTGATGGAATTATGCTCAGATAAGCAAGAGATACAATTCTAAAACAAAAATATGTCATCAGTCAGTAATATTATAAGAGAAAACGTTCTTCGAATCACTTGAATAATGTACCTTGTTAAGAATTCTTACCTCCGGTTCATTTGGTTTGTTCATGATGACCACCTCATGTAGATGCTGGATAGTCTCATTAACAATATTTTCAAACAGGGCTGGCTGTAAACAATTTATATAGTTAATGTCTGATCAAAAGATCTTATACAAGCACACATACACAATAACAGATATCCCATGATACACAAACAGTTATATGAAACAATTCTGCAAACTAACTGATCTGACAAATATTGACAAATTCCATGATTAAACATGATGCAAGTTTATTTGATGCAGCACAACAAAAGATCAAATCTAACATCTCCACCACAGGGCCCTTATCAAGCAATGTATATCAATCTCCTCAGATATACGGAGGATGTTCAATAAGATCCTGGCTTAATTTTTTTTCACCAGAAAACTCTATTACGTAAAACATTGCTATTTACCAGGTACATGTGATTACCATACCCTAATGTATGTACTAAACCAGAGTATGTAACTTTGTGCATGAGCTGTTTGGTATCCTATAAGTTAAGGTGACCTAATTTTCCGTGTCGCATTTAACCTTAGGCACGCTGTGTTTACAATTACGCAATTTCTCTGCTGCCGCTGACTGCCGCAGAATTCGGTTTTTTAAATGTTACACAATCGTCTGTGGCTGTTTTGAAATCGCAATAACTTTTTTGTTGTTACAGATTTTAAAATATTTTCACATATAAAAAATAATTAAATTCTGCATATATTTGTGCATGTTTTGTTTGTATGTATGATACGAGACGTGTGAGAAATTGATAAAGACAGATTTAGACCTATCTAGATATAGGCATACCATATTTTTGATCGATCGACAGCTGTGAAATCTGTTGACTATTATATATTTTACATAGTGGAAACCTTGTGGTATATTTTAAATAATGTATTTGAAGAATTTACCTCTCAAATTTTTCACTTTTCCACCTCAATAAATTATGATTTCACTGAATATACGATCATAGAAAAGTATAATAAACTCGATTCTCTGTCATGTCATTTCGCCGCAAAGCCGATGCTTATAGATTGCTCGGATATTCATTTCATAATCACACTACATCATATATCGCCATTTTAACAATAGAAACAACATTAGATAAATTTTCTTCTCAATGTTGCCAAAACATTCCTGTCAAAAAGTTACCAATCACAATTTTTTCGTTTGTTTTTGGGTTTAGCGAACCGGGCTAATGCATTGCCCAAATTGTAAACACAGCGTGCTAAAGATTAAAAAATGAATATAAATCTTCACCAACATGCGTGCTTTGACTGATTATTTTTTGCTTGTAAAACTAGTTCAAAAACTTTTAAAATGTTGCAATCAGTTTTTGAGAGTCCTGTCTAAGTAGATCTACATTTGAGAGATATTTTCCTGTTTCAACAGTGGATGAAATTTAATTGAAGATGACCCCCATCAAGGCAGACCATCTATCACTTACACAGATGAGAGAGTGTCATGTTTGAAATAAATCATATGCTCTGACAGACGTCTAACTATCATAGTGTCTGCTATCAATCATCAATTAGAACGTGCCATAAAATAATAGGGGATCTCCCTGATATTGTCACTAAGCTGTTCACCTTGTGCTCAAGAAGCCACAGACTCGAATCCGGCTTGTGTATTCTTTTTTACAGAGTAGATTTTTTCCAAGATCCCTGGGGATTATCATATGAAGCTATGAAATTACACATGTGGTTGTGTCTGTAGGTCTCGCCAATGGCCCACTAGACAAACCACCCATGCAACAGAAAACCTTAGTAGATGACATGCCGTTATATTGAGGTTATCTTCTTATAGAAGCTTCATGGCACATCATCTATACAATTATATTCTCATGCTTTTATTTTGTTGTTGCCCACAGAAGACGGATGTGTTGGGCCATTTGCACAAATAAAATGGCGACACAACACATTTCCATCTCTGGACTACATCCTGCTGGAAATCTAGTAGGACAATGGTCCTGCTACAAGGGAGATCCTTTGGGAGTTTGAACCAGAGATGTACTGTGCAGCACTGGGAAGGAGGCATTTTCTTGAGGATAATTATTTACAAGGTCAAAGATCTATTCTTGTTGACATACAAGAGCTGATTCTCTTTTCTATTGCTTGAAATTAATTAAAATTTTACTGTCTGTGTACAAGACTCACAAGCATACATAAAATTGAAACAATTAACAAGTTAAGCAGCGTATTATATTTATTATTATATTAATTGTATTATATGTGTGTCTCGAGTATCATAACATCTTGTTATTAAAAGATCAGAGAGGAAGTTGAACAACAACATAATTCATGTCCTACCAGCTGAGTAGTACCACCATATTCATCATCAGTTTCAACTACCCAAGTCTCCTTGGTATGCAAGCACTTCACATCTATCAGATAACAACAATAATTGGTAACAAATCACTAAGTCTGTTAGTGACAAAGAAAATGATACAATACTGACTCTGAATATTTGGGTGATATCTCAGGAAATAATATCAGACAGAATCTAACATAACTGAATCATCATCATCAAGTTTTGTCTCTGCATAAAATGCTAGCTGCAATGGATCTCCAACATCCTCTGTCTCTTGCATTGCTGATGCACACTTATAGACTACATCATGTCTAACTCATGACTTTTTCATCCAACTTGTATTTCTGCTGATTGCTTGCTCTCCTCCCATCATTATCAGCAAGCAAGGTCTTCAACAAGGAGACATTTTTTTTTACAAGCGCAGAATAATTTATTTGTTTTAACTTTATCTAACAAAAATGAATGCCAATGGACAATGAAGGAGTCCAGTTCTACTTGTGCCACATTGATGGCAGACAAAATCCTTCAATCACAACTTAGATATGCACAACGTATATATTTGTATATATTCTTCAGATAAAGGATTCTTGCTGCCACCTATTTAAAGTGCCTCCTATCGATAAATAAATGATTGGTTACTATTAAATAACCACATGGGTTCATAAATTAAGAAACGTACCTCTGTCCAAGCGAGGGTAAAACTGTACAGAACATACAGCACAAAAGTTAAAGGTCACTAAAACTGATATCACTGCATTCAGGGTGAACAACTGATATCACTGCATTCAGGGTGAACAACTGATATCACTGCATTCAGGGTGAACAACTGATATCACTGCATTCAGGGTGAACAACTGATATCACTGCATTCAGGGTGAACAAATTACATCAAAGTTCAATCAACATCAGTATATTTTCACTGAAAGTGTAGTCAACAAATATGACATCCTTATTCAATCAATATCAATATATTTTGACTGAACATGCACTTACCCAATCCCTGGGGTTGCGAGCTTTCAGTTTTTCTATCCTGTGCCAGATAGTGGTAAGTGCATGTCTTCTTCAGCTGTGTTGTATAAAGGGTGATAGTGGTGGAGGAGTTTGATGGTAACAGTTGTTTTTGTAGGTCTTACAAGTCTATTCAATAAGATGGTGTTTTACTGTTTCCTCCTCTTGATGTTGCAGTGGTTGAAGTATGGTGTATGGTCTGCGGTAATTCTTTCTAATTTAGGCACTTTCATGTTGAGGTTATTTTTTTATGGAGTTTGCTTTAAAATCTAGAGGGCTAATCCAACAAAGTAGGGCCTGGGACTAGGAACACTATTTTCCAATAGGTATGATGCTGCTTTGGCTTGGCTCTTTCCAGACTTCCATCTATTGGTAGTTGATCTAAGACATGCTTCATCACTCTCCATTCCTCCTCACCTGTAGTCTGCCAGTACACAAGATGTGTGCCAAGTCTGCCAAATTTGGAAAGACATTTAGAATTGTCACGTCCTGAAGTGGATGGTTTCACCTCAGGTTTCCTCTTCCTCCTGTTGGTTTCTGGGTGTTTTTTAAACTATTTTGACTGAAAGTGGAGACCTTGTGATCAGATCTTGAGTTGCTCTGGTTGTGATTATGAATTCTGTTCCTGCACTTATTTGCCACATTGAGATAACAATGGGACACTATATAATCCATGTCATACACAATGTATCTTTAAGCTTGATAATAATTTCCAATTGCACTTCCAACATTTTAGTAAAACCATGTCCACCGAGGCCAGTTCCTTGCAGCAGAGATGGGACTTAGTTCAGCCAATAGAGGCTGAAAACTAAGACTGGACAAGCCCTCCTAAAATTAAGCAAGATCACATTCTGTCCTAGCAAGTACAGGCGCTGAAGATGGAGGTAAGTGGCCAAGAGGCACACTACAGCAATCAGGATGCCATGCACCAACCCATACAGTGGTATATGTTTATATCTGATATATGTTATGGTGCCTGCCCTGTGACAGACATCCAGGCAGGGATGGTGCTGGACCATATGCCTTGAAAAGGTCCAATCCCAGCTAAATTGCAGAGAAGAGTCAGTAGGCATGAGGAGGCCACTTCCCAAAAAACAAGACCATAAAAACCATGGCTTACATGGAAGCACATCAACAAAACAACAACAAAGCCATCCTGAGAAAACAGCAGACTACCACCAGACAGCATACCACAGCAAACTATGCTACACAGATACAGTGAAGGCAGACCTAGAGGCCGGTCACGAAAACGATGGACCACTGAAATAAAAGAGGTGACAAATTCCACAATATACTCAGCACACACGTAGGCCATCTCCAGAGAGCTCTTCTACCCCTGACGTTGAAAGGCAATAAAGGGTTTAGCGAATAGATAGATAGATTGTCATGTGAATGTGGGAAGTTCTACTTATCATATTATGCTGTGAATGTGTTCTTAAAGGCCTTTTGGTCAAAATGATTTGTGTGTGCTATGTGCATTACCAGTGATCATCGACACTGAGGTAAACAACAGAATAGCAAAAGTTAGTACCACACTTGGAAGACTGCGAAAGAACCTATGGGATAGAAGTGGAATAATAATTACAACCAAACTCATAATTTACTAGGAACCACATGGGAAGCAAATGGGAAATTACTTAGTGTCAGCAGAGCATACGACCACACCTGAAATGCATGGTGTCTAGCATCAAATACTACATTACATGAGTTAGAAAAAGTGCAAAACCAGGCACTTAGGATCATCACGAGAGCAATAAAATCAACGGCCATAGTAGATATGGAGAAAATGGGGAGGATACAAACACTGAGTAAACACAGAGATACAAAAGTGCTAATACATTAAACAAAATTCACTTTATGACAAGTCATCCAATGAAAGACAGATTTCAAAACTTAGCAATGGGACGACTGAAAAGAAGTAACTTTATCCAAAACGACTGTAGAAACATTTCAGAATTGCCTGAAGATGACAGCTCCTAAAGTCTGTACCAGAACAAACCCCCTTGGAGAGAGGACAGTAGATTATCTATTCCTATTCAAACAGAAGTAAAAGGAATTTTCAGTAAGAATGAACAGAACAGCATACAACGTATGACAGTTACTATAAATCTACTGGATGACAAATAACCACAAGACATATGGATCACAGTATATACAGATGGAGAGCTTCGCTCAGGATAGAACGGCTTGGCGTTACAGCATTAGAACGGGAGCACTAGCGGCAGAAGAATTCAGACAAGAAACTGCAAGACAGAAGCGGACACGTAGAAAAGAAAAAACATCTCAACCTCACACAGATACCTTCTATTGTTGTCAATTCTGTAAAAGAAAATTTTGTGCGCGCATTGGACTTGCTAGTCATTTAAAAACGCACTATTAACTTTATTATTTTATTATTTATTGTTATTATTATTATGGTTGAGTTTTTGGTCATCGTCGATCACGACGGACGAACATCATATACAGATGGGTCAGCAGAGAATGCAGTAAAGCAAGCTCACTATCAACTAAGACTACAGCAATCCGTTCTATCTTCCAATGAGGGCCATATTTATGAAATTTGTATGGACCTATGATAGCAAAGAAATACAATTCTTGCAATTGTCACAGCAACAACTTACCTGAAATAGCATGTTTGAGTAATGTGAACATGCAGTTTGTTCTCATGTCAAATGCTAACTCATTAAGAACTATCATGGAGTCTCCATGTGGGTCTAAGGCAGACAGTTTGTTAGCACAGTTCCTGAAATAAGAAAATATCATTCATGACAGTGTTTCTGTGTCAAGTTGACAAATATAATGATAAAATCATCTATATATATGCTACTGGAGATACTGTTCTCCAGATGCTCCAGTGAAGTGTAAGTCACAGTGTTCAACAGATGCTCCATTGAAGTGTAGTCACAGTGTTCCCCAGATGCTCCAGTAAAGTGTAAGTCATAGTGTTCAACAGATGCTCCAGTGAAGTGTAAGTCAAAGATGCTCCAGTGAAGTGTAAGTCAAAGATGCTCCAGTGAAGTGTAAGTCACAGTTTTCAACAGATGCTTCATTGAAGTGTAAGTCACATTGTTCAACAGATGCTCCAGTGAAGTGTATCATAGTGTTCCCCAGATGCTCCAGTGAAGTGTAAGTCACAGTGTTCAACAGATGCTCCAGTGAAGTGTAAGTCATAGTGTTCCCCAGATGCTCCAGTGAAGTGTAAGTCAAAGATGCTTCAGTGAAGTGTCACAGTGTTCCCCAGATGCTCCAGTGAAGTGTAAGTCACAGTGTTCCCCAGATGCTCCAGTGAAGTGTAAGTCACAGTGTTCCCCAGATGCTCCAGTGAAGTGTAAGTCACAGTGTTCCCCAGATGCTCCAGTGAAGTGTAAGTCACAGTGTTCCCCAGATGCTCCAGTGAAGTGTAAGTCACAGTGTTCCCCAGATGCTCCAGTGAAGTGTAAGTCACAGTGTTCAACAGATGCTCCAGTGAAGTGTAAGTCACAGTGTTCAACAGATGCTTCATTGAAGTGTAAGTCAAAGATGCTTCAGTGAAGTGTAAGTCAAAGATGCTTCAGTGAAGTGTAAGTCGAAGATGCTTCAGTGAAGTGTAAGTCAGTGTTCTCCAGATGCTCCAGTGAAGTGTATCATAGTGTTCCCCAGATGCTCCAGTGAAGTGTAAGTCAAAGTGTTCAACAGATGTTCCAGTGAAGTGTAAGTCAAAGTGTTCCCCAGATGCTCCAGTGAAGTGTAAGTCACAGTGTTCAACAAGATGCTTCAGTGAAGTGTAAGTCAGTGTTCTCCAGATGCTCCAGTGAAGTGTAAGTCAAAGTGTTCAACAGAAGTAATGCAAAATGATGTAAAAAGGTTACTAAAACACTTACCTAGCCTATTAATAAAAAATATATTAAAGAAAAAAAAACATACAATAAAACTAAACAGGACAATTCTCAACGTATCGGCTCAAATTGAACCTTTTTCAAGAGACAAACAACAGAAAACGACAAAATAAAAAAATAAATAGATGTCTATATTTCATCAAGCCCTCGTCTCCATAATAGCGCAGGGATGGCAACGCATCTAGTCAAAGTGAAAATGCGTGCATTCATTATAAACAAACCGAAAGTGGGAAATTTGAGACACTATAGATGAGAGCAAGAATAATAAAAGAAAAAGATAAGAAAAATACCCCTTTTGTCACTCTATCAGACAGGCAGGTTTTAAGAACATAGTCACAACAGGCACGACTGAAGGGAACAGAGACAGATGGGGACGTGAGAAAATATTCATGTGACAACCTAGCAAGGCTTGGAAACAACGATCCTGATAACAATACTGTGAACAGAGAACCATGGTCACCTACGCCAACAAGAATGGCATATGACAATGATAGATGAGTAATGATGAGGTTGTGGGGTGAGTGGGTTTGGGGAAGGAAGGATAGAAGAAGAATCAACATTTGAAAACGCATGGAATGAATGTGAAACCAAATATAGACATAAACATATATATAAAACCAAACCTAAACATACATAGAAATGTAAACGCACACCAAGAGTCAAGAAATAAACACATAACAAGATGGACACAGATGTGTGAAGGATACCCACACAAAATGCACAGGCATGTAAATGTATCCACACACAGGAAAGGGCTCACACCAGAATAGGTATACACATTGACACAGAATGGAGATACGTGCATTAACAGAAAAAAGCGCTCACATAAATATACATATATATATGTATACACAAATATGAACATTCATGCACATAAACACTTTCTCGTATAAATAATAACATGAACATTCATACACATAGAAACATATACATATATTAATGTAAATATAAACGTTCGTTCACATAAAGATAATGCTATAACAACTGCATATGTATACATACAAATGTGTGGCCCAAAGTAATTGTGTGGATACATAGAACCATGTAAAACGAAATGCATATACAAATAACTATATATGTGTGGGCACCCATCGAAGAGACAACTGCAATAAAAACGAGGAAATCAAAATCTAAATATGTAAATGATTTAACAATAACAAAATGGCAGAGTACAAAATAATCACATATTGACATACACAAACGAAAGAAGACATAAAGGACTGATATAGAAGAACGGCAAACACAAAAATAATAATTATTCACGAAAGTGTACAAAGACAAATAATTACAAGAATCAGTGCAATACGGGAGTAGAGGGTATAAAGAAAAGGTAGGTAACTCAAACAAAACGGTGATTAATGTTCATTCCGTTTGGTTGCAAGACTCCCATAAGACAAATGAGACGATATTCCAAGGACTGACGTTGCCGGTCACCGGTATAACAACGTAACAAACCGGTTACAGGTATAACAACGTAACAAACCGGTTACATATTTGTGTATACATATATATATGTATATTTATGTGAGCGCTTTTTTCTGTTAATGCACGTATCTCCATTCTGTGTCAATGTGTATACCTATTCTGGTGTGAGCCCTTTCCTGTGTGTGGATACATTTACATGCCTGTGCATTTTGTGTGGGTATCCTTCACACATCTGTGTCCATCTTGTTATGTGTTTATTTCTTGACTCTTGGTGTGCGTTTACATTTCTATGTATGTTTAGGTTTGGTTTTATATATATGTTTATGTCTATATTTGGTTTCACATTCATTCCATGCGTTTTCAAATGTTGATTCTTCTTCTATCCTTCCTTCCCCAAACCCACTCACCCCACAACCTCATCATTACTCATCTATCATTGTCATATGCCATTCTTGTTGGCGTAGGTGACCATGGTTCTCTGTTCACAGTATTGTTATCAGGATCGTTGTTTCCAAGCCTTGCTAGGTTGTCACATGAATATTTTCTCACGTCCCCATCTGTCTCTGTTCCCTTCAGTCGTGCCTGTTGTGACTATGTTCTTAAAACCTGCCTGTCTGATAGAGTGACAAAAGGGGTATTTTTCTTATCTTTTTCTTTTATTATTCTTGCTCTCATCTATAGTGTCTCAAATTTCCCACTTTCGGTTTGTTTATAATGAATGCACGCATTTTCACTTTGACTAGATGCGTTGCCATCCCTGCGCTATTATGGAGACGAGGGCTTGATGAAATATAGACATCTATTTATTTTTTTATTTTGTCGTTTTCTGTTGTTTGTCTCTTGAAAAAGGTTCAATTTGAGCCGATACGTTGAGAATTGTCCTGTTTAGTTTTATTGTATGTTTTTTTTTCTTTAATATATTTTTTATTAATAGGCTAGGTAAGTGTTTTAGTAACCTTTTTACATCATTTTGCATTACTATTTGTTCATTAGGTTACTGCGGCACCATCCACTTTGTCGGACACCCTCTGGCCATTTGGTTATTTATATTTATGTTCAACAGAAGCTTTATTGAAGTGCAAATCTACATATAATGTTCCCCCAAATACTTCAATGTAAATCCACAGATGTTTTATTGAAGAGCAAAGCAACAGAGATAAAATATCCATTGTTTATATTATGCAAATATTGGCAATAGTGGTCACCAAGCCTCCAGACAGTTGGCCAAAGGTGGATCCTGTTATAAATACATTACATTGTATTTTCATAGATTTTTTTCCTTTCACACATATTAGAATAAAACACATTTACATCTCACAATCTACCTCCTACACATATTTTAGAAATAACAAATTCAAATCTTAAAATCTACCTCAATTTTTAAAATTTATTCACAATCTACCTAATATCTATTACACATATTATCAACAATACATTCATACCTCACAATCTACCTATGCATGTGGTTGCATCTGTGGGTCTCACCAATGGCCCACTAGACAAACCACCAATGCAACAGAAAACCTTAGTAGATTAAATGCCGTTATATTGAGGTTATCTTCTTATAGAAGCTTCATGGCACATCATCTATACAATTATGCTTATTATGCTGTTATTTTGTTGTTGAAATGTGTTTCATGTTTACTTGAATATATGTATGCAACCTCTGTGGTTGGGAGGGAGCCAGAGATGTACTGTGCAGCACTGGGGAGGAGGAAAATGACAGCACTGTTTATTCCTATGGCTGAGACTAATCATAGAGGCACAGTGACTCAGGACGTGACAATCCTTTTGACTTGAACATTTGGTTGCATGCCTAGAGCAATAGAGAAGTTCGGCATAACCAGTAGTCAATTGGTGGTGGGGAATGAGCACAGTGAACCCTATCTTGGCTACAGTGGCTAGGAGCAGTGCATAGGTTGAAACCTACCTTCCTGGAGGTGTGATAGTTATTCTCTGGCTCTGGCCCTGGGTGGGCCGAAAATCCACAGACTTCCCAGCAATATAATGCCATTTAATGGCATTGGGTCAAAGGGTATGAGCCCATGGATCACTAGATCAGCAACCAACCAACCACAATCTACCTCGTATCTCTGACACGTATCAGAAATAATACATTCACATCTCACTATCTATCTCATAACTCCCATAAATTTGAAATAATAATTTCACATCTCACAATATATCTCATATATATAAATATATATATACACACACACAGTAGAAATCTAATTATCCGAATTAATTGGGATCGGGACCATTTAAATAATAGAAAATTCAGATAATGGATATAGCTCAGGAATGAAGCAAAACAGTGTACATACATACAATGAAATGAATAGAATTGTATTGATAAAAGTAGAGTGATATGTAAACAACTATGTATTGCAAATAAACTACATGCACTACAGTACTGTAGAAATATTAAAATAATATAAATGGCACATATGTACAGTAGACAAACATCCATCTTCTGTTTGCAATGCACTCACATTTTTAAGCTTAAAATTTTTTCACTGTTAGTTTTAAAATCATAGACCGTAGCTGCTCCCACTTCAAAACTCTCTGCCAGTTGCTTTCGAGACACACATTTAACTGGTTAATAATTTCCATTTTATCACTAAGTGACAAAACAACACGTTTACATCTTGTACTCATTGCACTTAATCCAGCAATGAAAAATACTAACACTAAATAACAAAAAATGTAAAAACAGAGCAAATTGAACAGAGTGAATAGTGCAAACTGAATATTAATAAATTATTAATTTAATAGTATTAATATCTCCACTATTAATAACTCCAGTTATGTATATACCAGCGTCTGCTAATACTCTAAAATTATTTCATCTAAATTTGATTCGGTTAATTGGAAATTCGGTTAATCAGGATTTGTATAATTGGAGTTCTACTGTACATATATATATATATATATATATATATATATATATATATATATATATATATATATATATATATATATATATATATATATATATATATATATATATAAAGTGACATATTCTTTCCAGAATGCTGTCTTCATAGTGGATACTCTGAATGTCTGTCTGTCCTGGGCAAGCATTGGCCAGAGACATGTGCATACACTCTTTGATGTCACTGGTCCGTCATCTTCATGGTCTTCTCTTCCTCTTCTTCTCTCTCCTGGCACTCTTCCCTTTAGAAACAGCCTTTTAATACCATTGTATTTCTTTAAGTGTCCAAATCTATCTTATAATTCTCATAAATTTGAAATAACACTTTCACATCTCACAATCTACCTCATATCTCCTATATGCTAGAAATAATACATTTACATCCACAATCTACCTCATATCTCCTATATGCTAGAAATAATACATTTACATCCACAATCTACCTCACATCTCGCAAACATATTATAAATTATACGTTACTATCTTACAATCTACCTGACATCTGCCAAACTTATTATAAATAACACATTTACATCTTACAATCTACCTCACATCTCCCACATATAATTATAAATAACACATTCACATCTCACAATCTACCTCACATCTCCCACATATAATTATAAATAACACATTTACATCTCACAATCTACCTCACATCTCCCACATATAATTATAAATAACACATTTACATCTTACAATCTACCTCACATCTCCCACATATAATTATAAATAATACATTCACATCTCACAATCTACCTCACATCTCCCACATATAATTATAAATAATACATTCACATCTCACAATCTACCTCACATCTCCCACATATAATTATAAATAATACATTCACATCTCACAATCTACCTCACATCTCCCACATATAATTATAAATAACACATTTACATCTCATAATCTACCTCACATCTCCCACATATAATTATAAATAACACATTTACATCTTACAATCTACCTCACATCTCCCACATATAATTATAAATAATATATTCACATCTCACAATCTACCTCACATCTCCCACATATAATTATAAATAATACATTCACATCTCACAATCTACCTCACATCTCCCACATATAATTATAAATAACACATTTACATCTTTCAATCTACCTCACATCTCCCACATATAATTATAAATAACACATTTACATCTCATAATCTATAATAGTTAATATAATATAATAATCTGCACCATCCATAATAGTTTGTACAAACACCAAACTATGAAATCTATAGAAATAACATATATTCCATAAAAAATGCACATCTTCCAACAAACCTTATATTTCTGACATATGTTGGAAGCCATGAACATGAAATCTGATCCTGTTTGCCTGAAGTTGGCCACATGCCCAGCTTTTTTCGCTCTGCTTCTGAGAGATTCTCCAGAGAATCAGACAGGAAGGCTGCCCTCACATAATTTGCAAACAAGGTAATCACTTCCGTCATCATTTGCTAGAAGCAGAAACCAAGCAAATTATAAGATACAATTTCTTATCACGCAGAAAATATTGTATGTCTCCTTCCTTTCAGTCATAATAGTTACTGACTTTGATTGTAACAGTTGCATTTGTAGATACCAGGTCTGCATAGTTCAATATCCAACTTTAATTGTACCAATAGCTCCAGAACATACCATTAAAATAGAGGTTAGGTATTTAGACAAGAATCTAGCATCCAAACAAGAACCTGGGACCCAAACCGGGATTAAGGCCTAAGCAGAAACTTTACATCCACACGCTGAGCTTGAGTTTACATAGGGATCTGAAACCCACACAGGAAAGCTCAATGTGCCTATACAAAAATGATTTTTTTTAAATGAAAGTATTCTTGTACATTCATTGTCAAACCAGCTTTTTTTTACAGGGTCATCTGAAGAATTGAATACAACCAGTCACACCAGTCTTCTTCTTCTTCTTCAGCTTTCATTCTCAAACTCCCACTGGATTTCTCTTGTAACAGGACAATGATCCTACAAGATTTCCAGTTGAATGTAGTCCAGAGAATGGAAATGCGTTGTGTTGCCGTTTTATTTGCGCCAATGGCCCAACACATCCGTCTTCGGCGGTACACCAGTCTACTTTGATAGACCTACCATACTATACAATTTCTTCTATGTTCCTTCTTAAACACCAGCCGATTTTCAATGAGTAGTCTGGAGAATTAAATACAGCCATTCAGACAAATATACTTTCATCATAGATGTACTATACTGTTCAGATACTTCTACATGACATTTTCTTTGCAGAATGTTCTCCCCACTGCTACACTATAAGCCTTCCAGTTCTGTGCAAGCTGTCCAGCACCTTCTATTGTTATATCCAAAAGAATGGTCCTTTCCTAGGAGAAAGGTCTACATATTTTCCAAAATGAAATATAGGTGAAATGAAATATACTATAAATGGGAGAATCAAATTATGTACTTTGTGTTTTTATTGACTATCTCCCTGGCGTTAAAAACTAAACACCAACTTGGTGTTTATTATTTACCCACCAGCTTATCTGCTTTTAACAGTGCAGTACCAGCAAATTCTTACTGCAGCTTAGTAGGTTGACATCATAGTTAGTCCCCCATGTATGTCTTTGCATCGAGGAACACTCCTTGCAACGGTAATAACGAATTATCAGTCAAACCACAATTACAAAAGCCATTTTGTAACAAGGAATACTGAGACATAAATTTACTTAAAATTTAGGATCTGCGCAAATTTCTTAAAAAGTATGAAATGTAGACCCTTCTCCTGGGAAAGGACCAAAAGAACTCAATAAACTACAAAAATCTGCACTACAATAAAATGATAAAATGATTGAGATATGCTTAGTCTGATTTCTCAGGCTAAAGTCTCTGTTGAAACTCAGTCTGCCAAGAGCAAACACTTTGTGCATAAAACCATTCTATACTAATGAAAGGACTAAAGACAAAATATGTTCTTAAACTAGTTTGTGTTCAGTGTAATGTGTGCATGTGTTCAATAATGGTGTAAGTAAGTACATGAGTATGGTATTTCAATTGATCTCAATTATATTCACTGGCTTCTCACACTGGCTTCGCATATGAGTGGTCCTGGGTTCATTCTCCAGTTGAAGCGGAAATGTTTTTCAGATCGCAACGGCTCCAGGGTCGACCCAACCTTAAATGGGTACCGGATTAATCCAGGAAGTAAAGACTGCGAGGGAGCGGAGATGGCTACTGCCCTCATTTGCAGAGTCTCTGAAATGTGAGATCACTAACATCTCACACCCCTACGGCATTAATAAATGCTATGGGTTACTTTACTTTACTACATTCATATATATATATATATGTGTCATGGGGCATATTCTTTCCAGAATGTAGTCTTTCTTATGAATCTCCTGAAATTCCTGTGGTTTATGGCAAATTGTCTCATGCCTCCTCTAGGGACATGTTCATGCAATCCTAAATATCTCTTGTCCAGCAATGTATCACATTCATAAGGAAAATCTTGGCACAATACTCCTGTAGTCTTGCCGTTGCTTTCATGAGGGACATCTGATTATCTATGATCTTATGCAAACACATACTTTCTCTCTCGCTATCTTGGCCCAGAAGTCGTCTAGATTCATGACTCTTGTCCAATTTTTCATAACACATAATGTCTAATTGAAAAGCTGGCTTTACTTTCTTGCAGTTTCGCTTAAGGTTTTATAGTACTAGTTAAAAAATACTCTACATTAAAAGAAGAATTGTTTATTACCTTCATTTTTCCATGTTTGCTGGTATCAATCTTGACTCCTTTCTCTGACTTCTATGAAGACAGAACATTTTTACCATAAACATGACTTTTAAGCAGTTGGTATAAACATGACTGTTAAGCAGTTGATACTTTATTTGTAATCAGGAAAGCAATATTGCAAAACTGATGAAACTAGGAAACATGGGGATGAAGATTTGCTAATCACTAGATACACACAATGTTTCTACCAATGTCTATTATGATTTGCATATTCATGTTGTTTCTACCAGCGTCTATTATCATGTGCATATTCATGTTGTTTCAACCAGCGTCTATTATCATGTGCATATTCATGTTGTTTCAACCAACGTCTATTATCATGTGCATATTCTTGATGTTTCAACGAGCGTCTATTATCAAGTATTCAGTGATTATCAAAATATCATGACCCTGTTTCCTAGTTTCACCTGTTGGATGTTAGTTTTGCTGCAGTTATCCCCTATTATATCGATATAAGCAAAACAGAAAGCTATGATTGTCATTTTGCAGAAAAGTTTTTAAAATTACAATAGTTATCCAAACAAATTATTAAGTAAAGTAAATACAGAAGATGGCAAACTCAATAGAGATCAAAACAAGATGTCAGAAAGTCAATTCTGTGATTTATCAGTTGTTGCCAATACTCAAACACCCATCAATTTACATTCTTACAAAATGAAAATTGATAAACAGTATTTGTATACCAACTCTGTGTTACAATGTCAAGCATGACTTGACAAAGACAATAGTGGAATAGATCACAGTGTGTGAACTGATATGTTTGAGGAAAGTTATAAATGTCACCAGAAGAGATGGAGAAGTGAAAATATCAAGAAAGAAATAAAGACCATCTCATCAAGGCTACATTGATAGACACCAGGTGGATTAGCCACATCATGAGAATGGAACCAACACAACTAGCTCTTCATGCATACAACAGCAGAAGATTGAGCTACACAGGGAGACCAAGAACTAGATGGGTGGAGACAATCAAAGAAACATCTCATCAAGGCTACATTGATAGACACCAGGTGGATTAGCCACATCATGAGAATGGAACCAACGCAACTAGCCCTTCATGCATACAACAGCAGAAGATTGAGCTACACAGGGAGACCAAGAACTAGATGGGTGGAGACAATCAAAGAAACATCTCATCAAGGCTACATTGATAGACACCAGGTGGATTAGCCACATCATGAGAATGGAACCAACACAACTAGCCCTTCATGCATACAACAGCAGAAGATTGAGCTACACAGGGAGACCAAGAACTAGATGGGTGGAGACAATCAAAGAAACCTTAAAGAGGCATGGTCTGACCATGGCTGATGCAACCCAAATGGCCAAAGATATACAGCTCCAACTCCCCCCCCCCCCCCCAAATGACTCTTAACGGTACAAGTGAAAATGACAATAGATAGAAATACCTCTCTTGTAAAATAGCTCTGTCCTAACTTCCAGTAATCTGGAAAGTGCTGCAGCATAATATCTGTGATATCTTCAATAAATAATACTTTCTGTGGAGTACGATATCTCCAGGCAGCTGGGAATTAAGGAATAGAACACATGATATTTGTTGTTGTGAATAAAGGAATAGATCACATGTTAATTATTGCTATGAATGAAGGAATAGAACACATGCTATTTGTTGTTGTGAATGAAGGAATGCTGTTGTGTCTATGAAGAATACTCGGAGTGTCATTAAGAGATAAAATTATAAATGATAACATCAGACAGATAACCAAAACAATACCATAATTGCAACACATCAAACATACAACAGATCAAGTGGTTTTCACACACTTCCAGACTACCAACAGATAGCATGCCACAGATGGCCATAACACATAGACATCACAGCTATAAAGCTAGAGGCAGACCATGTAAAATATGAATCAAGAAATCAAAGAAGTCACAGGAACAAGCTTACAAACAGTACACAAGAAGGCCATCTCTAGAAACTCTTCTACCCCTGATGCAGCAAGGCAAACAAGGGCCAAAGTGTATAGATTAGATAGATAGATAGATAGATTAGATAGATTAGATAGATTAGATAGATTAGGTAGATTAGGTAGATTAGGTAGATTAGATAGATTAGATAGATTAGATAGATTAGATAGATAGATAGATAGATTAGATAGATAGATAGATAGATAGATAGATAGATAGATTAGATTAGATAGATAGATAGATAGATAGATAGATAGATAGATAGATAGATAGATAGATAGATAGATAGATAGATAGATAGATAGATAGATAGATAGATAGATAGATAGATAGATAGATAGATAGATAGATAGATAGATAGATAGATAGAGATAGATAGATAGATAGAATGAAGGAATATAAAACATATTTGTTATTGTGAATTAAGTTATAGAACACATGATATTTGTTATTGTGAATGAAGGAATAGGACACATGATAATTGCTTTTCAGAGTAAAGGAATGAACGCATATTTGTTGTTGTGAATAATGGTATACAACACATGATAATTGTTGTTGTGAATAAAGGAATACAAACATACAGTAGTTGTTGTTGTGAATAAAGGAACACAAACATATTTGTTGCTATTGTGAATAAAGGAATACAAACAGAGTTGTGAATAAAGGAACACAAACATATTTGTTGCTATTGTGAATAAAGGAATACAACACATGATATTTGTTGTTGTGAATAAAGGAACACAAACATATTTGTTGTTGTGAATAAAGGAACACAAACATATTTGTTGCTATTGTGAATAAAGGAATACAACACATGATATTTGTTGTTGTGAATAAAGGAACACAAACATATTTGTTGTTGTGAATAAAGGAACACAAACATATTTGTTGTTGTTGTGAATGAAGAATACAACACATGATATTCTTTCTTTTCACTTTATACCCCTTTATGCATTGCAGTGTCAGGGGTAGAAGAGTTCTACGGAGATGGCCTTTTTGTGTGCTTCAGATACATTTGTTTACGTTGATTCTTTTATTTCAGTAATCCATCTTTTGCATGGTCTGTGCCTGGTTTTGTATCCATCGTGTCTGTATAGTAATGCTTTTTTAGAAGTACTATCTGATGGTGGTCTGGAAGTGTGTGAAAATCACTTAATCTGCTGTTTTCTGATGTAATCAAGGATTGTAACCCATTATGTTTCTTTCTGTTTTTGCGATTGACATTACCTCAGTTTTTTTTCTGTGTTTATCTTCATGTTAAAATCCCTACATGTTGTGTGGAGTCTATTTATATGTTGTTGTTGTAGTTGATCCTCTGATGTTGATATTATTACTTGATCATCTGCAAAAAGAAGTTCGCTCAGGAGGTTTTTTTTATGTTGTCTTCTTCATTGGTGTTGACAATTTTACATATACATTCAATATATGTAATGAACAATAAAACAAGGGAGATAGGACATGGCTTTGTTGCATTCCAAAGTTTATGTGGACTTTGCCTGAAAGACCAGCACTCGTTCTAACTGCACATTGACTTCCTGTGTAATTACTCCTGCACAGGTTGATTAGGTGTGGGACTACATATTTTGATAGTATTTTCCATAGTTGTCTGTCTACTTTGTCAAATGCTTTTTTCTTGGTCGACAAACACAATATACAGTTCTTGGTTGTTTTCCATTGTTTTTTCTGCCAGTTGTTTGAGAGTAAAAATTGCACATGTACAGCTCTTGTTCTTACATAATTCCATCTGAGTGCTGTTGAGTTGTGGTTTGATAAATGCTCGTAATTTTCTGTCTAGAATTATATTGAAAATTTTTCCAGTGTGGCTTAGAAGTGAGATACCTTTGTATTTTGCATCTCTTTTGCTGCCTTTTTTCTTCCAAATAGGTATTATAACAGCATTATATCCAGTCTTCTAGTGTTTCTTGTGTATTTAATAGTATGTTAAAAATCTATGCAGTCATCCCTGATATCATCAGGGATATCATCCCTGTATCTGTTGCTGCTTTGATTAATTCGACTTGTATATTGCACATTACATTTATTGCTGTGAAAGAAGAAAAGCAACAAATATCTGTTGTTGTGAATGTTGTTGTTGTGTGGTGCATGGCCGAGAGGTTAGAGAAGCTGGTCTCACACTAGTGAGGTCCAGAGTTTGATTCCTGGTAAGGACTGGGTTTTTTCTATCTATCTATCTATACGCTGTGGCCCTTGTTTGCCTTGCAGCGTCAGGGGTGGAAGAGTTCTCTGGTTCTCTGGAGATGGCCTTCTTGTGTGCTGTTTGTAAGCTTGTTCCTGTGGTTTCTTTGATTTCTGTGATCCATCTTCTATATGGTCTGCCTCTGGCTTTATAGACATTATGTCTATGTGTCATTGCCAGTTGGTAATCTGGAAGCGTATGAAAACCACTTGATCTGTTATCTTTTGATGTGTTCCAATACTGGTATTGTTTTGGTTATCTGTCTGATTTTATTGTTTCTAATTCTATCTCTTAATGACATTTTGAGTATTCTTCATAGACATGTCATTTCTGCTGTCACTACTTTTCTTTTGTCTTGAACTGTCATTGTCCAGGTTTGGCACTGGTAGCACAGTGATGGAATAATAATAGTCTTGTATAATGCAACTTGTCTATGTTTACATTTCTGTTCTTGAAAATACATGTCATCTGTTGTAGGGTTTTTTCTGTTGGAGGATAAATGAAAAAAACTCATCCTGTATATGACATGGCGACAGCAAGAGTGTGCATCATGACTACGTCAGACATCCAAAAACTTTGCCGCTTAGGCAGTGTTAGAGGGAGGGGCATGGGGGAGAGAAATCAATAGTTTGTTTGTTTTGCGTTCGCTCAATTGTAACCATCACGGATATCTGTGCGATTTCCGCCGGGAGCGTGATTACGTTGTGCCACCGTTATGCGCCTTGTAGGCCTAGCACATCCGATTTCGGCATGCCTTGACAATTCGGGTGGGCTACCCTTAGCCTGTGACAGCCTCTATATCTGTCTCCAGGCACGCGTAGTGGCGACTCTTCGCCCAGACGATTTTTGCTCTCGTCTGACTCGCACGAGGTGTTCCACTGTCTATGAACTCGCCTCGTGTAATTGGACGTGCTGTGCCTGTGCCCATTGGGTACTGAACCGTTTCTCATCTGTGAGCCTGGTTCCTTAAGGGGAAGAACTCAACAGAGGAGTTGGACCCTGGCTCTTTCGCCCTCTTAGCCGAGGTGTCATTCACTGACATCGTGTACCCCTTGTCCGAGTTCGAGTCTCACACCACGCGTTTGAGAGCAAGGCGTTCTAGAGCTGAGCGTCCTTATCCCAATAGCGCCTGAGCCCATCATGTACTGAACTCTTTCTCTCTTCAAGTGTATTTCCGGTGTAGGAAAACCTGACAGTAGAGTTGGGCCAGGGCTAAATCGTTGTCCCTTTTGTGCCTGAGCCCATCGGGTACGGAACCCTTTCTCTCTGCAAGTGTACTTCCGGTATAGGAAACCTTGACAGTTGAGTTGGACCTGGACTACCATCGTTGTCCCTTTCTTGCCTAAGCCCATCGGGAACAGAACCCTTTCTCTTCGCGAGCACATTTCTGGTTTAGGAAGGCTCGACATTAGAGTTGGATTAGGTCTTCTTGCTTTACCAGCCACCAATGGATGGGTCTGGGTCTCTGTCTGTAAGGAACACAGGTAACTAGATGCTCGTCTTGAGCTGACGGAGCTTGTAGTTCACCTTTCCTAGAGACTTTTCACTTTCTATTTGCAGTTCGCGCTGCCCTCTAGCGCTGTTCTGCCCTTTCATTGTTTCATTGTACTCGGTATGAAATCTATTTGTCTCGCCATGCATCTACCTTTACGTGCATTTTACATTGGCCGCCCCTCCAAATTTCGGACTGGACTGACTAGCTTCAATGTATGTCGACAGTGTCGCTATATGTGGTGATGCTGGTGGTGTCGGAGATATTGTCTGTCTCTCGTGCAGTCAAATCTCTTTCCATCTGCTACCTCCACATTCTCGGACACGATCCCCAAATGATTTGGCCAGAATCAGCTTGAGCTGCTGTATTTCTGTTTCCAGGGTGCACTGCGTGGAGGTACATTTGGGATCTTGGTTATCTGCTAACCCTGGGTCCGCCTAGAGCAATGCGTTCCCTTTGCACCCCATTACTGTCATGTTTTTTTTACATGTCTAAACTCAAATATATATTGTATTGTTAAGTTATTAAGCATGTTACTTTGTCCAGCTACTGTGTTTTTTCATGACATTTTATTAAATTTGTTAACAATGTGATTTGGGGCAAAATTATGCACTGTTAGTGGGGCCAATATGTGCGCTGACTCAGTGCACATATTGGTGGCCCCACACACAATCTCTGCTGGTCATAAATGCATAATCTCCGTGCGTCATAGATGCACATCTCCATCAATCATAGATGCACAATTTCCACCAGTTATAGATGTATGATCTCCGCAGGTCATAGATGCACAATTTCCGCCAGTAATAGATGTATGATCTCCGCCGGTCATAGATGCACAATTTCCGCCAGTTATAGATGTATGATCTCCGCCGGTCATAGATGCACAATTTCCGCCAGTTATAGATGTATGATCTCCGCCGGTCATAGATGCACAATTTCCACCAGTTATAGATGTATGATCTCCGCCGGTCATAGATGCACAATTTCCACCAGTTATAGATGTATGATCTCCGCCGGTCATAGATGCACAATTTCCGCCAGTTATAGATGTATGATCTCCGCCGGTCATAGATGCACAATTTCCGCCAGTTATAGATGTATGATCTCCGCCGGTCATAGATGCACAATCTCCGCCAATTATAGTTTCACAATCTCCGTGGGACATAGATTCACAATATCCATCAATTATAGATGCACCATCTTCATCAGTCATAATGCACGATCTCTGCCATTCATAAGTGCATGAAATTCAAAATTATAGTCTAGCACTTTATAAAGCACACCAACACATTGTTATAGTTTCAAAACAAATCTAAGCATCCATTGCTAATATCAATGTTTTTTTCATATTTGTTTTTATTACTTTTTTCGTATTAAAGTTACATAAAGATACATAGGCCTAGTTTTTTTGGTCTAGAATTTCCACACAATGTGACTATCTGAAGACAAGCTGTTGAGCAGCTATTTTGCTGTTTCTGTCCATTCTTCCTTGATTTCGTAATTGTTTTTTGCCTGCGTAATTTTGCCCCAAAAATGGGGCAAAGATGATGTTTACAGATGTTCATAAATTATTATTTTACTGGCTTCACGTAATCATGTTTTTTCAATACCATCACTAATGTAAGATGGGTGAATAAGCTATATAACACTGATGGCAGTTTGGACTCTCATTGTTAAGTCTAGTTGTTAAGTCGGAATTTACTAAAGAGTGAAAAATGCGTAGTTTTGCCCCCACCCAGACTAAATGATGCAGTTCTAATGAACATAAAAGGGTAATGAGACACAGTTATAATTGATGCAGTTCTAATGAACATAAAAGGGTAATGAGACACAGTTATAATTGATGCAGTTCTAATGAATATAAGAAAAGGGTAATGAGACACAGTTATAATTGATGCAGTTCTAATGAACATAAAAGGGTAATGAGACACAGTTATAATTGATGCAGTTCTAATGAACATAAAAGGGTAATGAGACACAGTTATAATTGATGCAGTTCTAATGAACATTAGAAAAGGGTAATGAGACACAGTTATAATTGATGCAGTTCTAATGAATATTCTGACTGCCTTTCACGTAAAGTATGAACAAAATTGCTCAATTGATGTGTTTAACATATAACAGAATATATGAACAGATGATGTTCTGACTAAAAAGTCCACATCAGGATGAGAAACAATGATGAATCTATATTTCTATGTATTTCCCTTCTACTTTCAGAGTCACATCAAGGTATTGCAAACATGATCAAACTCAATGAATACAACACTTATTATATCTCAATTTGATAACACATCTCACTCTGAATCAATCACAAAGTGTAACAGAGCAGTACTGGCAAAGGTGTTTGAATTGCTGAGAAGTATCGAATCTCAGAGAAAACTTACTGTCCAAAAAGAAATAAATAGCAGATGTTCAATTCTGACCATTTGTGTTCCAAATATGGGAGGGGAGTTTATGCCAGAATTTGACTTTTCAGCCATCTCCGCACCCACCAGAGAAATGCAACAATTAAAGTCTGAAACTGTTGTCCTCATCACCCATGATGGATGACTGTTATTATTATCATTAATGGATGGCTGACCTCATTATATCTCTTCTCCTCAAGCCCCATCAATAATCAATATTAAATGCAGTATCAAAGTTAGTTACAGAAATCTACTTAAGAAGCTCAGAAAATATCTAAATGTCTACCCCCGGTATTTTGAATTTTAAAATTGCTTGTTATTCTCAGCTCAAATTTCTCTGTAGATTGTCCAAGTTGTGTAGAAACTGGTCAGTTTCTAGTATTCTGGAATAAGAACCTGCATCCTGGAATTTGTGTTTCCATAAATTCTCAACTATCTGGTCCAACATCCATTTAAGGATGTATAAGCAAAATATCCTAGTCAGTTGTTGTGTCAACTTTGGGACACAAACTCTGCAGCTCCAGTGATGACACTGTGTGCTCTGATTATTTATGTACACAAATTGAGTGACATGTGACAAGCATTTGAGTTGAGAAAGTACATCAGCATTTCAGAACATTATAGCAACTGTTTTCAGTGACTGCAACAATGGGAAGCTTGAAGGAAATGGAATCGCGTGCAGTGTACATACAAGTACGATTGGTTGTACCACCATCTTGAATATTCTCATATGTCGAATATCATTTAATTGTAGTGTGTTCTACAATGAATGAAGTTAACAAATTTTAGATAATACCTCTACACTTACCATGCTGGTCTGTAGAAGACAGGGAGGAGAAGCTGGATACCCTGGACAAGCCTGCAAAGACAATGGAAGAAGAAAATGTATCCACATGTTCACCAACTGAAATCTTCTGCTCTAATTACTCTGCAGAAGTACAGGTTCTAAGAATTTCTGCAGAAATAATTAAAAACACAAGCCAATGTCAACAGACAGTGATTCTTACTTGTCATTCCCACAAGCCCTTGACAATGATAAACTTCCAGACCTGAAGAAAGCCATAAGAGAAGTGAACATCCAAATAAGAGTGGTACTACAGTATAGTATACAATCCCACTGTGGTATACCAGAAAATGAAGGGGCAGATATGTTGCCTAAAGATGGAGCAACAGAAACAAAAAGACCAAGAAATCACCTACCAGGTAAAGAGGATCATCAAAATGCTATTAAGAAAGTTGACCACCCAAAAGACAACTATCACTATCTTGACAGAGCTGAGCAACAGGACAGACACAACAAACTAAACACCCACCTAAATAGATTAAGACTGGTTCCATCACCTCTGTGTCCATGTGGGCAGGCAGCACAGACTGCATACCATATCCTGCAAGACCACATTACATTAAACCAGTTAAGAGAGGAACACTGACCCACAGAGACAGATATCCACAGAAAGCTGTATGGGAGCACTAAGGAGCATTCAAATACAACAGCTTTTATTAAGAACATTGGACTTCTGTGTAGATGTGTTAAACTGTAAATGAGAATAAGAAGACAAGACAATGGAAGAATATGGTAACCTGATGATTTCTCTTGAAGGGTGAAATTTCAATACAGAAAGCTAAGTCAATTTTCTTCAGTTTTGATCTCTATAAAAGATGCTCACAAAATTACAGAAAACTCAAACTAAGTTACATAGTTTATATTATGTAAAGGTTATATACATATTAGAACTCTAAAAAAAAGTTTAAAAAGTGATACTGTAGCATATAATCATGTTATGAAGGGCTAAAACTCACAGTAATGGCAGTAAGTCAAGTATTAGCAGGTGATCATATTCTCTTTGTCACTATCTTCCATATTTTAACACAAAGGTAAGAAACTAACAAGGCAGTTTTACCAAGTGCAGCAACAGACCAAGGCACTGTCAGATACACAAATTGGTAGCATGTCCTATTCAGGATGTAACCATCAACCCTGCATTTTTTGGTTGTAGTGAATTTTTTAGAAACACATTCAACAGTTTGCCATTGCTATTTGAATGGTCCGGATGCACAATTGCCTGCAGCGGGATTTGAACTGTACCTTGGTCACCACAGACGTGCACTATACCATGTCACCACAGAGCCGTACATTTCACATAAATCAATACTAATATTTACTTAAGCTTATTCACCTGATTTTGTGGGTGATTTGTTGACCCTACTCAATGGCTTCCACTGAGAGTTACTCTGCGATGAAGCTAGATTATCTCCATGAATAAGATTTTTTTCTGGTGTTTCAATGCAGGACAAAATAGAAGAATAAAATAAATGATTACATATTCTTGCAAGACATAAAGAGGATAGATGCAAAAACTAATAAAAACTAACACCAAAATAAAAATAAAACCTTTACAACAGCCTTATGTTTAGGTTAAACCAATGAAAAATAGATGCACATCACGCTTTCAGCAACTATAGTCGAAAGATGCAATGTATTGCCAGCAGCTGTCCACAACTACAATCATTTATTGCTATGCACCTCTTTGAACAAGGACATCAAGATTGTAAACAAATGGCACTGATCCAGTTAACAGAGTAGACATAACTAACTTCCGTTTCCACTAGTGATCAACTAAATATGATGACGCATAGGTTGAGACTGTTTTCAGAAACTGATGTAATCCATCAAAATTGTTTGAAATAGCAGCCATTTTTAAAATTATGATTTCCTTCTGCATAGCCGATAATGTTAGTTAGACCAACATGTTTCGTTTGTTTTCACAGATGATATTATATGCACACTTTAGTTTGACTATGAAATAACATCAGAAATAGACTAGGTATAGGCATTTAGAATTTTATTTCTTTTTCCATTTTTCATCTTCACCATATTCTCACATAATATACATATCATACACAACTAGCATGGTTCAGACATGTATGCAGGCACAATTCCTTGTCAAAAACAATACTGCAGGGAACTGTCGAGGGTGGAAGAAGCAGAGGAGGACAAATAAAGACATGGACAGACAACATCAAGGAATGGACAGGGCTAGATATTTCCACACTCATTCACATTGCTGAGGATAGAATTCGCTGGAGGACTCTGTGTGCTTAAGCATCCAATGTGGTACCCCCTACGACCCTGAAGAGTTATGGGTTTATTGATTGATATATCATACACACACCAACATACATCATTACATTAAGCAATCATTTGTACATTTCTATAAAAGAAATTACACACAAATATCCAACAAAATAAAAGCTATTGTGTTTTCCCAATATCCTCCATCAATAGCGCATGGTAAAAAAAAAAGAATAGTGGCAGGGAACAATTACGCATTTTTAATGTAGCGTCCTAAATGTTAACCTTTAGCAAGCCGGATTAAAAAATACAAAACATCTCCTGCCACCGGATTCTTTTTTGAGAATTTTCATCTTTTCTGGTTGGTGTTATGGAAACGCAATAACTTTTTTGTTATTCGAGATAAAAAATTTTTTTTAGGGCATGTAGATGCAGAATTGAATACCGCAAATGTATGTGTATTTTTTTTTTTTTTACGTAACCTACCCGATGTTTGCGCAAGAGGTGAAGACCTTTTTTTCGCAAAAAACCAACAATAACAACAAGACATGGGTTTCGGAAAACTGAATACCATTTTTGTTATTAGAGCTTTTTAAATAATTTCAACAGATTTAAATGCAGAATTGAATACTGCACATGGGTGTGTAATTTGTTTTTTTTTATGTATCCTACCCGAGGTTTGCGCAAGAGGTGAAGACATTTTCTCGAAAAAACAGAAAACATGCAAAAAAGACATGGGTGTTTGGAAAACTCAGTACCATTTTTATTACTAGAGATTTTAAAATAATTTCAACAGATGTAAATGCAGAATTGAATACTGCAAATGGGTGTGTAATTGGTTTTTTTTTATGTATCCTACCCGAGGTTTGCGCAAGAGGTGAAGACAATTTATATTTTAAAATTACATAAAAACAACAAACACAAATGACTTACCCACTGGATGTGCAGTTCTCCTACGTGCTGTGCAGCTCAGATGTACACTCTGTCTTGAAAATTAATAATGTGTGGTATCGATGGAAGCAGGGATATGGGCACAGAGTGACCTGACATGCTGCACACACGTACTGAGTCTGGTGGCGCTTCTTTGTCCGATCTGAACAGACAACACAGTCAGGAAATGAATGCCTGCCACTGGACAACCGTTTAGGATTTATAGCAATGTGGTGTGCTGGTGCTAGTGTCATCCTATCCGGTGGGTGGCTTGTTCTTCTTCCAGAACTGGAAGATGCAGGCCTAGAGTAGCAACCCTCAAGAAGCCCATGAATTATCTGCAAGCGAAATTTTTCCGCCTTGACTCGGCCAGGATGTTTAGCCCGCCACAGGACAGATGAATTGACAAAGCAAGCTTCCAACAAGTAAAAGAAAATTTTCTTCCACCACTTGCAGGACCTGTGGCCTAACATATAATATGTTAGCTGCTTGTCAACACGATCAACGCCTCCCATATGACGGGTATAGGCCTGTATTGCGCATGGTTTTACCACATCCCTCACATTACCACCATGGCGTTTGGAACGGACCTTCCTATTGAAGGTCTGCGCATCGTGTGCAGATGTCATCAAATTGACTTGCCTCTTGTCATACCATGACAGGTAGAGAATGTTGTCATCACTTTCAGTACGAAGTGGGTCACCAACCTTGAGTTTTAGACCCTTCAACGCAGGGGGGACCCCTTTGCGATTCAATTGTAGTGTGCCGCAGGCGCCTATCTGGTTCTCGGCAAGCTCCTTGAAAAGGGCTGGAGAGGAAAAGAAGTTGTCCATGTAGACAATATGGCCCTTACCGTGCATTGTGGCCAACAAATTACTCACAACACAGTGAGCCAATCCCTTCTTTTTGTCATAGACATCCTCCTTCCCAAGGTACAGCTTCCAGTTCCAGAGATAACTAGTCTTCGAGTCAGCCAGTGCCCAAGACTTTATACCCCACTTTGAGGGTTTCTTGGGCATGTACTGCATAAGACTAGTCCTACCCTTGAAAGCAATCATGCTTTCATCGATACTGATTTCTTTGGAGAGGCCGTAATATTGTTGGAACAGAGGAATAAGTTTGTCAACAAACCCTTGTATCTTGAACGCCTTGCTGTGACCGGGTTGCCCTCGTGCAACAGCTGTTGTGTTGTCTACAAGGTGCAGGAATGAAAGAATAGCTAAAAACCTATTCCTACTCATGACATTCCTAAACCCAGGCATCTCGATGAGACCATCATTAGACCAATACAATTCATAGGAGGAACGTTTGGTCAGTCCCATCAAGAGGATCAAAGCAACAAAGGCTGTCATCTCATCAGCTGTGACTTCCTTCCACAACTTCACACGAGATGCATAGCCGGCGTCCTGTCCCTTCGATTCACTAACCTGCTTAGCGTACCGATTAGTTTCAGTTACCAACATGTTAAGAATATCATCTGTAAAAAACAGACGAAACACGTCTACCTCACTAAGGTTATCAGCTAGGCCTATAGGTCCAACAATTTCATCGAAATTTCGAAGCCAATCATGGCTATACCCCGAAGGGACACTCGAGTTTTCAACTACCTGGTCCTCCAAAATGTCTTCTTCCACGCTGCCCACAGAATCAGTATCACTAATATCATCTCCATCTAACCACACATTATCTAATGGAGCTATATCTGTATCGGTAAGCTGCACAGTTTCTTCCTCATCGGAATCGTCATCCATGATGAATTCGAAATAAATTGCATCCATAATTGAAGGCTTGGGTGTCGGTACAAGATAATAGATTACAACGTCTTGCTGCTAGACAGAATTTTTTCAAATGGACAGGGTGAACGTGGAGATGTTCCGGTATCGATTGCGCATGTCCCTAGCTATGTGCATTAACTAAGCGGGCTGTGGTACGTGTAAATCTCACGATAATCTCGCTGGGCAGGACGGCCCGCCATCAGCGCGCGCGGCCATTTTGTTTTTCGGCGGCTGGATATCATATCGGCTCGGTGAAGGTTAACAGAGCTTGGACTATCCAGACTTTCCATGCACAGGACAAGCAGATGCAGGTAAACAAAGTTATTAAACAGATCTTGGACTATCCAGATGACCATTCCTCTTACCGGTATATTCAAATTACAATTGGTTACATGGTCTATAACAGTTTCTATCACAATTGCCAGGTTCCATTCTTGATCTGGTCAATTCCCTAGACCACATAGCTGATATAAGTACCCAAATTTATGAGCTGAGGCAACATTAAGAATCATTACTGTTGAAACACCACTAGATGCATGTGCTGTGACACTGATTCTATGAGAACAGAAAAAATAATGACAAAATTGAAGAAAATCAACAACATTAAATGAACATGATTAGGAATAAGAAGCTATGGAGCAGAGGTCTGTGATAAACTCCGAGAGTCAGTACAAAAGTTGAAGGTATGAGATATAATTTGAAAAACAACTGTTCATTTATACAGTAAAAGACTAGAGATTGTTTATATCAACCCAAGGTCATCATACGGGTAACATTTTCACCTTCTTCAATGTGGTCATCTTTACAATCATCTAGAAGTTCTATTAGCCATTTCTGTTTGTTGTCCAAGCATTCCCAAGCTGGATCACCTTTGTACTCTAGACTGACTAGATACCTGAGAAGACAAACACACATGTATATTCAGGTGAAATATTCTGTTCTAACACTAAACAATTTATGATTCTGGATCAGTTGACCTGCAGCAGCCATGGACACGTTTAAACACTCTCAAATGTCTTTTTCATCTTCATCTTGGGCTGCTCTTCTATCTGTTACCAGTAAATGTGATTTCCATTAATAATGTTTCCATGCTGTAATGGTTCTGTACATAACTAAAGAAAATCTCAGCTTTTGTGTTATAATGTTTTATATGAGCCAACCCTCATACACATTTAATGTTCTTAACATTTCTTAATTCATATTCTCAATATCTATCTGAAACATCTCATTTCAAAGGAAGAAATTCTCTTAATTACTACTGTATCAAGTCTATGTTTTACATCCATAAATTGATACTGGTAATATATTTGGTCTGATCAGATATCAAAATAATAAACAACCTGAAATATGCAAATGAAACTTCTTTTAGCAGAAAATGAAGAGGAACTACAAAGACTAATAGTTAAAGTTGATAAGTGAAGTAACGAATATGGACTGGATATAAATCTCTAAAAAAGAAAAACCATGATAATCAGTAAAGTCACTGAAGAACAGGTGTTAAACATAAAAATATATGGAAACAACAAGTAGAACATTAACAATATCTTGGACACATAATCACAAATGATGGCAGATGTGAAACAGAAGTTAAATGGAGAATAGGAATGGCTAAAAATACTTTTGATGACATGAGGAAAATATTTACATCTAAACAAATTACAAACACGCTAAAAATAAGATGTATAAAATGATATCTATTCTATATTAATGTATGGTTTGGAAACACAGCTATCAAACAGATACAGAGGCCTATAGATACTTTAACCACATGGGCAAACAGATGGTGTGTCAGTATCAATATAGATACATGCAGCACTAATTTCTTTACTCTTTCACCAAAAGAAAAAGATGGTGTGATCAAGATATATGGAGAGCTCTTTAAAGAAGACAAAGAACTAACACATCTTGGAGTTACATTTGACAGTAGGCTTACATGGAAGAATAACAAGAACAAAGCAACAACAAAGACCAGGAGAAAGTTAGCCATCCTAAGAAAACTAAGTGAAAGCAAATGGGAGAATACTTAGTGAAATTGACCAGAAGGGCATATGACCACACCTGGAATATGGGTCTACTTTATGGTTTCCAGTATTAAATACTATATTACATGAACTAGATAAAGTGCAAAATCAGGTACTTAGGATCATCACGGGGGCAATAACATCAACACCCTTAGTAGAGATGGAGAAAATGGGGATATACATGTCTTACATTTCTCATGATTATTTCTGAATAGAGAGCATTTTGTTCTTAGATAATTAAACAGTTATGAGTGGAGTTATCAATTGACACTAGACAAGGTAATAGTTACTTCACTACCCATATTGATAAACATTATCAGTGTGTAGCAAGTGTAGCAACAGATATCGAAGAAACAGTTATGAGTGGAGTTATCAATTGACACTAGACAAGTTAATAGTTGCTTCACTACCTACCGGGTCATCATCATCATCAGGTGCCATGCCGGGTGGCGTAGGCGCTCATGGCTCTCCACAGCTCTTTGTCCACAGTATTATGTATCAAAGTCGTTGTTGTTTCTTTGCCGTGCCAGGTTGTCAAACTGTCTAATATTTTCTCACGTTGTCACCCTCTGTCTCTGGTGCCTTCAATCTTGCCTGTTGTGATTATGTTCTCTAAACCTGCATGTCTCATGAAGTGGCCAAAAAAAGAAGATTGCCTTTTTCTTATATTGTTGATTAAGGTCCGTTTCGCATTTAACTCTTTTAACACCTCTACATTAGTTTTTCTGGCAGTCCATGGTATTCTCAGCATTCTTCTGTAGAACCACATCTCTGTTGCCTCCAATCTCCCACTTTCCAGTTTGTTTATTGTCCAAGACTCGCACCCATATGTTAGTATAGGGGTTATATAGCACTGCAGAACTCACTCACCTCTAATGACAAGGTCATATTACACAGTATATTTTTCATTATTCTGAATGTTGTTTTTGCCTGTCCTATTCTGCATCTTATTTCTGTTGAACTTCTTCCATCTGCTGTTATAATTGTACCTAGATATTTGAATTGGTGGACCTGTTTTAATACTATATCATTCACTATGATCTTGCAAGGTGTGTTATTTTCTTGATAAAATTATCAGTGTGTAGCAGCAGATATAAAAGAAACAATTATGAGTACAGGTTATCATCAACTGATACTAAGTTAACAGTTGCTTCACTACCAGCATCAATAAATCTATCAATGTAGCAACAGATATCAAAGAAATATAAATCAATAAGATCAAATAAGCAATATCTGCCGAAGACGGATGTGTCTGGCCATTGGTGCAAATAAAACGGCGACACAACGCATTTCCATTTTCTGGACTACATCCTGCTGGAAATCTATCAGGACCATCATGGTCCTGCTAGATCCAGTGGGAGTTTGAGAATGAACGCAGAAGAAGAAGAAGAAATAAGCAATAGATAACTATTAGCAATAACTTGCATGTGAATTCTTGTAATAATACTAACCTCTGATGTTTTTATTGACTGCTTCTTGATTTATTTCTTGATTTATGGGTTCCTTCAATCCCACTTTTTATTTCCATTTCTTTCCAAATTACAATATCATCTTCTATATTAACCAAATGTTATAAAACTAGGTTCAACCAGAGAATCAAGGTTTCTAATTAACTATGGTGTGAGTAATGTTTGCACAACATTTAACCAATAAAGGTAAATGCAAATAAGGTAAATAGGTTACTGAAGAAAACTGTCAATATAAAATAATATACATTCTCCAATATTTGGGTTATTTATATTTAACCAATAATAAGTTTCTTACACCTCTGTCTCAACTTACAGGTGTTCTTAAACACATATATGCTCACTTGATAAGTGTCTTACACCTCTGTCTCAACTTACAGGTGTTCTTAAACACATATATGCTCACATGATAAGTTTCTGACACCTCTGTCTCAACTTACAGGTGTTCTTTAACTCTTTATATCCACCGAGCCGCTAATATCTACATTTTGGAGACCCACTATGCCGAAAAGCCGCTCAAATCTACATTTTAATATGAATTTACTATCGTGTTCGGCATAGCAGGAAAACCGCACGGAGACAAAGAGTTAACACATATATGCTCACTTGATAAGTTTCTTACACCTTTGTCTCAACTTACAGGTGTTCTTAAACACATATATGCTCACTTGATAAGTTTCTGACACCTCTGTCTCAACTTACAGGTGTTCTTAAACACATATATGCTCACTTGATAAGTTTCTTACACCTCTGTCTCAACTTACAGGTGTTCTTAAACACATATATGCTCACTTGATAAGTTTCTTACACCTTTGTCTCAACTTACAGGTGTTCTTAAACACATATATGCTCACTTGATAAGTTTCTTACACCTCTGTCTCAACTTACAGGTGTTCTTAAACACATATATGCTCACTTGATAAGTGTCTTACACCTCAGTCTCAACTTACAGGTGTTCTTAAACACATATATGCTCACTTGATAAGTTTCTTACACCTCTGTCTCAACTTACAGGTGTTCTTAAACACATATATGCTCACTTGATAAGTGTCTTACACCTCAGTCTCAACTTACAGGTGTTCTTAAACACATATATGCTCACTTGATAAGTTTCTTACACCTATGTCTCAACTTACAGGTGTTCTTAAACACATATATGCTCACTTGATAAGTTTCTTACACCTCTGTCTCAACTTACAGGTGTTCTTAAACACATATATGCTCACTTGATAAGTTTCTTACACCTCTGTCTCAACTTACAGGTGTTCTTAAACACATATATGCTCACTTGATAAGTTTCTTACACCTCAGTCTCAACTTACAGGTGTTCTTAAACACATATATGCTCACTTGATAAGTTTCTTACACCTCAGTCTCAACTTACAGGTGTTCTTAAACACATATATGCTCACTTGATAAGTGTCTTACACCTCAGTCTCAACTTACAGGTGTTCTTAAACACATATATGCTCACTTGATAAGTTTCTTACACCTATGTCTCAACTTACAGGTGTTCTTAAACACATATATGCTCACTTGATAAGTTTCTTACACCTCTGTCTCAACTTACAGGTGTTCTTAAACACATATATGCTCACTTGATAAGTTTCTTACACCTCTGTCTCAACTTACAGGTGTTCTTAAATACATATTTGCTCACGTGATAAGTTTCTTACACCTCTGTCTCAACTTACAGGTGTTCTTAAACACATATATGCTCACTTGATAAGTTTCTTACACCTCTGTCTCAACTTACAGGTGTTCTTAAATACATATATGCTCACGTGATAAGTTTCTTACACCTCTGTCTCAACTTACAGGTGTTCTTAAACACATATATGCTCACTTGATAAGTGTCTTACACCTCAGTCTCAACTTACAGGTGTTCTTAAACACATATATGCTCACTTGATAAGTTTCTTACACCTCTGTCTCAACTTACAGGTGTTCTTAAACACATATATGCTCACTTGATAAGTGTCTTACACCTCAGTCTCAACTTACAGGTGTTCTTAAACACATATATGCTCACTTGATAAGTGTCTTACACCTCAGTCTCAACTTACAGGTGTTCTTAAACACATATATGCTCACTTGATAAGTTTCTTACACCTATGTCTCAACTTACAGGTGTTCTTAAACACATATATGCTCACTTGATAAGTTTCTTACACCTCTGTCTCAACTTACAGGTGTTCTTAAACACATATATGCTCACTTGATAAGTTTCTTACACCTCTGTCTCAACTTACAGGTGTTCTTAAACACATATATGCTCACTTGATAAGTTTCTTACACCTCAGTCTCAACTTACAGGTGTTCTTAAACACATATATGCTCACTTGATAAGTTTCTTACACCTCAGTCTCAACTTACAGGTGTTCTTAAACACATATATGCTCACTTGATAAGTGTCTTACACCTCAGTCTCAACTTACAGGTGTTCTTAAACACATATATGTTCACTTGATAAGTTTCTTACACCTCTGTCTCAACTTACAGGTGTTCTTAAACACATATATGCTCACTTGATAAGTTTCTTACACCTCTGTCTCAACTTACAGGTGTTCTTAAATACATATTTGCTCACTTGATAAGTTTCTTACACCTCTGTCTCAACTTACAGGTGTTCTTAAACACATATATGCTCACTTGATAAGTTTCTTACACCTCTGTCTCAACTTACAGGTGTTCTTAAACACATATATGCTCACTTGATAAGTGTCTTACACCTCAGTCTCAACTTACAGGTGTTCTTAAACACATATATGCTCACTTGATAAGTTTCTTACACCTCTGTCTCAACTTACAGGTGTTCTTAAACACATATATGCTCACTTGATAAGTGTCTTACACCTCAGTCTCAACTTACAGGTGTTCTTAAACACATATATGCTCACTTGATAAGTTTCTTACACCTCTGTCTCAACTTACAGGTGTTCTTAAACACATATATGCTCACTTGATAAGTGTCTTACACCTCAGTCTCAACTTACAGGTGTTCTTAAACACATATATGCTCACTTGATAAGTTTCTTACACCTATGTCTCAACTTACAGGTGTTCTTAAACACATATATGCTCACTTGATAAGTTTCTTACACCTCTGTCTCAACTTACAGGTGTTCTTAAATACATATATGCTCACTTGATAAGTTTCTTACACCTGTCTCAACTTACAGGTGTTCTTAAACACATATATGCTCACTTGATAAGTTTCTTACACCTGTCTCAACTTACAGGTGTTCTTAAACACATATATGCTCACTTGATAAGTTTCTTACACCTATGTCTCAACTTACAGGTGTTCTTAAACACATATATGCTCACTTGATAAGTTTCTTACACCTCTGTCTCAACTTACAGGTGTTCTTAAACACATATTTGCTCACTTGATAAGTTTCTTACACCTCTATCTCAACTTACAGGTGTTCTTAAACACATATATGCTCACTTGATAAGTTTCTTACACCTCTGTCTCAACTTACAGGTGTTCTTAAACACATATATGCTCACTTGATAAGTTTCTTACACCTCTGTCTCAACTTACAGGTGTTCTTAAACACATATATGCTCACTTGATAAGTTTTTTACACCTCTGTCTCAACTTACAGGTGTTCTTAAACACATATATGCTCACTTGATAAGTTTCTTACACCTCTGTCTCAACTTACAGGTGTTCTTAAACACATATATGCTTACTTGATAAGTTTCTTACACCTCTGTCTCAACTTACAGGTGTTCTTAAACACATATATGCTCACTTGATAAGTTTCTTACACCTCTGTCTCAACTTACAGGTGTTCTTAAACACATATATGCTCACTTGATAAGTGTCTTACACCTCTGTCTCAACTTACAGGTGTTCTTAAACACATATATGCTCACTTGATAAGTGTCTTACACCTCTGTCTCAACTTACAGGTGTTCTTAAACACATATATGCTCACTTGATAAGTGTCTTACACCTCTGTCTCAACTTACAGGTGTTCTTAAACACATATATGCTCACTTGATAAGTGTCTTACACCTCTATCTCAACTTACAGGTGTTCTTAAACACATATATGCTCACTTGATAAGTTTCTTACACCTCTGTCTCAACTTACAGGTGTTCTTAAATACATATTTGCTCACTTGATAAGTTTCTTACACCTCTGTCTCAACTTACAGGTGTTCTTAAACACATATATGCTCACTTGATAAGTTTCTTACACCTCTGTCTCAACTTACAGGTGTTCTTAAATACATATATGCTCACTTGATAAGTTTCTTACACCTCTGTCTCAACTTACAGGTGTTCTTAAACACATATATGCTCACTTGATAAGTTTCTTACATCTGTCTCAACTTACAGGTGTTCTTAAACACATATATGCTCACTTGATAAGTTTCTTACACCTCTGTCTCAACTTACAGGTGTTCTTAAACACATATATGCTCACTTGATAAGTTTCTTACACCTCTGTCTCAACTTACAGGTGTTCTTAAACACATATATGCTCACTTGATAAGTTTCTTACACCTCTGTCTCAACTTACAGGTGTTCTTAAACACATATATGCTCACTTGATAAGTTTCTTACACCTCTGTCTCAACTTACAGGTGTTCTTAAACACATATATGCTCACTTGATAAGTTTCTTACACCTATGTCTCAACTTACAGGTGTTCTTAAATACATATTTGCTCACTTGATAAGTTTTTTACACCTCTGTCTCAACTTACAGGTGTTCTTAAACACATATATGCTCACTTGATAAGTTTCTTACACCTCTGTCTCAACTTACAGGTGTTCTTAAATACATATTTGCTCACTTGATAAGTTTCTTACACCTCTGTCTCAACTTACAGGTGTTCTTAAACACATATATGCTCACGTGATAAGTTTCTTACACCTCTGTCTCAACTTACAGGTGTTCTTAAACACATATATGCTCACTTGATAAGTGTCTTACACCTCAGTCTCAACTTACAGGTGTTCTTAAACACATATATGCTCACTTGATACGTTTCTTACACCTCTGTCTCAACTTACAGGTGTTCTTAAACACATATATGCTCACTTGATAAGTGTCTTACACCTCAGTCTCAACTTACAGGTGTTCTTAAACACATATATGCTCACTTGATAAGTTTCTTACACCTCTGTCTCAACTTACAGGTGTTCTTAAACACATATATGCTCACTTGATAAGTGTCTTACACCTCAGTCTCAACTTACAGGTGTTCTTAAACACATATATGCTCACTTGATAAGTGTCTTACACCTCAGTCTCAACTTACAGGTGTTCTTAAACACATATATGCTCACTTGATAAGTTTCTTACACCTCTGTCTCAACTTACAGGTGTTCTTAAACACATATATGCTCACTTGATAAGTGTCTTACACCTCAGTCTCAACTTACAGGTGTTCTTAAACACATATATGCTCACTTGATAAGTTTCTTACACCTATGTCTCAACTTACAGGTGTTCTTAAACACATATATGCTCACTTGATAAGTTTCTTAAACCTCTGTCTCAACTTACAGGTGTTCTTAAACACATATATGCTCACTTGATAAGTTTCTTACACCTCTGTCTCAACTTACAGGTGTTCTTAAACACATATATGCTCACTTGATAAGTTTCTTACACCTCTGTCTCAACTTACAGGTGTTCTTAAATACATATATGCTCACTTGATAAGTTTCTTACACCTGTCTCAACTTACAGGTGTTCTTAAACACATATATGCTCACTTGATAAGTTTCTTACACCTGTCTCAACTTACAGGTGTTCTTAAACACATATATGCTCACTTGATAAGTTTCTTACACCTCTGTCTCAACTTACAGGTGTTCTTAAACACATATATGCTCACTTGATAAGTTTCTTACACCTCTGTCTCAACTTACAGGTGTTCTTAAACACATATATGCTCACTTGATAAGTTTCTTACACCTCTGTCTCAACTTACAGGTGTTCTTAAACACATATATGCTCACTTGATAAGTTTCTTACACCTCTGTCTCAACTTACAGGTGTTCTTAAACACATATTTGCTCACTTGATAAGTTTCTTACACCTCTGTCTCAACTTACAGGTGTTCTTAAACACATATATGCTCACTTGATAAGTTTCTTACACCTCTGTCTCAACTTACAGGTGTTCTTAAACACATATATGCTCACTTGATAAGTTTCTTACACCTCTGTCTCAACTTACAGGTGTTCTTAAACACATATATGCTCACTTGATAAGTTTTTTACACCTCTGTCTCAACTTACAGGTGTTCTTAAACACATATATGCTCACTTGATAAGTTTCTTACACCTCTGTCTCAACTTACAGGTGTTCTTAAACACATATATGCTCACTTGATAAGTTTCTTACACCTCTGTCTCAACTTACAGGTGTTCTTAAACACATATATGCTCACTTGATAAGTTTCTTACACCTCTGTCTCAACTTACAGGTGTTCTTAAACACATATATGCTCACTTGATAAGTGTCTTACACCTCTGTCTCAACTTACAGGTGTTCTTAAACACATATATGCTCACTTGATAAGTGTCTTACACCTCTGTCTCAACTTACAGGTGTTCTTAAACACATATATGCTCACTTGATAAGTGTCTTACACCTCTGTCTCAACTTACAGGTGTTCTTAAACACATATATGCTCACTTGATAAGTGTCTTACACCTCTATCTCAACTTACAGGTGTTCTTAAACACATATATGCTCACTTGATAAGTTTCTTACACCTCTGTCTCAACTTACAGGTGTTCTTAAACACATATATGCTCACTTGATAAGTTTCTTCTGCTCATCCAGAGTATTCTGTGGATCTTTCAGTCTTTTGTGTAGCATATCTCGAAAGTTGTTGATTCTTCGTTCAACTTCTCTGTAAACTAATCATACAAAGTTCACCAAATTATCACATACAATTTCATGAAAAAAAACTATCCAAATAATTCAAGCAAACTTTAAAGTCTGTTCTAAAATTGTATCCAAATAATTCAATCTGACATTAAAGTCTGTTATAAAATGGTATCCTAATAATTCAAACAGACATTAAAGTCTGTTATTAAATGGTCTCCAAATAATTTAATCTGACATTAAAGTCTGTTATAAAATGGTATCCTAATAATTCAAACAGACATTAATGTCTGTTATTAAACTGTCTCCAAATAATACAAGCTGACATTAAAGTCTGTTATAAAAAAAGATTCATTTATACTTCTGCTATAAAACAAAAAGATATTATAATTTAAAAACAAAATGAAGTATGATTTATTTTCTGGACTGGTTGTTCAATAAAAAAAAAGGCAGAGGTGTTCTCATATACAGGACTAACACAGAATCATAAGTGTCAACTAGTACTGATTTTCTGCACTGATACGGATTTCAGGACATCCCAACACAATTTTGAAAACCCTATTTATATATTAATTAATTTTATTTTTTTTAAAAAAAAAAGGTAATTTGATGTTAACTTTCCTAGTAATTATTACTAATGCAAACATTTTTATTTTGCATGCAGGTATTGATGAAAAAAAAAACCCAAAAAATAAGGGCGGGGGGGGCGTTGGTGCTAAATGCGGATATTTTTATGGAAATACATAAATCAATTGTTAAAAATATGCATTTATGAAAAAATCAGTTGACAGATGTGTAATCTAATATAATCATACAGGACTAATACTGACAGAAAATAATCCTATATAATCATACAGGACCAACACAGAAAATAGTCTCATATAATCGTACAGAACTAACATAGAAAATAGTCTCATATAATCGTACAGAACTAACATAGAAAATAGTCTCATATAATCGTACAGAACTAACATAGAAAATAGTCTTAAATAATTGAACAGAACTAACACAGAAAATAATCTCATATATTATACAGACTAACACGGAAAATAGTGAACCATACAGCCAACAATTTCATCAATAATCTGGACTAGAAGAAGGATGCACACCTGTCAATTAATATGTTTGTTCCATATTTATTAGGAAAATGCTCAGATTTTAATAAAATTCACATATAATATGAATTTGTTAACAGAAATAAATTTCTATGGCTTCAGAGCTATGATCCCCAGATTGCTGCAAGTTTATTAACAAATAAAATATTTCTTTTAAAAAGTCTACAAAATAAAATATTTATACAGAAAGACCCACCAGTATTGTCAGTTCCACAATTTTACCATCTTATTGTGGCTGGCTTTTAAAGCTTGCTGCTGGCTGTGGATTTTATGGCTGGTTTAATTATTTGGATTCAAAGTTTGGAGATTCTGAAGCTGAGTTGGGCAATTAACCTGTGTGCGCTTACAGCACACAACACTCACATTGACAGAGGGCTAGAATGATTAAGCTGCGGTAGCTTCCTACCATAATGTGTAATAAGAAAAATAGATCTCACTGTAAAAGCAGAAAATTATGAGACAAATGGGCATAAGCTAAGTTTTGAAGATGTTTGTTTCAAGAGGATACAAAAACTTGAATACTGCATGTTTTCCTGTCAACGAGTGTTGGAATAATTTAGAAACAGACCTTGTCTAGTAGATTTTGTGTCATGCAGACATGTTAACTAATCTAGCTTTGCATGATACCATGGTTGCTTGTGCACCTCTCGATCTGGTATCTCCAAGCACCTGTGCTTGCTTTGGCAGGATTGTGGTACTGCTTGATGCAAGGGATGGCCCTGCCAGTTTCCAGCCTCTGTTGGCTGGACTAAGTTCCATCTCCATTTCAAGGAGCTTGCACCAAATGTCCTTTGAGTGGATGTCAAATATGGCAGGATTTGTTTATATAATTGTCAATGGCAGTAAAACTTGTCCCCTTCTCCAATGAAAGATTGCAAAAATATTTAGTTTATAGGAAGAGATAATTATATGAGAGAGTAAAGTAGCAGTGCATATTTTAAGAACACATTGTGGTAAAAATGTTTCTATAAGTGCAATTGTCAATGTGAATATATGAATTGGTGACAACATTTCAGCTGAAGGCTTGTATATTCTGTCATTCATGGGATGTAGTGATGTAGTCTATAAATGTAATATATTTTCATCCAATATGGGTATCTCTCATACGTGGGGTGTAGTGATAAAGTCTATTAATCTAATATATAGTCATCCCATAATGGTATCACTCATATGTATGATGGTCAATCCTGCTGCTTCATTGATAGCTTCATTAATACCAACAACAATTAAAAACATAAGATTGAACCCCATGCTTCAAATTGAAAAAAAAATAACAAATTACCTTTTCTAAAGACTTTGATTTCAGTTTCAGCAAACAAACTTTTGGCCTTCTCATAATCGTTGATGACCATGTTGTAGTCTCCCTGAAAAGTACAATAGGGAAATGTTGACCAATGGCTATCATTCTGATTCTTGAAAAAGGTCAGGGTGCAGTGTAAGCAATGCTTATAAACAAGTTGCAATGCACAGCTGGTCTGCTAGCGATATGGCTATTGAACATCCACAATTCAGTAAAATTGGTTAAACAATGAGCGGATACCAACATCAACTTTGGATGTGTAGGGCAATTGATGCAAACAAAGCGGGAGTTTGAGAACGAATTCTTAAAAGAGGATATCATATCATACCAAGTCATGGAAGTGTGAGCTATACTCTACACAGTATTATTAAATTTCCACTCTCACTTTTTTATATGAAAATTAGATAGCCTTTAGTATAAATAGTTGACTGAAGAGTGTTCATCTTGGGGAATTGAAACCAGAACTTATGGAAGCTTCTGGAAATGAAAAATTAACACACAATAATATCTGGTTTTATAGACTACACGTTATGCAGAAACAGATTCCAAGGGCAGCTTTAGTATGATATAATAAATACAATAATAATAACATAGCTAACTTATTAACAGAATCATATCAACATAACTAACATTTTAACACATTATATTGACAAAGATAACATCACATACATTCATATTAACACAGTTAACATAATCATATCAACAAAATTAACATATTAACAAAATCATATCATCACAACTAACGTATTAACACAATCATATCAACATATGGGAGACAGAACACCTGGGTGGAGGAGGAAGGGCAGGTCAAGAAGATGATGGACTGACAACAATAAAAATAACATGAATACATCGTTGGAAAATACAAGCCACATGGCCCAAGACAGAGAAAGGTTCAGGGAGTTCATAGGAAAGACAACATTCTGGAGAGAATACGTCAGATGACAAGAATATATATATGTACTATATGACTGCAGTCAGTACAAAAAATCTGAGAATTAGTTTAAATACCATATCAACATAACATATTAACATAACATATTAACGCAATCATATCTTGTTTCAGAGGCTACACATGTTATGTAGAAACAGGTGCAAATGACAGCTTAATCAACACAACTGATATATTGATATAATATAAATTTTAAAGGGACTGCATTCATAACACATTTCTGTGTATTCTTAGATCATCATCACAAAGTGCCATGTTGGCTGGCATAGGCAATCATGAATCTCCACAACTCTCTATATCTAGTATCTTGTTTCAAAGATTACTGCTGATTTTGAGTTGCCACTATATTCAACTATCTCACATTTTCTCAAGCTATTGTCTTCTGTCTCTCTTGCCTTAAATCTTAACTGTTTGATCTCAGCCCAATGTTTCAAACACCCTCAATGTTTTCAATTTTGATTGACGTTTGACATGAAATAATCTCATGACAACAGTATTGATAAGAAAAAGCTAGACAAAAACAAGCAATAGAGCAGAGAAGTGGAAGAAGTTTATGAACATGGCAAAGAAACAATTCTCAAATGATAAACACAGAAAAATAGACTGAAAGATATCAGATTAGCTTCTGATAAAAATGTCCAACTCACATGAAATATAGAGTGCAGTGGCTCTCAACCACATGCTAGTTTGCTATTGTTGACCTATATAACTTACATCAAAGTGGATACCGACCTATATCATATATATGACAGAAGGTGAGGACACATGTTTGAAAACATTCAGTGTTCTATTCATTTTTCACATGTAAATATTTTCCCATAATTTTGGTTGTTTCCTTTTGTTTCTGTAAGAAAATTAGCTCTTGGTTCTTATAATGAAATAGCATGTACTTACTTTTTGAATATTTCTTTGAATGTTTAATGGTAAATGAAACAAGAACCTAAACTTCTGAACAACACTAAGAGCATTCCTGGTGGAATCTGCTTTGTCCTTCCTTCCTAAGACTTCTTGGAACAGTCCATCAGCACATGACTTGGCCTCTGCCAAATATATCATTCAAATATATTTTCTCTGCCATGACACAACATATGCACATACACACACATATATTTCTGCTGTGACACTATTTTAAACACATTCATTCATTCATTTTCCTTTAACGCTGAAGTTAGCGCATAGGGAAGAGGTCAGATCTCTCCAATTCTGTCTGTTCAAAGATATTCTGTGCAGTTCTTGAATAGTATGAATATTGGTTGTTTTACTTTCTCTAAGTATTGTTCTTCTGAGCGTTTCTTTTAATCTACCCCTGGCTCTTTTGCCTGTAGGTATCCATTCAATATTAATAATTTAAACACATTCACACACATATATTTTTCCTGTAGCACTATTTTAAAAGCATGTACACATATATACATACATATATATTTTGCTGTGACACTATTTTAAAAACATCATACACACACACACCATATATATTTTGCTGTGACACTATTTTAAAAACATCACACACACACACACCATATGTATTTTGCTATGACACTATTTTAAAAACATCATACACACACACACACCATATATATTTCTGCTGTGGCACTATTTTAAACATGCATGTGTGCATACCCATGTCCGCCCAAAATTGAGACAAGACATGTAGTGACAATAACTTTTTCACAGATAATAGGTTTTCAGATTATCCCAACTTTCCATAGTCTGCCTCCTATAACATGATTTTCATAAGATGTAGCATACATATAAACATATTTTCTCATCAAGAATAACAATTATCATTGAATACATTTTGGAAAAAAATACAACATATTTGTGAAAGCATGAAGGAATATAACAGATGACAAAATCATACAAACATGTCATTTTATAGACATACATGACAGATAACTGTCTGCTAAGTCGTGTCACTATAAGAAACAGAAAAGGTGTGACTATGGCAAATCTTTTCCTCTCTCATCTGCATTTCAAATGTTGACAATGATGTTTTTTTTTATAATAGAAGAATCTGTTCAAGTAATTCTGCCGCAGCTCGACACAATTTTTTCTGAAGGGAACTAGGCTTCTGTCTGAAGCTGTTCCTTTCAATGTAGCAGAATGCATTAACCATAGAGTTACCATGGGGTCCAAGGAACCACAGTCAACTTTTGTTTTCTCTATTTAAAAAAAACTCCTTTTAATATGTTAGATATTTTATGACTTTATTACCAATACATTTCCTAACACTATGCTTTAATATAGAAAAATCTGATTGTACTTGTAGTGTCACACGTTTTCACACTTGTTACCAGTGGGGTCAGAATGAACACTAATTTTTTTCTATTTTAAAAATACATGTCCACCTGGGAACCTTCCACCTAAATTAACAAACAATCCTTGTTGATCCTGAAAATGAGGTAGCTGTCACCAAAGGAGATTGACAGAAAATGTAGAGATGTTTGTAGCACTTGCAATAACTTTGTGGCCCACATAAGAACATTATTTGCATCATTTAACTTCCAAGATACTATGCTTGGTTTGTGTAATTACAATATTTAATAATTCATTTCTCTTCTTCTTCTTTCATTCGCCTTGAACATGTCTATATCTAAAGTTTTGTTTCTCCTTGCAATGGAGATTCTTAGTTCATCAGAGGCTGAAAACTAAGACTAGCCAGGCCCTCCAAAAATCATTCAAGACCACAGTCTGCCCTAGCAAGTACACATGCTAAAGACGGAGGCAACTAGCCAAGAGGTGCACCACAGTAATCAGGATGCCACACACCTACCCATGCAATGGGAATATGTTTATATCCATTTCTCGAAATACCTTGTCATAGTTCACAAATTGAGATTAAATGAAGTTATATTAAAAGAACTATCTAGTTTTAATTAAAGTAAGTAGGCAGTATTACTAAAATATTCTGCTAGCTCTGGGGGTAAACTCGGTATTGTACCTTATGGCCCAGTGCATCTCTATTCAACAAACACATTTCTGGAAAGAGATTGCTGTCCTAAATTTTATTTATGGAAGTCTGAAATAGAGTTATTTGGATACTGGCAAGAAAGATTTCCATCTCGCTACATTTATCTGATAGATAAGAATAATATAAATGCATTAGAGTTTTCCCCCATGAAACTAAACCACTAGGATACATACGCATGAGCAAAACAGCATATGAATTCATGCAGTTGCCTCGAATGTCATCTTCATTGTATTTATCATACATTGCTGAAATAGACAAAAACAAGATTAATCCCATGCTTACATGAAACTCTTCTATGAAAAGGATAACTTATATGAAAATGAAATTCAGTGGTAAATACTGAATCAAGTATACAGGTTACTATAAAATCCTAACTATCAATTTTTAAAAATAAATAACTAGCAATAAAACAAAGAACAAGGACAATTTTCCATGTTACGCTCCAACAGGTTTGAAATGAAAATGAAATTCAAGAGTAATAATGCTTGTATGTCATTTTTTACTTTACCTACTTATGTTCATTCTCACACTTACCATAGCCTCCCATTTTACCCCTGACACCCTGATTGTCTTGTATTTTCTTTTTATAAACTGTTGATTTATTTCTTAATGTAATTCCATCTGGTTTGGTAATTGTTTTTGAGCAGGGGTTTTCAAATTCATTCAGAGAATGCAAACATTCATTATGACACATGGAAAATTTAAAAGCTCTCTGATGGGAGTTCCATTTTATACAGTTAAAGATGGTGATGTTAATGTCTCAAAAATATGTGAACACCCTTGGTAATGGGAGATAAGTGCTGGTCAGTAATGTGTTAACAAAAACAACAAATATATAAAAGAATCTAGGATAGAAAACATGACATAGAAAAAAATGTAAATATAATACAGAATTATTTATTGTCTATTGTCTTTCCCCAGGTGGTTTGTTATTCACTCTTGCACTTAAGTGTAGGGTGACTGGAGCTCGAGCTTGTGTTCCAAGGCTAAATGTGTGGCCTTGGCTGCACTACAACCATGTTTGTTCAAGATGTCCCTGACATTTTATATCCATCTTTTTCATGGTCTTCCTCTTGCTTTGTACCCTGATCTCATTTGGTTATATGCCTGTACAGGCAACTTGTTGTGATGCATTCTCATAATGTGGTAAAACCACTTGATCTGCTGCTTTTCTATGTATTCGGTGCAAGGTGTTATACCTATTCTTTCCATGGTGTCTTCATTTCATAATCTATCAAGCCTGGGGACCCCTGCAGCTTTCCTTAAGCATTTTATCTCACACATCACTATCTTTCTTTAATGTTTAGATGAGAGATACCAGATTTGACAATACAAATTTGAAAGGCAATAAATACCTGAAAGACTGTCTAAACAATCTAATATGGGTGTCAGATTGGAACGAATAATAGTGATGGGACCTTCAGATCTCTGACCAGCTTTTCTCTTCATGTAGCTGAGTCCAGCTTTTAAATCTTCAAAACTACACAGCAAGAAATAAGACCAAATAAAATTATATTTATTTCATGACATCTGTGAGAAAATTATGCCAACATAACATATTGCATAACATAGAATTAATGGCACATCTGTGAATTAATTATGCCAACATAAAAGATTGTCTAAAATAGAATTAAGGGCACATCTGTGAACTACTTATGCCAACATAACAGATTATCTAACACAGAATTAATGGCACATTAATGAAGAAATGATGCCAACATAACAGATTGTGTAACATATAATTAAAGGTACATTATAATAGATTCTTATATGCCTTGCTCTAAATGTTTCAAAGTCTACATTGATGTCTTCCACTAGCTAGCTTGTCCTCTACCTCTTGTTCTCATGTTTCAACAATCATGCTCATATTTTACTATGAAGGTGTACCAGGAGTGTTATGATACTTTTTCAGTTAATTACTAATCATATTTATATGTTAAAATATTTAAATGTCAACATTATAGCTCCATGAAACACACTCCCTATCAATCAATATTTTCAATATAGAACTGAAAGTTATATACTCAATCCAGAAAAGAAATTATTAACAAATATACATGTGGTTTTAGAAAAGTAAATGACAAACAGTAAACAAATTATAAACAAGACAATAAAAAAATTATCTATTTTTTGTACCTGGCATTCTGATGATGTTCCAACAAGTACCAACCTGGAGAAAAATTCTCCAATGACATGTTACCTGAGGCTGAAAATAACAGTAGATATTCAATAAATGTATTGATGGCCTTAAGCATCTTTACAGATGCTCAGGAAACAGGTCAGTGTAAATATTACAAATGGACTATGAAGCCCTCAAATTGCAGCCTCTCTTCTGGTTTATTGTGTTGTTTATCAATTGGCAGTGGTGAATATACTTAATAAATCTGTGTTTTTGATTCATCCACTTGGCTCCGTGTGCGCCATTTGTCTCGCCTCGATACCTTGACTAACTCTCAGGGTTCTTCCTCCTCCTCTGATAGGGTTAAACTTGTTCTTACCTTTCATCCCCATAACTCTTCTGTTCGACGCATCATGCTCAAACATTATTCTCTTCTTCAGTCTGATCCTGACACCTGTGACGCTTTCCATGACTTATCTCTGGTGACTTATAGGCGTGATAGAAATCTGAGGGACATCTTGGTTCATAGCCACCTTCAATCTTCTGTTCCTGACCATTTTGGCACTGTTCGTTGCTCACGTGTCCGTTGCTTTCCATGTCCTTACGTGGTTCAGATGAACTCCATTTCATTTCCCAAGGCCACTTTCTCCATCGATGAGGCCTTTACATGTGAATCCCGTAATGTCATTTATGTGATCATATGTAAACACTGTGGCATACAGTACATCGGGGAAACCTGCCTACGATTGAGCAATCACTTTTGTAATCATCTTCATGCCATCAAGCACAGAACACCCACTCCTGTGGCCAGACACTTCAACAGCGATGGTCATCATGGTGCACTGTATATTCAGGTCACCGCTATCAGATCTTGCACCACCGATGATAGATCTAGGTATGCTCTAGAAAATCGTCTCATTTTCGAATTGGGTACACTCAAGCCTTTTGGACTCAATTCCGACCACTCTTATGTCTAGTACTTGGTTGGTGTGGTCTTTGTCTTTATTCTTTTTGTTCCGTCATTTACTCATCTTTTTGTTCGTTTTTTTTTCCACATATATTTACGTTTTTATGTACTTTCTGACCTTCCGGCATATCATTTCCATATTTCCGTTGTGCTAATTTTTCTATTCATCATCTTTTAATGTTTTGTTTGTGTCTTGATAAAGACCTTTTGGTTGAAACATTGAATGTGATTTGTGCATTGTAATTTTTATGATTTCTTGTGTGCTCATCATTGCCCATCATTACCCATTAGTTTTAGATATAGTCTGTTGTGTCCCATTGAAACGAAATATAAACCTGTGTTTTACGTAAATCTAATTAATAAGGATATCTAGAGTGTCCTGCAGGTAGCAACCTGTAGCAAAAACACCACATGACAGCCACCCCCACTAATGACAGGAACTAAAGAAATTCATCATAACTATGAGTCATGCAGGGCAGTGTGAATTAAGCACTGGACATCCAAAATGCATTTGTACATTTCTTCTTTGTGATGTATCCTTTACAGAACATTGGCATCGCTGCCCTTATGTATGCCTCTTAGTTCTTTTGCAACTGTTCTGTAAGTTTCATATTTAGGGGATTCATGCCTCTATTGTTGATTTCAACATCCTTTTTGTTTTCTTAGTGAATTTTCTCCTTTCAACATCAATCTTTCTAGCCTATTGTGTCATTAAAGTATGTAAAATATGCCAGCTTGCATTTTGTGATGTGTTTTGGAATCAAATCTTCCTCTACATTCATGTCTTTGTGAACACCTGCATTGGATCATCTCTGTTCAAAAAACTCTTATGATGTTTCTAGAGCACTTAATTTCAAAAGCTAAAACCTTGCTATAATAGGTGGAACTGCAGTAAAACTGTATAGGTAGAACATGAAGTAATAGATTTACTTCATCTTGTAGTCTTGTTAATATGTGATCTTGGTTATCATGTCTCTCAACAGCCTTCGATCTCATGTGCTGTCAATTATTTCTGATACCGATGTTTCCTCAAAGGCTAAGCTGTACAGTATCTTCTCTTTTGGTCTTCGCTATCACTCTTGCTGTTCAATGCCTATTGTCATGTTGACCTCCATATTTCTTCTTCTAATGATGTGTTCAAAGAAAGTGAACTGTCTCTGGTGCCAGTGAGCAGCTCTCTTTGAATTTACTTTTTTCAAGATACCTCCATTACAATTTCTATCTATGATGCTCTCAACATTCTTCTATAAAACCATATCTCTGCTACAATTACATTATTTCTTACTATTCTGTTGATTGTCCAACATTCCTTTCCAAACATCAGGATTGGTTCCATAAAATTTCTAAGAACTTTCTCATACCACTTAACTCATAGTTTATCAGGCTTTTGTCCTTAGTACCCTCTACATCAATGAAACATGGGTAACTTACCTATATTCACTATGAGAGATGGCTAAATAGTTTTCATATGCTGTTCCTATGTAAAATTATTTGAGTTCGGTGGCAGGACAAAGTCACTAACACTGATATATGGCAGGACAAAGTCACTAACACTGATATATGGCAGGACAAAGTCACTAACACTAATGTATTGAAGGAACAGACATTATTACAGTAGGTATTTTCTATGCTTAGTCTGCACAGACTCAGATGGCTGGGAAACAATAGGAGGATGGAAAATGGAGAATACCATAGAATCTAAAACAAAACAAAAATGGTAGAATATCCTATTCAGGATGTAGCCATCAACTCAGAATGAAATTTTCTGCCGTGGTGATTTTTTGGACAATATAAATATGTTCAGTAGTTTGCCATTGCTTTCTGAATGGTCTGGATGCACAATATTGCCTGTGGTGGGATTTGAACCCGGTACTTTAGCCATTACAGACGCACTCTGTAACATGCTTTCACAGAGATGTAAAGGTAATGGTATGTCCCGTGGCAGCAACCTGCCATTGGGGATGAAAATAACTCTTCATGTATTAAGCTGCAGCAACTATTAGATGGGGTGACCAGTTCCCTTCCTTGCTGTCTTTACCTCCCTTAACTCATGTGTCAGGTATTCATTTGCATCTGAGTCAACTGAAGGAGTGGTCGTGTCAAGTGATAAATCACAACCCAGCTTTTTTACTTCATCGGGCATGGCTTCGAACCTGGCACGCTGTAACTCGCTGATAGCAAGCAAGTTCACTATCAACTAGGCTACCACGCTCCCCCACAGAGATGAATAATCTATTTCATGAACAATTACAATCTTGGAAAAAATCTCAGGGTCAACCTCCACTATGGCACAAAGACAATGTGCATGGTACAGGTATTGATGTGGAATCATGGGAACAGGTTACTGTGAATTATGTTGAAGAAAGTGAAAAGACCAGGAATGGTATAAAGACAAATGATAACATGACACATCATTCAAGGGCTGCATGTCTAAGAAGACACACAGCAGCACACAATGGTACAAGTGGACCTGTGTTTCTTTGTACATACTGCGGAATACTCTGTGTAGCTGAAATTGGTCTTGAGTCACATCCATCATCGCCATGGATTGTATATTAAAATTTTTATAGAACAACAATAATACTATCATCTGGATAGATGGAATGATGCTTACTATATTACATCCTTAAGCGGCATTCATCATGCTCTTCAGTAAGTCCACATAAGATTGAATGTCATGTAAATATTCTGCCTCTTCCTTTTTTATTATGTCTTCACTTCAAAATAATTGCATAATCTATCAGCATGTATACCATCTTTTGAAATACAATGTTTACATTTGAGTCTGCCAAGATTGCTGTCAAGTTTGAACTGTTCAACAACCTTGTTAATTAAACAACTTTTTTATAACATTTTAGGCACCTTTGAGGACGGAAATCTATAGATATGTTCCAAGCTTTCTTCTGTAGAAAATGTTTGTTACTCGCTGATGACGCAATACTGTTCCATGGATTTCTTGAAAAAAAATTAATGCCAGTAATTAATTATGTAGAATTATATTTATAAAGCTTGCCAACAGAAATATCCGTGATTATAATATTGAACGTGTCCACATGATTTTTTTTAAACGCTGTTACCACATACATTCACACATGTATATTTGCAACATGAACTGTTCTACTTCTTCAGCGTTCATTTTTAAATTCTCATCAGATCTCCCTTGTAGCAGGACCATGGTCCTACTAGATTTCCAGCAGGATGTGGTCTAGAGAATGGAAATGCGTTGTATCACCATTTTATTTGCGCCAATAGCCCAACACATCCGTCTTCAGCTGGATTTATTTCTAACTGTAAAATTCATATATTTCAACACAGTGGAACAGAGTATAGCATGCTGTATCCTTGAAGGAATGCATATTATCTTATTTTAAATGTGCTGCAGCAGTATGTTGTAATTTACATTTGTTTACCAGTTAGAGCACTCATGTAACAGGATGAACACACACAACACACTGTGGCTTATTACGAGTTTAACGCTGTCACAACTCACATCCCTTACCCTGTTTGAACACCTGCCATATTTATAATTTTCTTCCCCAAAAGCACCCATTTTTATAATTATACATTTAACTTACCATCAACAAATAATTCAAGTAGCTCCTCTTCAGTAAATTTTGGTCTGTAAATAAGACAAGGATATAAAAAAGCCATAAGGAATGCTGCAGACCAAACAGGGATATACATAGACCTACTATAATATTTATACAAATAATTAACTCTTTGTTAAAAGTTTTTAAATTTTTTTATCATTTATAAATTCTCAAGTCAATGGATGAGATGTTAGTCAACAAATCATCTTCACTATACAAGTGTTCGTTGTTCGTATCTCCTCAACATATCCCTCAGCATGTAGTGACTGACCACACACACTTTTGTGTTGGTTTACCAGTCTCCTCTGGTTGTCTGCATAACGTTCATGTTTAGTCACACTTCTCTTGACATAATGTTCATGCAATCCAGTCAAGATTGCATATTCACAAGCATTAGTTAATTGATAAATTAGTTAATCTAACTCCCTAAGTACATTCTAAACAACTTTGTTCATTGTTTGATTGGCCCCCATGATTGCTGTACCAGAAAGCCAATCCATGTGTTAATTTAATCAGATATCAATATGTACTGTGTTTATGGTGCTAGAAATACTAACATTTAAGACTATTATATTTGTAGTGCTAGCAATACTATCAGTCGAGACTATTATGCTGCAAGGCACAAATTACAATGGATAAATGAAATAAAGAAGCTAGCCATTCTATCATGCCTAAGAAATATCTTATAAACTACCCTTTGATTAAAAATTTTGAAATTTCCTGCAAGCAGACGTACATAGCCCCATTGTGTCAGAATATAAATCATGATGATAAACTCTAATATCACTTATTTCTTTGTCAAATTATTCTGGTATGAACATCTCTGTTCAAGTCAATAGTGATTCAGACAGCTGCATAAAGGTCAAACAAGACTATCATTGAGATTGGTGAATATGGCCATCATGCAAACCATCATATGGGTCACTATTCATGACTGGCCTACTAGCGACGACATCACTATGCCTGCTCACTATTCATACTGGTGTGATGTTGTGGCTATCATACAGTGCGGGCATCAAACTAGTCCCTGACTTACTTACTAGCGACAACCGTTCATATTGCTGATATGGTCATCATGCACTGAGGACATCAAATAGGTTGCTATACATGGCTGGTCTACAAGCAATATTGCTATGGATGCCATACATTCAGCATGATTGATTAAAATACTGAACATATTAGATATTACTATCAGGTTTTTGTGTGTGGTTACTGGCATAAATAAAATTTTAATACAACACATCTCCATTCTCTAGATCTCATTCTGTTGTAAATTTAGTAGGACCATTGTCTTGCTACAAGAAAGATCTAGGAGTTTGAGAATGAATGCTAAAAAATTATTATAATATCTCCTTTGGAATGCACTTACCTTTCTCCTTCGTTAAGAATTCCCAATGGATCTTCTTCTTCTTTTGCAGCAATAGCAGCTGTAGGTCTTCCATGATCCAAATTAGGTCTCACTGTTTGAGATTCATCTATCCATACAGCAGACTCCTGCAGTGGACCTGAAATAAGTAACATAAATATTATTGAATTTGCAAAATGGTACAGGCTCATAAATAGATAATACACAATCAAATGATAAAGAGAAAATATGGATCACTAAACAAAGGGTGAATTGTTCCATATTGATGACTAACAAATGTATCAGCCAATACCAGACTCTCAACAGTACCCTAAAATGTTTTTGTGAAAGGAGACAGGACCTGGCATTGTCTTTCTTTATTCACTGTTGTATGTTCATGAGGTCTGCAACCTCATGAAGTCCGCAACCTCATGAAGTCCACAACCTCATGAGGTCTGGAGTTCGGCTGTCATAGAGCTGGTACCACACGTACTAAGCTCTTGGAAAATCACAGCTCTTGACCTTTCAGCCTGGAACAGTCAGATCAGAGTAAGCATTCAATTTTTGAACAGAGTAGAACATTACAGGCGATTCAAAAGAGTCAGAAACAAAAAGTGAAATCAGACTGTTTTCCTTCATCTCAAGATCTACTACATTTCTACTCACAGTGCAACAAGTCTTTAAGAACCCTGATTGAAATAATCAGCCGTCTGAGGACTCATAAACAACCAAACCAATCTTGACCCTTCTTAATGCCATACTCATCTTCACTTGCGAAGGAGAAACATCATCATCATCACAAATACAGAGATTTGTTGTGCCATCCTGTGTCTCTGGTATAGATGGCTGTTACATTTTGTACTGTATGTAGACAGAAAATTATATCCTAGTCTTGTCTCGATTGTTGCTGGTGAGCATAATTTTTTTTATTTGACCTGGGTCACATTTCCATTTTGATTTGCTCAACAAAAATATAGCAAAGAATAATCTTCAGATTTTGAACTGTCCAGTATAGAAAGACTAGCTCTGGAAAAAATGTGTCACATGATGATGATGAGCATAGAGAGAGGCATATTTTTCAGCCCATTATTTATGAAAAAAACACCTTATGTCTTTGTCTGTGGTGACAAAAACATTGAAAGTTTTTTTGGGAGCAGTAGAAGTATAATGGTCTAGTCATTTGCTCACCAGCCAACTTTCAAGTTCTCTCATTATTCATGCTTTTAAATAAAAATTACTCCTGTGGTTCACCCATTCACCAGGAAGTAGATGCTCTGGGAAGGTTGTGAAATGGCACTATGGCTAATTAGAAATTGTAACTGCAATACTAGTCAGGTGGTTTCTCAGTTTCTGGTCAACCACTGACTAGGCAGCTGAACACTTATGTGAAGCTGTGTGCTATGATGCTGGTTCACAACTCAGCTTATCTTTATCTTTAATGACTAATTGTAACAGAAAAGAAAAATAAAGGGATAGGATAATAATAATTGTAATATGGTCCTGGCAAATGTTCTGCTCAAGGCCAGGACAGCAGAATTAGAGAAAAATATTCCAGTTAGCAAGATATTGAGAACTATCTCCCCTTAGAAGTAAAGCTGAAAGGGTGAACAATGCCATAGGTCTGGGGGGAGATAATCTAGTTAACTAGACGCATACATTTTGGAACAGAAACTACGCCGATTTCCTGATAAAAGTAAAGACTGAACACCTTGTAATAATGTGTTAGGAAAAGTACAGTTTTCTATGCGGGCATGTGATAATGTGTTATGCCACACTTTCATCAGGGGTCAAAGGACACAAGTAACAAGTGAGTATCAAGTGGGGAGAATTTAGAAAAACTATTTCTGTAAAAGGAAGATTTGGAAGATCTTCATAATCATATAAATATATAAATTAACTCTTTTAAATTTGCAACAACCAAGTTCTTGAAAACATATATGAGACTGAGACATCCTGAATAAGAGATTATTAAAATAGACTCTGAGCCAAGTATTAGTGAGGAGCCACTGAGTAAGCAAAGGTATCTATTACTAGTAGATTAATGTATTGTGATAATATGCAGAAGTGACATTTGTATCTGTCAAAGTTTTTACGTCTGCTGGAATTAAAGTATTTGGAAACACAGAGTAGAATTGTGTTCAGGTGATAGAGTTTGTCTATTTATTGTCTTTCCTCTGCTTATGTTGCGAAGCATTGCAGGAGTGTATGACGATTGGTTTTCGGGCTATTGCACATCTGGTCGCTTGACATGCAGTAATACTGTGCGCTGTCATGTCAGATTGTTGGTAATTATCTCCTGCAATCCACCTTCTTCTTTGTCTTCCACTGTATCTTGCTGATTCCATTTTATCTTGCCGCTGGCCAATAAGGGTTCATTCTCATTAGGTGGCTGAACAATTTAAATCTCTGTTTTTTTATATATTTGATCACTGATGTTGTTCCAACAGTTCTTGTAATAAGTTCATAATTTACATAGTTGGCTTTTTTTAAAATTCTTGTCTCAAGTTCTCTGTCCATTCTTCCATCGACTGTAAAAATTATCCCTAGATATTTAAATTCATGCACTTGTTTCAGTAATTAATAATTTATTTTTATGTTGATTGTATTTAGTTTTTTGCCTATAAACATAACTTTTCTCTGAGTTAATCTTCGTGTTGTGATTGAGGCAGCTTTTTTTTAGTAGGGTTATGTGATCTTGAAGCTCTTTACTTGAACTGTGCAGTAGGCAATGATCAATAGCAAAGAGTAGTTCAGTTATGTCATTTGGATGGCACTCATCTGGTGGTTTTTCTACTGCTTTTCTAAAATTATCCATATAAATGATAAGCAATAATGGTGATAAGACCCCTGTTTTCTCCTGATGTTACTGAAAACCACTTAGTAAGTTCTGCATTTGTTCTACTGCACTTCCACTATCTTCCACCACTACTGCTCTTACACAGTCTAATAATGTTCCTTTTATTCCATACTTTTCTAGAATACTCCAGAGTAGTTCTCTATTTATTTGGTCGAAAGCTTTCTCCTGATCTATCAAAGCAAAATTTATTTGGTTATTGTCTTTATCTGTACATCCTCTTCCTTTTCTGAACCTGAACTGTTTTGGACTAAACACTAGATCCACAATAGGTCTTATTCTTTTCTCAATAATCTTAGTGAACATTTTACCAACATGACTAAGCAGGGAAATACCTCTGCATGTGCTACAATCTTGTTTGCTTCCTTTTTTTCTTCCATATTGGTACTATGATTGCTCATTGAAAATCTGTTGGTACAGCTATTTCTTTCCAAGACTTTCTAAGGATGTGAAGTAACAAATTTACTCTAGTCTCTTCACAGGCCTATGTTGCTTCGGTTGTTATTCCATCAATTCCCACTGATTTAATCTTTGGGTTATTCTTGATAACTTCTCTTACTTCTTATTCCAGGATTTCAGGTTCTTCTTTATTTGCTTACGTTGGTTTGAATGGTGTTTTATATATATATATATATTTGTTTATTTTTTTCTGGTATGTTCAGGAGGTCTTTAAAATATTCTTCCCACCTTTCTATGATCTTATCTTCCTCGTATATGGGAATGCCTTGCCTGTTGTTTATATATTCTGTTGGTTGAAAAGATAGATCTCGTATCCTCATTTTTGCTATCGCTTTATAGAACTGTCCACTGGGCCCTGCACACAATCTGCTTAGCTTTTCTCCATACAAGGTTTTTCCTTTACTTGCTTGATTACTCTTACAGCATCTCGTCTTGCTAATTTGTACCTTATATAGTCATCTTCTGTTCATCTACTCAGCCAGGTCTTGTACTGTTTCTTCTTAGTTTTCACAGCTTTGGTGACAGAGTAACTGCTAAAAAATGTGTACGGATATTGGAGAGTTTCAAGATAGGTGCAAAAATAGGGGAAAACTGGAAGACTTTTGAATAACTGGGTTAATCAGAATGATAGTACTTATGTAAAACACAAGGTTGATCAGCTTTATAATGAAAGCACATACTATAGGGTATGGGTATGAAAATATACAGATAACAGTGTACAAGACAGTTTTAACCTGAATGTATTTTTTCAAGAAAATACAAGACAGACATTAAACAAACAGTACAAATAAAGGCACTATAACAAAAACATTAGACAGCAGTCATTTAACAACAGGGACATCCAAGGTAAAAATGAAGTACTTAGAGGCCTATACAAGTATTATCATAGAGACAGGCATTAAAAAATAAGTGGGAAATGGGGGGGGGGGAACAACTGAGTCTGAAGACCACATGAACAACAACACAGCAAAGGCTCCAACATTCAAATATAAATAAATGAATGATTTGTTTTAAGACCAAATGGCTTAAGTGTACCAAACTGCACTATTTAGCAATTTTTAAGGACGTACCCAGCTCTGTTGTCTGTGGTGCCAAAATCTCATTGCAGTGGCCTGAATGACATGGGCATTATAAGCATAAAACTGTGGTATCACCTGTGGGTATTAATTTTTTCATTTCTCCAATACATCAGTGTTAAGTGACTTTGTCCTGCCATCTAAACCAAGAATTCTATGTAGGTACTGTATATGAAAGATGTTTAGTCATCTCTTCTTGTGCATATTGGTAGTCCATGTTTCACTGCCACAGAAACAAGCCTGGTAAACCAGGAGTTCAGTTTTTATAGTTTTATTTTCTTTTTCTCCAGACCATTTTGTTAGTCTGTTCATTGTTGTAAAAGCCTTGTTAATCCTGATGCTTAGTTTCTGGGTGGGTTGTCACTGTGGCAAAAAAATAATTCACCAACTGAATTATTAACAACATAAGAGACAGAGAGTTGTGGAGAAGCATGATTGCCTACGTCACTCTGCATGGTGCTTGATTGATTGATAAATGATTGGTAATTATTTATAATACAGATATTCTGGCACTTGATTGAATTATTATTTCTTTATCGAGGGATCATTTATTGTTGACTGAAGAACCTAGATATGAAAAGTGTTCAACTACATTGGTGACAATTTGTGGCTGCTTATTGGCGACATCTGTTTTTGTTCATGTCATAATTCATGTCTTCTTTTTGCTTATTGTTACTCCAAACTCACTGCATGAATCAGAAAAGGCATATAGTAAATTTTGCAGTTCCTCCTCTGGGTGTATCGTAACTGCAGCATCATCTGTAAAGAGGAACTCTATTATCAGGACCTCCTGGTTTTAGCTTTCAACCTTTGAGCATTGTAGAGTCTACCATATGTATGAGAAATGATGAATATGGTTCACCTTTATGTTTTCAAAAGGAAATAGAGTATATCCCAACAAGTGTGTGGACAAGAATGCAGCCGTGTTTTACACTATTCTTGATCACAAAATCCTCTGAGGAAAAACCATCAAAGTTGCTAGTACCTTTCATTCCTGTGAGAAATGACTCAACTATACTTAGGAGGGTTAATGGGCAGCCGATCCTTTTGAGTTTTTTTAATAAACCCTCACAACAACCAAGCTCTAGCATGGTCGACAGGAACATGAAAACATGGAAGACACATGATAACCCTACGCATAACAATTAAGAAATAAGGCAATGACTGAGTATTAACACCACATAAAAACCACTTGATATATGGAGAAACATAAATTCTGCCATATGTGCCACCTGTTGCACCAATGGAACAAACTAAATAACTAAACTACCTCACAACTTAATAAGTCGAATACCTTTGTAAGATCAATGAAAGCAACATCTAGGGGCTGCTTTTCTTCACAGAATTTCTCTTGTAATTGATTTATTGAATTGATTTATTAGATAAGGATCAGATTATCTATGAACTTGTCCGGTGTGCGATGATGTTAATCTACACTCATAAATGCAGAAATCCAACTCGGGTAAAAGTTTAATGTAGAAGTAGAAGGATGACAATAAACTAAAAATTATAACTCACCAATTTGGAGAAAGTACCCTCTGAAACCCACTGTACAACTCCCTTTACCACCATAACGAGTAATTGGTATAATGTCCCCCTTTCCTTTGCCTGGACCTGTCCGGGCAATTATTTTACTTGAAGATTTCCATTCCGCTGACAACAGACAGTCCATGCCACAGATCTTCAACCCTGCAAAACCAATAGTTCAGATACAATTTCCCAGTTTTAGAAAACATTGCATTGATTACAACATTTTCAACATAGGCTATACATACTGGAGCTAATTATTAATTTTACCTATTAAAAAAAAGGCACATTTAAAATAAATTGAATTTTAATAGCCTAATAGGCCTACTAGTTGTTTTAACAAATTAAAAAAAAAAAAACAGAACTATAATAACTACAAGAAAGGTCCTCCATTTAAAAAGAAGTCTTTTAAATGTGATCTGAAAATATGTCATAAAATTAGCAGATATGTAGATTTTCATTTCCTGCCCCATACCTTCACACCTTTTGACCAGGTATAATACCATGTCGTTGCAGAAATTCCACCGCTGTCTTCTCATTTGTGGGCAGGCTTATCACATTAGTCAGGATCATTGCCTTAATTTCATGTGATGATTTGTTAACAGTCGTTGTGCTGTTAGCCATGGTGCAGTTAGTTGATGCACTGTGTTCATTGAAGGTGCGTTTCCTGGTGTCCTGTGGTGTGTCAACGATTCTCTCAATTTTTGTCCAATAATAAAATAGGGGTTGAACTGCGACCATTTTAGCGTTAGGCCTATATGAACCCAGTGGACTGGAAGTAAGTGGAAAAACAGTAAGAGGCTGGAACTAGCTAGAAAAATATGTAGATATGCATCATATGCTATATTATATAATATAAATATATCCCATAGATCTTTGACACCAGTGTGTTACCCACTTATCTTAGCACATAATATTTGAGGAAATGTTGGTTGTTACAAATAAAACCGTTCTTGAATTTACTAGTAGGCCTTATTCTCTGTGTTGCGAGTTCGCCGATAAAATTTTAATTAACTTCTAAACTTTCTCTTACCAATAAGATCCCTTGGATCATCTCCGAGATTTTCACCTCTTATTGTAATCCTAGTACCAGGTGGACCTTCTTTTGGTGATACTCCTGTTACAAGCGGAGGAGGATTTTTTGGGGCCATTTCTAAACATATAATATCGCCACAATAATAATAACTAAAGTGTGTCTATCGTTTACTTATACATTTACAGATTACAGACGACATCTCAATTATTATTTTTGTCGGAAGTAGGCGTTCCTGAGTTTTTGGATGTTATCGAATACTTAACTACAATAGTACTGTAGTTGAACATTTATTATTTATTTTCACTGAAAATGTGTCATATTCAGTAGCAAAATATGCAATTAATATTATTTAAACAATTGCACTGCATCACTTAAGGCGAATATTTGCAAATATTACTGCTCTTGCATTGGTTTTTTTGTTATTGACTAAAAATATTATTTCTTAAAGATCGGAATTTTTAGAACGATACTTAATGTAGTAAGCCCAGAAATCTGAAATATCTGTCTTCTTGTCTGAAGAGGAAACAAGAAATGTTCTATGATTCTAGCGAATCTCTCATGTTAATCACCTTAAATATAAGTAGTTGAAACAAACAAACAACGCTAAATAGTATGGGATGATTTTTCAAAACATAGACACGATGAGAAAAATCAGAGGTGCACAGAAATTAAAGCCTGGCTTGTTCATTCTAACAACGGGCATCTTTTTTGATCGTCTACTCTGAGGAAAACAACAGAGTTCTCAATCCTCATCCAGCTGATCGGACTTGATTATAATTTATAGTATATAATCTTTGCCCTTCTTCATAGGGCAAAGAGAAACTATTTTTGAATTTAGGCATAGGCTCTATATTATTTATTATATAATAATTGACGCCGTTTCTTAGTTGGTGTCAATGTCATGTTGGACCGATGTGATCAATCCGCAAGTGTAGTCAATAATAACTATAAATTATAGTATAATTATAATAAAGTTAAAGTATTAAAAGAATAAAGTGTAGCGTAGCAATATAATCACTTCAGAGAAAGCAGAAAAATGCAACATAATCGAAAGTAAAGTTTTTCACACTTATACAATCAGTGAGATATGGTCTTGATGAAAGACTTCTGTTAATATATTATATATTAAAATTAAAACCTCAGAACTTAAAAGTCTATGATCATCATACTATGAACTATGATGTCTTGATAGTCAACAGTAGTCTAAACTACTCACTCATGCATGGTGTTTTCATACTCATTCATAGTCATTGTGATTTCCTTTGTTATAACTACTGATATTTTGCCTGGCTTACTCTGATAAATCAGACAGGTGCAATTGTATTCTCAGTCTGGAAAATTATTAGTAGTCACGTGAAATGAATGTTTTATGAACCAAAATAAGTAGGCCTATATAAATTCGTCTTTACACCATTTAGGGCCCCCGGGCAAAGAAATAGTGGTGGGCCCCTGGGCAAAGAAAGAGTGCCCCCCCTCCCGCAGGAATAAAAAAATAAATGGTTGATAATATTAAAAATAATGTATTATTTATTTTATTGTCACTATACTAATTTCAACCAAATTGTTGTTAAAACATGCTGTACAGCTGCAACTATAATCAACATTAAACATGAAAAACAGAGAAAAGAGATTTTATTTCCATGTTTTATAGTATTACATATATTTGCAAAAACAAAAAAATTTACACACAAAAACAGATATTTACATATGTTTTTTAAATAATAAGCGCCATAACATATTACATCTATTACACAAGGTCAAACAAAGGTATTAAAATTCGTAATAGAAAAAAAAATTCGTAAATTAGACAAATTTCAGTACGGTACTTTATTTTAACAAGCGTTTGCGACATTTCTTTTCAGAAAATTGTTTTATTATCGGCTTGAAGTCAATGGTCTTCAGGATGTCATTGTCTATGCTCATGAGTGATAGCCAGTTCAAACGATGCTGTCCCATTGTACTACGAAGCTGATTTTTTATAAGTTTAAGTCTTGAAAAAGAACGTTCTCCTGTACAATTGCTCACCATCATGCACATGAACACTCTGAGTGCAATTTCAATGTTCGGAAAAACAGATTTTAAATTGTCCGAAATTATTTTTCTGTACAATGCAGGTAGAGTCTCGCAATGTTCATCAAGAGCCATGTAATGCTTGAGATGCTCACATTCATTTAAAAGGTCGTCATAACTCAAGTCCTTGTGGTACCTATTGGCAAGATGTTCGCATTTTTTCTTTAGTGCATCAGAAGTAATGGTTTTTAATTCACTCAAGAAAGAAAACAGATTTCCAATTTGTGAATACGCCTCTGCACGTCTTGTTAGTTCAATGATTAAAGTGTCCAGAATAGGGAGGAAAGTTTCTACCTTGAACTTTTCGGACTTATTTAGAAGTAACTCTTCTCCTGGCCTATCATACCTACTAAAACGCACACTTCGGGTTCGTTCCCGTTTTTTTCCATCACTGTATTCGGCATCTGGACACATACTTCTGGCTTTGAATTCATATTCAGTGAATTTGTCTCTAGTTTCCTGAAGATAGCTTTACAGCGACACAAGAAGATTTGTGGCAACTAAGATGTTCACATCCTTTGATTGTAAAACTTTGCTTGTTGTATTCATCCTTTCTAGAATGCCCTTCCAAAGAATTGTAAGAAATATTGTTTCAAGGTGGTCCATTTTTTTGCTCAAACCTTCTGCCTCACGCCTTGTTGTCACTTGCTGTTCATTGTCACCTGATATAGAATCCAGTGCATGTTTTATTTTTTCGAAACCCCTACACAAAGCATGAACAGCATCAAAATGTGCTGACCAACGTGTGTCAGACAGACGCTTGACCACAACATCTTTTTCTAAATATGATGTCAATACATTCCAGCGATGAGTAGAACCAGCAAAAAATGTATACAGATGCTGAACAAAGTCAAAGAATTTTATAGACTGTAGACAACACTCCGCAGATTTTACTCCCACCAAATTCAGGCTGTGTCCTGCACAGGGGACATAGATGGCAAACTCATTCAGTTCATGAATACGTGCCTGCAATCCAGTGTATCGTCCAGACATATTTGACGCATTATCGTATGATTGGCCACGGCAGTTTGATAGTGGAATTTTGTTCTCTTTAAGAAAATCCACAACAGTGTCTGTTAAATCCTTTGATCCATGAGAAAAGATGGGGATGAACATCAAGAAACGTTCCACAGGTTCGCAGCCTTTAATGTATCGGACAGTAAATGTCAGTTGATCTATGTGTGAGATGTCTGGAGTAGAATCTACACTCATTGAATAATACTTTGACTCTTTTACTTCTTCAAGAATAGTACCAAGAACCTGTTGTCCCATTAAATCAATAAATTCCTCACAAATATTGGCAGATAAATATGACGTATTTCCTTTTCCAGGATTTCCATACATTTTGAGATGTTCCTCCAGGAAAGGATCAAATTCACTCAGTAGCTCTAGTATACCTAAATAGTTACCATTATTTGCTGATCCAATAATCTGATTTTCGCCACGAAATGGCAAACTCTGGAAGCAAGAAAACGAATTACAGAAACCAAACGTGTCAACACTTTATGCCAATATTCCTGCTCTGAGCGATGCTGCTTAAAGAAATAAAGAATCTACACTTCCAGTTTCTTTATGCCTTATCAAATATTCCGTCATGCACTTTCTATGTTCTTCTCCATTTTCATGTTCTAAAATAACATTGCTATGCTTCCAGTCATTAAACCCGGATGTAGCAAAAGAAGATTCTTTCTTGGACAACAGGCGACATGCACAGCAATACAAACGACCTTGGGATGGTGAATAGAGTATCCATTCACGTTTTACAAACTCTCCATTCCGTAGTTCACGTTTGATCACATTGTCAGTTAAATACCTTGCCGTCATATTCTCTACGCCAGCTGTTTTATACAATCTGCGTGAGTTTGAAAAGTTACTATCATGGTTCTGACATGATGAGGGCCCACTACGAATCCAGTAATCTATTGTGTTAGTGTCATTAATGTTCCATAGCCCCGGATCTGTCTCTTTTATTGCAAACTCCTTTACTGTTACAGATACATATTTGGGTGTTTCCTCTTGTAAAATGTCACTAGAAGCAGCAACAGGCATAGGAGGTATATCTGATGAAACTGGTTGATTGGTAGCAGGAATGTATGTAGATTTGAAAGCTATTTCTGAATGAATGGTATGAGTACCTGTCGTTGCACCTGTGTTGAGCCATGATGTTAATTTTGGAAGTTTCCATTATTTTTTCCATCTCCTCTGCAGCTTTCCTCCTCTTTTGTGCTCCACTCAAAACATTGTGTTTCATTTCAGATGAAAGGATTATTAATCTGGAAATATATTATATATTAGGTTTAAATAAATTATTTTTGATTTACATATGGGTAACTAACTGATGAAGCATGAAGATCAATGAACCTCACTCCATCTTCTTTACTAATTAATGACTGGCATTACACAGGATATGGGGGAATCCCCTGGGGGGGGGGGGTTTAGCCAGGCGTGACATTCACATTCAAAACTATTTTTCTCACAAATACACTAATGAAACTGTCGCGATAGCGCAAACGCAAAATAAATGTTATTGCTATCAGTGGCGTAGCGTGGGTCAATGGCGCCCGGGGCGGAATCATACTTTTCCGCCCTTGTGATATTAAAAACAAATATGTCAGTGATTGTAAAAGACTGGGCGAAAACATTGTTTTGAAAACACATTAGGTACAAAAACAAAAATACATTATCATTTAAGTTTTCGAGCTTTACGGGCAACAAAATTGTTTATAACGTCGTCAAAATTAAGTTCGTCAGTGATATTGTGTTCTATTGACAAAATGGATAAATTACTTAAACTTGTGCAGCTCATAGTAGACCTTAAGTTTTTTTTTATTAACTTTAACTTTGAGAAGCTTCGTTCACATGATGCAATGCTAATAGCTATTGTTAAAAATATACGAAGCATTATCACAGTATTCGGCACGCTAATACTATAGTTGCATTGTTGAATAAACTCCAGAAGCTCGAAGGATCCCTTCATAACTCTATCTTGGTCTTTTGCATAAGCTACAGCGACAAAATTGCGTAATCTCTCTTTCGATTACAAACTTTCACATCGATGTCACTAGGCTCTTCGAATTCACACTTGTATTCTGGGTTTAACAAGTTGCTTGATGTGAGGAAAGAGTATTTAACATCCGGCTCATGCAGTTGCTGAAACCTGGTTTTGATTTCTTGTATTATTCTGACCACTGATTCGAACATTTCTTGTCTTAATTTAATATCATAATATAAACCAGCATCTGCAGCTTTCTCCCCGGCCGTCCTTTTTGTTTTTCTTATTCGACGAGGAGCTATATCGATGCCTAGATCTTCACAAACATGTTTAGCATAATCCAATGTGTCGTTGACCATAACATCACTGTTGTCGACTAGGAACAATTGTAATGCCTGAATTTGCATAGCACATTGATGCACATTTAGACCATTCGTCTGGAGATACAATTGTGTATCATTTACAATTGGGTATCATTTATTTCACAAAGAACTCGATTCCATAGTCCAACGAAGACCAAAAATGACAACGACTGAAGAGCAGAATGTAGGAGCCCAGCGTCTGATCTAGTCACTGCATTTTCTTTTATGTTCTGGGAAAGTGATTCCAGGACTTCAATAATCTCATTATAATGGATTTTCATGATCGATATGGCTTCGTACCTTGCACTCCAGCATGTTTCAATAAGGCGTTTGACAATAAAAACCATAAAGAATATCGAGGGTCATGACCAACAAGGAGGAGCATTTTTTAAAAAGGTCCTCCAGCTGCCACCATTCTGCATTTTGGCTAAGTCTTGGGTAACAGTATTTGTAATTTCTTTCCTCGCATGATCTCTTCGTGTTCGGTTTCCAGCTTTTCTTGTACATCTCAATCTATAAGTAGCAAGCTTTCTCTCTTTTAATTTGTTAGTGTCCATGAAAATACAATAAAATCATTAAAATGCGGAAAGGCTGCAGGTTCCAACAACGTAACAGCAGACATAATTAAAAAATCTAAATGAATTTGGTGTGGATATTATCACAGACTTTGCAATGACATATATGAAACAGGCCATATACCTAAAGACCTAGCATCATCAATATTCATACCTTTACATAAGAAGCCTAAAGCTGTCAACTGTACTGAATATAGAACAATACATCCAATGTATCATTTAACTAAAATACTGCTCAAGATAATACATGAAATGATTAAAAACAAGATAGACATTGAGGTCGGTGAAGAACAATTCGGTTTTAGGAAACAGATACTGGGAACAGACTGCATCAATAAGGTGTGAAAACAGCTACTCACCATACATAGAAATAAGAAGAGGGGTATGACAAGGATGCATTTTATCACCAAGCCTATTTAATATCTACACAGAGAATATCTTTAAAAATATAGAAGAAATACCAGGACTCAAGATCAATGGGAAAATAATAAACAACCTTAGATATGCAGATGGCACTGTTCTTTTAGCAGAAAGTGAACATGAACTATAAAGAATAATAAATCAAGTCAATAAATCAAGTAATCAATATGAACTTGATATAAATATCAAAAAAACAAAAACCATGATAATCAGCAAGGACACAAAAGAACAAGAGCTAAACATAAACATACATGGAGAGAAACTACAACACGTGAAAGATTATCAATATCTTGGACATTTAGTCACAAATGATGGCAGATGTGAAACAGAAGTTAAAAGGAGAATAGGAATGGTCAAAAGGACCTTCAATGACATGAGGAAAAAAGTAACATCTAAACAAATTACAAACAAGTTAAAAATGGGAATTATAAAATGCTACATCTATTCTATATTAATGTATAGATCAGAAACATGGACAGTAAATAAACAATTATAAGGCAGAATTGAGATGTGAGTATATAGGAGAATAAGGAGAACATCATGGAAAGAGAAGAAAACAAATAAAGAGGTGCTAAAAACACTTAATATGAAGAAAGGATTACTAAGAGAAATAACGATCAGACAAATACAATATTTTGGATACATTAAAAGACATGACACTTTATTGAAGATCTTACTTGAGGGTAAAGTCAAAGGGAAGCAAGCAAGAGGTAGACAGAGATACAAGTGGGAGAGTAACATCGAAAGAAGGACAGGTTACAGTCTAGCAGAGTGTACCACCGAAACAATTGACAGGGGATGTTGGAGATCTGTTGCAGCCAACCTACGTTGCGGAGACGGCACTTAATGATGATAAATAAAAGAGTACTGGGTCATATTTTTTAGTAGACACACATATATAATATAGAAAATCGCATTTACTCACATAGTCGACGTACGTGGACGCAAGTGTTGTTTGAATGAGACGTCTTTCTAGGTGGATCAGTGAAAAATAAATGAGTTTGTCCCACCTGAAACTTCCATAAACTCTTCAGTTGGGAGAAAATAATTATTTTTGGAATGAGGACAATTATTTTCTTGTTCTCACAGTTCTCTATAGGAGGCGTTTCAGACCGGACATATTTATTACTCAGTGGCTGGTTTAAATTACCAATGTCCAGACTTTGGGAATTAGGATCAGCAACTCACAATGAAAACACCCAAATGAGATTCCAGAAGTATAAATGCTGTGCAGATGGTATCTTTACAGGAAAAACAGGTTTTATTTACCCGTCAGCCACAGGCATTGCTATTCCGGGCCCAAAATTTCCTTAACTTGCGATAAAGCTTTTCTTTGAAGGGAAAATAATTATAGGGATTGAACCTCAATCTACAGAATGTGGTAAATGACATTCCTGAACATTGGTTCAGGTTCAAGGTTGGAAGTGATTGATAAACTTAAAGGGCCCGTTCGCATATAAACACAAAATTATGAGAATTTTATAAAATAATACTAAATTTTATACGGGTTTTCCATAACCCTACAAAATATTCGCATGGGGCCCCCTATGCTCATGGGCCCCCGGGCAAATGCCCAATGGGCCTATGGGTTAAGACGGCATTGCACTTATACAATCAGTGAGATATGGTCTTGATGGTGTTTGGTGTTTTCATGGTGTTTTCATACTCATTCATAGTCATTGTGATTTCCTTTGTTATAACTACTGATATTTTGCCTGGCTTACTCTGATAAATCAGACAGGTGCAATTGTATTCTCAGTCTGGAAAATTATTAGTAGTCACGTGAAATGAATGTTTTATGAACCAAAATAAGTAGGCCTATATAAATTACATTTTCCAGCAAAAGAAATAGGCCTAAGTGCAATCACTGTGTTGTCTACTGACAAAGAAAATAACTATAATATAATATAGGATATTTGAAATGTAGGCCCAGATATTATTTAATGGTTCACACAAGTTCAAGAAGGAATTAATTCATTATTATCAAGGTAAGAAATATTGTGTGTGAAATAATAATCTACATCCAAATTATAATCTTTGTGTTATAATACAAGGACAACCTATATTTTTGTAGCTATACTTTGGATAGTTAGGCAATATCCAGTGTTTTTTTTGTCTAGAAAAAAAGACCTAGGCCTATGAGGTTTATAACTAGGGGTGTACCGGATTCCGGCTTTGGTAAATCCGGAATCCGGCCATTTTTACTAATCCGGCTCCGGTCAAATTTTGCCGGATTTGTGTTGTCTAGTCACATGAATTTTCTGTACATGTTTCATGAGGCTAAGCCGAATTTTAGGCAATAGCAAAGTAGCACTTTCTGGTTTACTATTTCTCTCTGATGTACATAAGAATTTTAAGAAACAAACACTCATTTTAAATTGTAATGGTGCATTACTTCATGAGTTTGTGGGACTTGAATATTTCGAATTTTAGTAAATTTCTGTGGTCTTGCTGATAAAATAAAATGGCATCAAAGTCATACAGCACCATTTTGGATTACTTCAAGGTTAAAGACGATGATTCAGCGGAGGTAATATATAAGTTGTGTGACAAACAGTTATCGCGTGGACAATCAGATCATCCCAAAGACTTCTCAACATCATCAATGTAGACCCATTTGCGATCGATGCACATAAAAAGGTATGACAAAATGATGGAAAAGAAAGCATCACCGGAGGCCAGTGTATTGGCGTGGCGACCACATCTATGATGAATCCGTGTTTGCACAAAGCAAGCAGCAGTAACCAGCAGTCAATTGTGCAGGCATGGGAAGTGGCCAAACTTTGGGGCATCAACTGCAGCTGTGTGCACATGATGGTCTTTTGAGTCTAAAGTATGTTGCTGACATCATCAGTACTGGAAGAAAATTGGTAGGACATTTTAAACACTCTTCGTCAGCAACTAATCGTTTGCATGAACTTCAAAATGAATTAAACCTACAACAATATCAGCTTATCGAGGACGTGACAACACGATGGAACTCAACGTTCTATATGCTACGACGTCTGTTAGAACAACGGCGCAGCATCAGCCTGTACTGTGTTGAAATTGATTCGGTAACTGGACTAACGGCACAGCAATGGGCAGTCACGGAGAATGTAGTAGCTACTTTGACACCATTTAAAGAACTCACACGTGAAATAAGTGCAGCTCAGGCATCAATATCAGTTTTGATCCCATTAGTGAAAACACTCATGACTTTCCTCCAGAAAGAAGGTAGTGATGCTGGAATCAAAACTATGAAAGCAGCTCTGCTTGAAGCTGTTAGCAGCAGATTTGCGGACATTGAATCTAACAGTATTTACACCTGTGCCACACTACTGGATCGTCGATTCAAGCTGTGCTTCTTCTCCGAACGTGGCAGAAGTGATGCACGATTCCATTTGATGTTAGCAGCTAACTCCATTATTGATTCCGCAAACACAGTCAGTGCACAGGATCCATCAGCTACTAGTAGTAGTACTAGTGTTTTGACTTCTGTGAGCACTGCCACATAGTACGAGTCCAGCCTATAGAGCTGTTTTGACACAATTGTCGAGGAAAATCCCACCGCAGATCATTCTGCAAGTGCTAAAGGCAACAGCATTAACACTGAGATGACACAGTACCTGTCAGAGCCACTTTACACTTGACAGTCAGATCCAGTTTCATAGTGGCATGCCAATAAGCAAAGATTTTCAAGTATGGCTAGACTGGCGCATGCATTTCTTGCACCACCACCTACAAGTGTGCCATCGGAAAGGCAGTTCAGTACTGCAGGAGACATTATCACTGACCACCGTAGTAGCCTTCTACCACAAAATGCGGAAACGTTGATTTTCCTGAAATACAACTCGTCCCTTCTTGACTCTGAGAGTTCAACTTCACAGTCATAATGAAGACTGACTTACTGAAATAGTGAAATTACTGAATGAATTTATTTCAATAAATTCAATCTGTTCAATGTACTGTTTTTGTGAGTTGTAACTCAGCTGCCAATTAGCCAACTGAAAACAATGTGAAAACTAAATACTGAGAACTAAAAATTTAAATTACTAAATTAGCATTATGTGCTTATGTATTATGTTTCATCTTGAACTTATGGAACTTAATATTACTTATTCTAATGTAAATATAATTATTTTACATTTAAATGATTTAATATGAGTATATGGCATCATTGTCATGTCTATAGTAATGAACTGCAGTAATAAACAGTCGAGTGACTCCACTCACCTAGTCAAGTGATGTAGTACGTTATTTAATTTTAATTTTTTTATTTGTAAATCCGGCTCCGGCCAGATTTCACTTCATAAATCCTGCCAAATCCGGATCCTGCCGGATAAAAAAAATTTGAACCCTTACAGCCCTATTTATAACCCACATATTTTACATGAACCCTCATTCTCTTTAACACACACACATACACACAATTCAATACTTACTTTGGAAATACTTATAAATAATGTCCATATTTGAGTCATACCCTTAAAAAGGTTCAGTGTTTTGATAGAAATCATTCTTTTCCCCATAGTTCAACTGTGTGGATACAAAGTTCTGAATTTTATGATGTAGAGAGTTTAATCCAAGTTGTTTGAACAACTATCTCTGCATTAGAAATCCTTTATTCTTTAGCATTCAAGGAAATCACTACTCAAGTGACCAGCTCTTATTGGAAATTCATCATCATATATGTGGTTCTGACTAGCATAGGCGGCAATCATGGATCTCCACAACTATCAATTTCCAATATATAAATATCATCATCAAGTGCCATGCCGGCTGGTGTAGGCGGTTATGGCTCTCCACAGCTCTCTGTCCACAGTATTATGTATCAAGGTCGTTGTTGTTTACTTGCCGTGCCAGGTTGTCAAACTGTCTAATATTTTCTCACGTTGTTGCCCTCTGTCTCTGTTGCCTTCAATTTTGTCTGCTGTGACCATATACTCTAAACCGGCTTTATCTCATGAAGTGGTCAAAAAAAGAAGTTTGCTTTTTTCTTATATTGTTGATTAAGGTCCGTTTCACATTATATATATATATATATATATATATATATATATGTATGTATGTATGTATGTATGTATGTATGTATGTATGTATGTATGTATGTATGTATGTATGTATGTATGTATGTATGTATGTATGTATGTATGTATGTATGTATGTATGTATGTATGTATGTATGTATGTATGTATGTATGTATGTATGTATGTATGTATGTATGTATGTATGTATGTATGTATGTATGTATGTATGTATGTATGTATGTATGTATGTATGTATGTATGTATGTATGTATGTATGTATGTATGTATGTATGTATGTATGTATGTATGTATGTATGTATGTATGTATGTATGTATGTATGTATGTATGTATGTATGTATGTATGTATGTATGTATGTATGTATGTATGTATGTATGTATGTATGTATGTATGTATGTATGTATGTATGTATGTATGTATGTATGTATGTATGTATGTATGTATGTATGTATGTATGTATGTATGTATGTATGTATGTATGTATGTATGTATGTATGTATGTATGTATGTATGTATGTATGTATGTATGTATGTATGTATGTATGTATGTATGTATGTATGTATGTATGTATGTATGTATGTATGTATGTATGTATGTATGTATGTATGTATGTATGTATGTATGTATGTATGTATGTATGTATGTATGTATGTATGTATGTATGTATGTATGTATGTATGTATGTATGTATGTATGTATGTATGTATGTATGTATGTATGTATGTATGTATGTATGTATGTATGTATGTATGTATGTATGTATGTATGTATGTATGTATGTATGTATGTATGTATGTATGTATGTATGTATGTATGTATGTATGTATGTATGTATGTATGTATGTATGTATGTATGTATGTATGTATGTATGTATGTATGTATGTATGTATGTATGTATGTATGTATGTATGTATGTATGTATGTATGTATGTATGTATGTATGTATGTATGTATGTATGTATGTATGTATGTATGTATGTATGTATGTATGTATGTATGTATGTATGTATGTATGTATGTATGTATGTATGTATGTATGTATGTATGTATGTATGTATGTATGTATGTATGTATGTATGTATGTATGTATGTATGTATGTATGTATGTATGTATGTATGTATGTATGTATGTATGTATGTATGTATGTATGTATGTATGTATGTATGTATGTATGTATGTATGTATGTATGTATGTATGTATGTATGTATGTATGTATGTATGTATGTATGTATGTATGTATGTATGTATGTATGTATGTATGTATGTATGTATGTATGTATGTATGTATGTATGTATGTATGTATGTATGTATGTATGTATGTATGTATGTATGTATGTATGTATGTATGTATGTATGTATGTATGTATGTATGTATGTATGTATGTATGTATGTATGTATGTATGTATGTATGTATGTATGTATGTATGTATGTATGTATGTATGTATGTATGTATGTATGTATGTATGTATGTATGTATGTATGTATGTATGTATGTATGTATGTATGTATGTATGTATGTATGTATGTATGTATGTATGTATGTATGTATGTATGTATGTATGTATGTATGTATGTATGTATGTATGTATGTATGTATGTATGTATGTATGTATGTATGTATGTATGTATGTATGTATGTATGTATGTATGTATGTATGTATGTATGTATGTATGTATGTATGTATGTATGTATGTATGTATGTATGTATGTATGTATGTATGTATGTATGTATGTATGTATGTATGTATGTATGTATGTATGTATGTATGTATGTATGTATGTATGTATGTATGTATGTATGTATGTATGTATGTATGTATGTATGTATGTATGTATGTATGTATGTATGTATGTATGTATGTATGTATGTATGTATGTATGTATGTATGTATGTATGTATGTATGTATGTATGTATGTATGTATGTATGTATGTATGTATGTATGTATGTATGTATGTATGTATGTATGTATGTATGTATGTATGTATGTATGTATGTATGTATGTATGTATGTATGTATGTATGTATGTATGTATGTATGTATGTATGTATGTATGTATGTATGTATGTATGTATGTATGTATGTATGTATGTATGTATGTATGTATGTATGTATGTATGTATGTATGTATGTATGTATGTATGTATGTATGTATGTATGTATGTATGTATGTATGTATGTATGTATGTATGTATGTATGTATGTATGTATGTATGTATGTATGTATGTATGTATGTATGTATGTATGTATGTATGTATGTATGTATGTATGTATGTATGTATGTATGTATGTATGTATGTATGTATGTATGTATGTATGTATGTATGTATGTATGTATGTATGTATGTATGTATGTATGTATGTATGTATGTATGTATGTATGTATGTATGTATGTATGTATGTATGTATGTATGTATGTATGTATGTATGTATGTATGTATGTATGTATGTATGTATGTATGTATGTATGTATGTATGTATGTATGTATGTATGTATGTATGTATGTATGTATGTATGTATGTATGTATGTATGTATGTATGTATGTATGTATGTATGTATGTATGTATGTATGTATGTATGTATGTATGTATGTATGTATGTATGTATGTATGTATGTATGTATGTATGTATGTATGTATGTATGTATGTATGTATGTATGTATGTATGTATGTATGTATGTATGTATGTATGTATGTATGTATGTATGTATGTATGTATGTATGTATGTATGTATGTATGTATGTATGTATGTATGTATGTATGTATGTATGTATGTATGTATGTATGTATGTATGTATGTATGTATGTATGTATGTATGTATGTATGTATGTATGTATGTATGTATGTATGTATGTATGTATGTATGTATGTATGTATGTATGTATGTATGTATGTATGTATGTATGTATGTATGTATGTATGTATGTATGTATGTATGTATGTATGTATGTATGTATGTATGTATGTATGTATGTATGTATGTATGTATGTATGTATGTATGTATGTATGTATGTATGTATGTATGTATGTATGTATGTATGTATGTATGTATGTATGTATGTATGTATGTATGTATGTATGTATGTATGTATGTATGTATGTATGTATGTATGTATGTATGTATGTATGTATGTATGTATGTATGTATGTATGTATGTATGTATGTATGTATGTATGTATGTATGTATGTATGTATGTATGTATGTATGTATGTATGTATGTATGTATGTATGTATGTATGTATGTATGTATGTATGTATGTATGTATGTATGTATGTATGTATGTATGTATGTATGTATGTATGTATGTATGTATGTATGTATGTATGTATGTATGTATGTATGTATGTATGTATGTATGTATGTATGTATGTATGTATGTATGTATGTATGTATGTATGTATGTATGTATGTATGTATGTATGTATGTATGTATGTATGTATGTATGTATGTATGTATGTATGTATGTATGTATGTATGTATGTATGTATGTATGTATGTATGTATGTATGTATGTATGTATGTATGTATGTATGTATGTATGTATGTATGTATGTATGTATGTATGTATGTATGTATGTATGTATGTATGTATGTATGTATGTATGTATGTATGTATGTATGTATGTATGTATGTATGTATGTATGTATGTATGTATGTATGTATGTATGTATGTATGTATGTATGTATGTATGTATGTATGTATGTATGTATGTATGTATGTATGTATGTATGTATGTATGTATGTATGTATGTATGTATGTATGTATGTATGTATGTATGTATGTATGTATGTATGTATGTATGTATGTATGTATGTATGTATGTATGTATGTATGTATGTATGTATGTATGTATGTATGTATGTATGTATGTATGTATGTATGTATGTATGTATGTATGTATGTATGTATGTATGTATGTATGTATGTATGTATGTATGTATGTATGTATGTATGTATGTATGTATGTATGTATGTATGTATGTATGTATGTATGTATGTATGTATGTATGTATGTATGTATGTATGTATGTATGTATGTATGTATGTATGTATGTATGTATGTATGTATGTATGTATGTATGTATGTATGTATGTATGTATGTATGTATGTATGTATGTATGTATGTATGTATGTATGTATGTATGTATGTATGTATGTATGTATGTATGTATGTATGTATGTATGTATGTATGTATGTATGTATGTATGTATGTATGTATGTATGTATGTATGTATGTATGTATGTATGTATGTATGTATGTATGTATGTATGTATGTATGTATGTATGTATGTATGTATGTATGTATGTATGTATGTATGTATGTATGTATGTATGTATGTATGTATGTATGTATGTATGTATGTATGTATGTATGTATGTATGTATGTATGTATGTATGTATGTATGTATGTATGTATGTATGTATGTATGTATGTATGTATGTATGTATGTATGTATGTATGTATGTATGTATGTATGTATGTATGTATGTATGTATGTATGTATGTATGTATGTATGTATGTATGTATGTATGTATGTATGTATGTATGTATGTATGTATGTATGTATGTATGTATGTATGTATGTATGTATGTATGTATGTATGTATGTATGTATGTATGTATGTATGTATGTATGTATGTATGTATGTATGTATGTATGTATGTATGTATGTATGTATGTATGTATGTATGTATGTATGTATGTATGTATGTATGTATGTATGTATGTATGTATGTATGTATGTATGTATGTATGTATGTATGTATGTATGTATGTATGTATGTATGTATGTATGTATGTATGTATGTATGTATGTATGTATGTATGTATGTATGTATGTATGTATGTATGTATGTATGTATGTATGTATGTATGTATGTATGTATGTATGTATGTATGTATGTATGTATGTATGTATGTATGTATGTATGTATGTATGTATGTATGTATGTATGTATGTATGTATGTATGTATGTATGTATGTATGTATGTATGTATGTATGTATGTATGTATGTATGTATGTATGTATGTATGTATGTATGTATGTATGTATGTATGTATGTATGTATGTATGTATGTATGTATGTATGTATGTATGTATGTATGTATGTATGTATGTATGTATGTATGTATGTATGTATGTATGTATGTATGTATGTATGTATGTATGTATGTATGTATGTATGTATGTATGTATGTATGTATGTATGTATGTATGTATGTATGTATGTATGTATGTATGTATGTATGTATGTATGTATGTATGTATGTATGTATGTATGTATGTATGTATGTATGTATGTATGTATGTATGTATGTATGTATGTATGTATGTATGTATGTATGTATGTATGTATGTATGTATGTATGTATGTATGTATGTATGTATGTATGTATGTATGTATGTATGTATGTATGTATGTATGTATGTATGTATGTATGTATGTATGTATGTATGTATGTATGTATGTATGTATGTATGTATGTATGTATGTATGTATGTATGTATGTATGTATGTATGTATGTATGTATGTATGTATGTATGTATGTATGTATGTATGTATGTATGTATGTATGTATGTATGTATGTATGTATGTATGTATGTATGTATGTATGTATGTATGTATGTATGTATGTATGTATGTATGTATGTATGTATGTATGTATGTATGTATGTATGTATGTATGTATGTATGTATGTATGTATGTATGTATGTATGTATGTATGTATGTATGTATGTATGTATGTATGTATGTATGTATGTATGTATGTATTAATCAGCAATATAAGAAAAAAACAATCTTTTTTTATATATATAATATATGAGCATATATATATAAAACTTTTCCGATATTTTCATTGATCACTGTGTGTCGTCAGCCAAAGAAATTCTCCATAACATTCAAATGCATCACGATAGGAGGATAAGTCCATTGTGACGAAATACAAGAAATTGAACTGTAAATTGATACTTTGCTTACTATATTTAAGGGAATAAATTCAAGCCACCATGAAGTGAATGCTTTGAAGAAAGTTCTCTTTTGTAGTGGGGAAGTGGATAGATTTTCTGTAAAAATATATATGGGACATTGTTTGGTGATGTAAAGTCAAGCAACTTTTAACAGTTTACATTCTCATATGGGTAATATTTTATTTTGATTTTTTTTATCTATTCTGAAGATATCAAGAGGTTTACCTGCTCTTGTCTGATGAACTATGGGTAAATCTAACAAGATTCTACTTTGTGGGTGCTCTGGTGTGGGAAAGACAGCCATACTGGAACACCTTCTCTATGGCAGTCATGTTATAGAAACTGTATGTACCTGTTATGTTTATAACAACTAAAAGACTAGGTATACAGTAATCATGATTAAACACATATACTTGTGTTTTGTGTTTTATTACAAGTTATGTTAATACATATGTACTGACAATATGGAGGTTAATTAATTCAAGTAGTATAAACCATTTTGATGATTCTCTACAACTCTCTGTCCCTTGTGTTGTGAAAAATTTCAGTTTGTCACATTCTCACATCCCATAATGATATCCATGCAGCAACTTCTTTTTTTACTCTGTCTTTATCTCCCCATTATCTTTCTGGTGGTTACTAAATATTCAAGTATTTTTGTTTTTTTCATCACATGCACTATAAATCCTGAATGTCTGCTTCTGGAAATGATGATGAAGTAGTCATTTTAGTTGTGAACAGGTAGCTCTTGACAACCAATAGCGTTTCTAAAAATAAAACACAGGTCCTCCCCAGTTGAAAAATTTAGGTGACACCCAGGCCCAGACCCACATAAGGTTGTCTAAAAGTCATAGTTGTGTGGTTCCTGTATATTGTTTGGTTCCCAAAGAGAGTTCATAATGAAGAATGTAAGAAATGACCAACAGAATAATAACTTCGACCCACTCAACATCAGAGGTCAAGAGATACCAGAATTAAGATATGCTGATGATACAACATTATTGGCACACAGTCAAGCAGGTCTTGAACATCTCATAACCTCCATTGAAGAACATATTGAAAAACAAAATCTATTTTGTGAATGGAAACAAGAACAAGATTATGATAAACGACAAAACCACTAACAAGTTCTCAATCAGCAATATCGAATTAGAAGGAGTCACCAGTTTTGAATACCTTTGATCTCTTATCAACAGTAATAGTGATTGTTATGAAGAAATTAGAAGGAGGTTGGCTATCGAGTCAAAGAAGCTGATACACATAAAAAACATATGACTGAGCTGCTGCTAAAAACAAAAACTAATATTCCTAAGATCTTGCATGTTCCCAGTGGCAATATATGGGTGTGAATCCTGGACAATCACCAACAAAGTGAAAAATAAAATAGCATTTGAAACAAAATGTTACAGAAAAATCATCAGAATACTATGGACCAAAAAGATACCAATGTAACCATTCAGAGAGAAATGAATGTAAAAGAAAACTGACTAAACAGCATGGTTCTTTCCAGAAAACGAATATATTTTGGCCATATCAAACGCCATAACAACCTAGAGAAAACCATAATGGAGGTGATGATGCCAGGGAGATAAACAAGAGGCAGACCAAGAAGAAGATGGACTCAAGACATCAAAGACCGCCTGAACATGACAGTTCAGGTGGTCTGGACAAGACTGGTTCAAAATAGGCAGAAGTTTCGAAAGGCTGTGATGACTGCTACATCCTGTTCAGGATATGCTACCTGATGATGATTTCATCATTCTTCAGTTAGAGTTGTTGACCCAGCTGCAGTGACGTCACACCAAGTATTCCACACCACCTTGGAGTCTGTCACAAAAGGACAAAGATGCAATGTCCTCTGGTCTTCCTGCATATCTTTGTCATCTATGACAATCAATAAAAGGTAATACTGCTGTAAAACTGTGTGAAAATATACTTAATAGTACTTAGTGTTCTACGTAAGTACTATTTGTCATCTATGGAGATTATTTAATAGAAAACAAAAGTAAGAAACTGAGGCAAGACAAGCAGTGACAAAGAGGACTTTTTTCACACGTGACAGGTTGTCAGCCTATCCCTCAACTTTCCTTAGCCACCTCCAATGACATGCCTGGAAAAAAATACAGTGTTCCTATTCTTTACACCCTAAACTTCTTCTTCAGCATTCATTCTCATACTCCCACTGGATCTCTCTCGTAGGACGATGGTCCTACTAGATTTCCAGCAGGATGTAGTCCAGAGAATGGAAATGCAATGTATCACTGTTTTATTTGCACCAATGGTCCAACACATCCATCTTTGGTGGTACACCCTAAACTAGATGTCCAGGCCCCAGTTTTAGTTTCCACACTGGTACACTCTGGAGATATATTTTAATTATGATATTGCAGATTGGAAATGATATCGGAATAGAATATAAAAGAACATAAAGGATGGGTTGACACAATCCATCATTTACACAAACATTAACAATCACTTTTTATATTTCTGGGTTACATCTAAATCTTAATCAATTTCCTTGCTGAACTGGTGACCACATACTTCAAGACTGCCTGGCTGAATTCTTAAACCTGGTCACACAATGAAGAGAATGGACAAAATCATAGGGTGGCTGGCTGGATCTGCCAATTATATACATTGTCCAGGTGGCAAGACAAAAGATATAGTATGACAATGACCTGAACTCAGAGCTGCAGATAGTTACACAGGATGTCTCTGTTGTATACTGTGAATTAAATGGTCAGAGTTCATATTAAATGATGAGTTGTGGAAGAGAGCCTATCAGTTTTTTCTATTTAAATAGAGATAAAAGATAAAAAAAATTGAGATGGTTAAAACATACCTTTAGAATGAGGTTTGGCAACATAATTAAACAAGGTTGGACTGGAAACCACAGAGTTAAAGAAAAGCTGGACAACAGAGGAACACCTGAAGAAGAACAATGAAGAAAGAGATCAACTTAATTGGGATCTCTTGGGCACAATTGAAAAAAATAGTGCAGTACAGAAATCATTAGAGAACAACAGCTGCAGCACTATGTTCCACAGGGAACTGAAAGTAAAGAAGAAGAGCTACCTGAATACACAAAAACTACAAAAGTATGAAATCAATTTATGCTGGCTCATACTTTTCGTTGTTTGAATATGTTATGCGCTTTCTTTGTTTCTAGTGTAATATCTTTGTTTCTTAGTAAAAGTGTTAATTAACAATGCCCTGACAGGCCTTATTACATCTTGCGTTTATTTCTGCTTCTTGTTTATTGTCATATCTGAATTTGCTGCCCAGATATTTGAATTCATTTACTTGTTTTAGTTGTTTATTGTTTATCTGTATGTTGATGTTCTCCTTTTCTCTTGCAATATTCATTACTTCTGTTTTGTCTACCGGGTATGTTGATTTTCATTCCAAATTGCTAGCCTGCTGTATCTATTATGCTTATTATGATGACTATGGAATACACATGGTAGTGCAATTTTACGGATCACACAGGAAAACACATATAAATCAGTGCTGCAACAAAAAGGTCTTTATTAAGAGCACAATATAACAATGACAAGAAAAAGATGGCAATGTCTATGATAACATGACAAAACTGAATAAAAACACAAATGTCTGAATGTTTTTAAGCATTACAAGCAAACTTATATTTCTGAATGCTGTGATAATAAGTATGTTTGTATCTCAGTGATTTCAGTTAATGTGAACTATTATTTATGTTTTGTGAAAGTTGACTTCCTGTTTTCTCCATTTAAAATGTTTGTTTGTAATACTTCAGCCTACCCATCGCACAATGGAAGATATCTACACAGCTGTGATAGAAACAGACAGAGGTGTCAAGGAAAAAGTCAGAATATTTGACATAGGAATGTCTGTGAGTAAAGTGTAAAAACTATTGAAGATGTTTATACATTTCATTGCAGGATTATATTTAATTAACATTTATAGCTAACAGTTTCTGGATTCAACATGGTGCTGGGTGGACGTTATTCACTTGGTGTTTACTTAAGGATTATTTGATTTCGTTGTGTGTTTTTATTTTTTTAATGAATTGCTAACAACTCGACTGTAGAAAATGCCTTGTGTATTTTCTATCATGTACATATCAATATTCCTGGAGAGGAATTGAAGTTTAGACGTCACAGTTGCTGATAATTACAATATTATTCTCCCAAGAAGAAAGTCATGACGATACACAGAAGCAGCTCTGCAGTATGTAGTGTTAATATTGCAACATGGAATGTCCTATCGTTAGCACAGAGTGGTGAATTAGACAACATCAAACAAGAAATAGAAAGAATGAAAGTAAATATCTTAAGAATTAGTAAAATGAGGTGGACTGGAGCAGGAGAGATACAACCTTAAACATCAAGAAAACAGAATTAATAGTTATTACAAACAAAGAAAACACCACAGCTTGCAAGATCAGGTCCACCAATTCAAGTATTTAGGTACAACAATTACAGTAGATGGAAGAAGTTCAACAGAAATCAGAAGTAGAATAAGGCAGGCAAAAACAGCATTAAGAAAAATGAAAAATATATTGTGAAATATGACCTTGTCATTAGAGGTGAGGAAGAGTGTTCTGCAGTGCTATATAACCCCTATACTAACATATGGATGTTATTATTGGGCAATAAACAAACAAGAAAATGGGAAATTAGAAGCAGTAGAGATGTGGAAATTTTCTATAATTGTGTTTACTACGAACATGTGTATTTCCTGTGGCGACATATGGATGTGAAGCATGGACACTAAATAAAACAGTGGCCAAGAGAATAACTTCATTTGAATTAAAATGTTATAGAAGAGTTTTGAGAATACCATGGACAGCGAAAAAAACAAACCAGGAGGTGTTACAAACAATTATCGTCCAGGAAGGCTGGCTTCTGAACACTATATTAAAGAAAAAGCTAGTTTTTTTTGGTCATTATTAAGAGACACAACAGCATGGAGAGAGTGTTAATGGAGGGGGTGATAGAAGGCAACAGGGGCAAAGGCCGACCAAGACGCTGTTGGACAAAAAAAATTCAAGAATGCCTGCGCATGTCACTGGAAGATGCAGGGCAACTTGCTCAAGACCGCGGAGAATTCAAGAGATCCATAGGAAAGACTACGTTCTGGAAAGAATATGCCACTTGATGATGAGAGATGTGGTTCTACAGAAGAATGCTGAAAATACCATGGAGTGCCAGAAAAACTAATGTGGAGTTGTTGAAAGAATCAAATGTGAGATGGAACTTAGTCAATAATATAAGAACATAATAATCTTCATATTTTGGCCACGTTATGAGACAAGGAGGTTTGGAGAACATAGTCATGACAGGCCAGACTGAGGGTAACAGAGACATGGGTGACAATGCGAGAAAATATTAGACATTATAACAACCTGGCACGGCAGGGAAACAACAACGATTCTGATACATAATACTGGAGACAGAGATATGTGGGAGCCATAAACTTCTACGCCAGCCGGCTTGACACCTGAAGAGGATGAACATTTATAAAGTGGCAGTATCATTTTATTTACAATGCTGTTTCATAATCACACAAACAGGAGAATGAACTAATAAGGAACTGTCCATAAATTACACCAACAATTAAGAGAGGAGGTCTGAAAAAGTTTGTCAATTGTTGATAAGGGAGGATAGGAGAGATTTGGCAAATATTGATGGTAGCAATCCTTTTCTATACACCAATCAAATTGTTTCTCAGATTGGTCTTGTGAGGTCACATCCATCATCGCCATGGATCAAAGATTATATTTTATTATATTTATTATAGAACAACATAAATACTATCATCTGGAAAGTCGGAAAGGTGCCTACATACTATATTAATTAATTAATATATATATTTATCACATATAGACCAATGCCTTGAATTATATTGTTCTGTCTTCACACTTGTCAGTAGATTATGAATTTTAGTGTCATAACTACCAGATCTGATTTTTAGCTTTCTCCACACAAAGTTAATACATATGTTTCTAAACTTGATGTGGTTTATTCAATTCAGAAACTATTATGTGAAAACATAGAGAGCCGCGTTAGCGCAGTGGTTAGCTCACTGGCTTCGCATATGAGTGGTCCTGGGTTTATTCCCCAGCTGAGGCGGAAATGTTTTCAGATCGCAACGGCTCCCAGGTGGACCCAGCCTTAAATGGGTACCGGATTAATCCGGGAAGTAATGACTGTGAGGGAGAGAAGATGGCTACCGCCCTCATTTGCAGAGCCTGTGAAATGTGAGATCGCTAACACCCCTCACACCCCTACGGCATTAATAAATGCTATGGGTTACTTTACTTTATGTGAAAACAATATAAGGAAATGTTGATAAAATTCACCGGGCAACCTGGCAAAAGACAAGCATTCATCATCTTAGGCATACACTCATATAGGCCTAATGGGTTAGAGTTCTTTACAGATTTTCACGCTATCCCAAAGAATGCAAGCATGAGCATGATAAAACCTATATTTAATTTCTCTATGGGTAATATACTGTATGAAAATCATGTACAGAATGTTATTGATGTGGTCTTCTTCTCTTCTTCTGCGTTTGTTCTCAAACTCCTGCAGATTAGCAGGATGTAGTCCGGAGAACGGAATGCGTTGTGTCATGGTTTACAACATTGCTGCGATATGTACGCCTTTTGGCCTGACACATCCGACTTCAGCATGGCTTTGGGTCACTGACCCTATATGGGATGGGACAGCCAACTCCATCCCATAACCTCCTTAGTCGCCTTTTACGACATGTATGGAAGGTAAACAGTGTTGCTATTCTTTGCTCCCCTTTTGGGCTCCGGCAACACACAGGGTATTGATGTGATAATTCATGGTTGTTTGGTTGCTGATCCAACAAGCAAAGGGCTCAAACTTTTTGACCCTTTATTATGCTGGGAAATATGAGGATCCTCTACCCACCAGAGACAAATAATAACTGCTACACCATCTGGAAGCTAGCTTTGTATTTATAAACTGGTTCAAGCTATTGCAGACAAGATAGGGTTTATTGTGCTTACTCCCAGCCACCAATTACCTACTGGTTATTCGAGACTTTTCTATGGCTCCAGGTATGTAACCAAATGTTCATGGCAAAAGTCTTGTTACACCCTGAGTCACTGTGCCTTTATGATGAGCCTCAGTCATAGGAAAACAATGTAACATGTAATTTTCTCCCTACAATTGTGCAGTACATAGCTGACTCCCTCCCAACCACAGAGAATACAGGCATACAAACAAATGATAAACCATAAAAACACACACAGACAAAAAATAAAAGCAGAATTGTATAGATGAAGTGCTGTGAAACTTCCACAAGAAGATATTCTCAATTATCAGGCATATCATCTACTACGGTTTTCTGTTGATGGGTGGTCGGTCTGGTGGGCCATTTGTAAGACAGAAAAACATTCCTTTTAAATCAAGGAAATGAGTCCACTGAAATTATATCAGTCTATGGACATGCAAAATTATGGCAGTTCAAGGTTCTGATTATTTTGTCTTTAGAGCCTGCCGCAGTAGTAAATGTAACTACAACCTGCTACAGTAGAAAATGTAACTACAATCTGCCACAGTAGCAATTTTAACTAGAACCTGCTACAGTAGAAAATGTAACTACAACCTGCTACAGTAGAAAATGTAACTACAATCTGCAACAGTTGAAAATGTAACTACAACCTGCTACAGTAGAAAATGTAACTACAACCTGCTACAGTAGAAAATGTAGCTACAACCTGCCATAGTAGAAAATGTAACTCTGCCACAGTAGAAATTGTAACTACAACCTGCCACAGTAGAAATTGTAACTACAACCTGTCACAGTAGAAATTTTGACATAATTATCCTGAATATTATTATTATATCAACAGGAAGGAAATGATTCAGAGCTGCCAAAGCACTATTTGAATTTTCCTGATGTAAGTGTAGCATTATGAAATCATCAAAAATTAAATAAGAAAAGTACAGATATTTGTCATGTGAAAGTACTGATATCCCTGTCATGTGCAAGTTATGACATCTCTGTCATGTGAAAGTAATGATATCTGTCATGTGAAAGTAATGATATCTGTCATGTGAAAGTAATGATATCTGTCATATGAAAGTAATGATATCTGTCATATGAAAGTATTGATATCTCTGTCATATGAAAGTATTGATATCTCTGTCATATGAAAGTATTGATATCTCTACCATATGAAAGTAATATCTGTCATGTGAAAGTAATGATATGATATCTGTCATGTGCAAGTAATGATATCTGTCATGTGAAAGTATTGATATCTCTGCCATGTGAAAGTATTGATATCTCTGCCATGTGAAAGTAATGATATCTGTCATATGAAAGTAATGATATCTGTCATATGAAAGTAATGATATCTGTCATATGAAAGTATTGATATCTCTGCCATGTGAAAGTTATGATATCTGTCATATGAAAGTAATGATATCTGTTATGTGAAAGTATTGATATCCCTGCCATGTGAAAGTATTGATATCTCTGCCATGTGAAAGTATTGATATCTCTGCCATGTGAAAGTAATGATATCTGCCATGTGAAAGTAATGATATCTGTCATGTGAAAGTATTGATATCTCTGCCATGTGAAAGTAATGATATCTGTCATATGAAAGTAATGATATCTGTCATATGAAAGTAATGATATCTGTCATATGAAAGTAATGATATCTGTCATATGAAAGTATTGATATCTCTGCCATGTGAAAGTTATGATATCTGTCATATGAAAGTAATGATATCTGTTATGTGAAAGTATTGATATCCCTGCCATGTGAAAGTATTGATATCTCTGCCATGTGAAAGTATTGATATCTCTGCCATGTGAAAGTAATGATATCTGCCATGTGAAAGTAATGATATCTGTCATGTGAAAGTATTGATATCTCTGCCATGTGAAAGTAATGATATCTGTCATATGAAAGTTATATCTGTCATGTGAAAGTTATTATATCTGTCATGTGAAAGTATTGATATCTCTGTCATGTGAAAGTAATGATAGCTGTCATGTGAAAGTATTGTTATCTCTGTCATGTGAAAGTAATGATATCTGTCATGTGAAAGTAATATCTGTCATGTGAAAGTAATGATATCTGCCATGTGAAAGTAATGATATCTGTCATGTGAAAGTAATGATACCTGTCATGTGAAAGTAATGATATCTGTCATGTGAAAGTATTGATATCTCTGCCATGTGCAAGTAATGATATCTCTGCCATGTGCAAGTAATGATATCTCTGTCATGTGAAAGTAATGATATCTGTCATGTGTAAGTAATTATATTTCTGTCATATGAAAGTAATGATATCTCTGTAATGTGCAAGTTATTATATCTCTGTCATGTAAAAATAATGATATCTCTTTCATGTGAAAGTAATGATATCTCTGTCATGTAAAAATAATGATATCTCTGCCATGTGCAAGTTATGATATCTCTATCGTGTGAATAATGATATCTCTGTTGTATGAACTTAAACTTGATATCTAAACTTCTTTAAGTAGTCCACTACCTACATTTACACATTTACATACTCTTACATAAATGCTGGTGCCTACATACATGATTTCATATCTAACTTTTTTTGTGCGTTGCCAACACCCTACACTTACACACTCTTACATAAATTTGGGTACCATCATGCATGTTTTCATATCTAACTTTCTATTTAGGGCTTTGTTTTGGTGTATGATGTCACTAGCTTTGACTCTTTCAAGAAGTTGGACAAGCTGAAGAAGGACATTGACAAGCATAAAGATAAAAGAGAAGTACAATCTCCAGATATGTCATTTATTGCAATATTTTTAGTGTAATTTTACAGTTAATTCTATATGGGTTATTCTTGCTATTTTACATACTGCTTTACTGACAGAGAAGAATATATATATATATATATATATATATATGAGGAAAACTGAGTGCAATTAAGTCAATCTTCTATGCCATTTGAACAATTTTAAGCCTAATTACAAATAAGTCAAGTTTATGGAATTAATTGTTCCTGATTTTTTAAAAATGTCCAAGACTGATATCAACATATGGGTAAACTAATAATATTACAATGAAATCCCTCTTAAGTGCATTCGGGTATAACAATTTCCCCTATTTAACAACACTTTTAAAAATTCCCAATTATATTTTCATTATATTCTCATTATAAAAAAATGAGAACCATTTTTTGCAATGGAAGTCTATCAATGCCGACCTGAATTCGGGTGCTGAGATGTTATATCGAACCAATTCTTTTTTATGGATGTGAAGCATGGACTATAAACAAGAAAATTCAAAGTGAATTGGAGGCTACAGAAATGTGGTTTCTGAGAAGAATGATGAAAATACCATGGACAGTCAAGAAAACTAAAGCAGAGGTTCTCATTGATGCTGGCGTAATAAGATCAATCATATCAAACATTAGAGGCAGACAGTCATGGTTTCTAGGGCATGTGCTGAGAAGAACACAGCTTGAACACTTAATAACCACTGGAAAGATCAAAGGGAGAAGAGATAGAGGTCGACAAAGAGAAAAGTTACTAGATGGGCTTGTATCGTGGCACAGTAGAATCTCACCAACCGAGCTTATTGACAACACAAGAGACAGAGAGTCGTGGAGAAACATGATCGCCTGCGCCAGTCTGCATGGCACTTGATTGATTGAATTATATTTGATCTTTTATTATTTTGCACTGTATACAGCAAATTTCTGTTATTACATGCATATTTCATTGGTCTGGATCATGTTGTTGTAATGGGATTTAACTATATAAGGAATCATTTGCTACCTTCTAGTATATGCTTCAAGCATTGGTCTGGCATAGTTGCAAGACAAAGTTGAAAGTAGCGCTCTATGCACATATGTTCAACTATTTCAAATAAAAGAGAAATCTTAACAAGTTCAGTCTCATCCATGTTTACTGGGATCTGAGAGGGAGGCAAAGAATAAGAACAGACCATCTGACATGCATGACACGAGAGGTGATTAAGGAGGTAGGACAAGTGATTGACCTACCAATGTTCTCTGTATGATGGGCTGATGTGTTCATTGTCAGAAAGTGACACACACATGTGATTAGGGAGGTAGGACATTGTTCTAATATTATGATGAAACATGAGTAGATGATGTCTGTTGAGGTCTGATCTCTAGTGTATTAAATTGTTCTAATGCTCTGATCATACATGAGTTTAAAGTAACAAAGAAGCTTACAGATTATATTGACAGGTACAGATAGTGAGCTCTGTTGGATTATCATATGTCTTAAGTTCATTAAATATCTGAACAGACTGATCTGTTGAAGCAGACTAGCAAACATGATTTTGCAATGAGTGCAGTTGAGTCATTGAGTTTGATATGCAGGGAATGTTTGGATGCACCTTGATAAACTTGAGTCAGTTCAATAACCAGGGAATGATTGAATACAACTAGCTAAAGTTGAGTCAGTTCAACAAGTTATAATGGGTATCCACTGTAATGTTTTACTTGATTGTTTTGGTTCTAGACTTAAATGTTATTTATGTTATTCCTCGACCTGGTATGCTGTTTTACATCCTGTAGGGTCACATAATTGTCATTGGTAACAAGAGTGAGTTGAATGAGAGACGGGAAGTCCAGTTTGAAACAGCCATGGCTTGGGCAGGAAAGGAGAAAAGTAAGCAAAGTCATAGTTATCTCACATTGGTTTGTCTGGTTGTCATTGGTTGGTTGGTTGCTGATCCAGCTGCCCTTTGACCCAATGCCATTGTGTGATATATGCATGTGTTTGTGAGCTGTTGTTTTGTTCCATATAAGGTGTTCCATTTATCTGGCCCTAAAGGGAGAAGCATTTGGTTTATCATTGATTCAGTAATGCTACATCCTTTGTCCTTTGATTACACCATGTAGAATAGACAATCTAAAAATGTCCTGCTGTTCTGAATAGATGCCAGAAAGAAACTTTCCTAAGAAAGATAATTGAGTGATTTTGTGAGAACTTAACAGACATGCACTGACAACTGTTCTTCTTGTGCCTTTAACCATGATCTGAGAAAACAATTGGAGACCATCATGCCTCATAGGGCAGAAAAAGACATGTTCAATTTTTCTTGGTGTGTAATAATGCTTCTTAGATTGTTACAGTATGTTTGTGTCTTGACTTGAACAATTCTCTGCAAAGTTGTCATTGGTTGTAAATTTTCTTTCACTGAAAAGAATCGAATCAACTTATTAGTTAATCTATCTATATCTATAAACCCATAAACTGTCACATTACTCTGACCAATTCAGAAATATTGCTGGTAGGAGGTAATGGTCCTTTGGTGTATCAGAGGTTTTAGTGTTACATCTTGTTTAGTTTGCTAAGTTCGGGTTAAACACAGTTGCACCTTCCTCGCCTTTATCTACAGCCTTGCACCCAAGAAAATATACTATTAAGACAAGCAAGAAAAACCTTTTCTATGGAAAATACTGTTGGAAAATGACAAAAATTAGTAGAAGGATAAAAAAAATAAAGTTGGCTTGTGTTAATGTAACAAACTATTCAAACATATGCTGATTGAAATAGATTAAGATGATATTCAGACCCTAGAAGATGTTGGTTTCAGTCCTGCTCTTAAGTATACCAAATTGAAAGTAGGCCTAAAAGTTGCAGTTAGCAATCTCCTAGAAAGTTGTACCGTATCTGTCAACATTAGAAAGTATGTTCTATCTATATGCTGTGGCCCTTGTTTGCTTGTTCTCTGGAGATGGCCTTCTTGTGTGCTGTTTGTAAGCTTGTTCCTGTGGTTTCTTTGATTTCTGTGATCCATCTTTTACATGGTCTGCCTCTGACTTAATAGTCGTGATGTCTATGTGTCATGGCCAATTGTGACGTGCTATCTGTTGGTAGTCTGGAAGCCTAACACTAATAAGAAACAATAACGAAAATAGGGTTGACTGCGATCATAGTACCAAAAGATATATCCGATTATCTGTGATAAATTGATCTATCACGCAATTATTATCATAATATAAACATGTGTCTGATATACACAATTGTTCACAAAAGGAAGTCATTAATTAACAGACGACAAAAGTCATTGAAAATTCCTCTATAGGCAGTGAAAATATTGAAACAAAATAATCATTATTTGTATAAATCATCCTTCTGTCACACATTTGACTTTTCCTATAAATTTCATTGGCTGTCGACACAAGGTATACACAGAGTAACCAATAAAAATCACAGGAAAATTCATATGCCTCAATTCACATGGATAGTTACCAATGAGCCAGCAGGAATGTATAATTGACAAAAGTATTTCTGAAGATTTAAGTACATGTATGATTGGTTAGATAATATAGTATCAATACGGTTTCACGAGAAAGAGATGAATTTATAAGAAATACATAAGAATGTCTCTTATGTGTGAGAGAGTCTGCCAATGTGGAGAGTGCTGCAATATCAAAAATAAGAAGTGATAAAACCTATGATAATGTATTATTGTCCCTGATTACTAATGTCATGTGACGTATTCTCTCCAGAATGTTGTCTTCCCAATGAACTCCCTGAACCCTCCTTTGTCTTGGGTCATGCAGTTTGCATTGTCCAATGATGTATTCTTATTTTTAATGTCGTCAGAAAACCTATGGGAAAACCTACAACCAACAGAGATATTGTGCCTAGAAATTTCCAATGGATGACTAATATAACTTATAAATAGCAAAAATACCAAATGTAAAGCAATTATGTTTAGCAATCATGTTTAGTTATAAGAATAGAGGTGCTCACTTTAATTTTACAATCTATTGACAGACAAAAATAAAATGAGGTAAGTTAAATGCTAAAAGAAAATGAGTCCTGGGTGTCAAACCTGATTAAGTGAAGGATTCACATCAATGATGTTAACTGTACACATAAGCATATACATACATACAAAAAAATGTACATGTGTAAGATCACACAAAGACATATGGAAAGGGGAGGTGGCTACCAATAAACATCATAGAAAATTAAGGGAATGTGGAGGGGGTCAATAGTTGACAAGGGAAATTAGGGGTCACTTTAGTAGAAATTGATGATAACTTTGAGGCTGCATACTTGAAACAGAGCAGACATGAGGTCACTGTTAGGGTAAAGGTCAGAGCAGAAGAAGTCCATAACCTTATTTATCAGTAAAGTCGTCCTCCTCACGAATGACAAGGAATCATGGGGGGAAGTGGAGGGGGGGGACTATGAGCATCAGTTGGTTTGTAGTGTACCAACGTGCTGAGACAAGATAGTTGGATAGTGACAGATATGTCAAGGAAATTCACATGAAAGGTGCAGATCTCAGATGTGAACTTGATGGCTGTGTGGAAGTGCTGACGAAGTGAGTAAAGTGTGATAATTCAGCCTATGACAGGTCAGTGGGACCAATACCATCATCAATGTACCTATGAAACACCATCAGAAATGGACCATCATAGGATTCTCATACCCGTTGCTCTAGGTAGCCCATGAACAGGCAGACATAGCTTGGCCCCATCTTAGTGCCCATGACAACACCACTGATTTAGTTAAGAAGTGGCCATCAAATATGAAGGAGTTGAGAAAGAACAACTTCAGCAAGACGGACAAGAGTTGAGAGTGAGAATAACTTCATGTAGACAGGCAAGCATTGAAGTAGACACAGAGGAATGAGGATGTTTGTCATGAAAGACATAATACGAGATGCATATCTACCTACCTATAAACAAATGCATGTATTATATGTTTTATATGTATTATATTAACAAATTATATAAGTAGATAAACAAAAATTTATGTTATATATATTCTGTGTACAATAAGACGGATAAAGACAATGCAAATTAACATCAAATAACAGACCACTTGGAATTGGGAATTGAACATGTGTCTTCTGAGTGATGGTTTAATTTCATGACATGAGACAAGCTTGCTTCTGTTTCCCCATTTAATGCCCATGGAATCATCATTATGTTTTATTTGTACCAAAATTATGCAATTGAAGTAATGTTAAATGTGTGTGTACCTAATTCTCATATTGATTTTCTGTTGTTTTCAGTGAGGCTATGGGAGGTCTCTGTGGCAAACAGAAAATCATTGGTGGAGCCATTTGTGTGGTTGACTTCCAAGATAACTCAACCAACAGGTTAGTTGATATTTCTTATCTGTTGGACATAGCATCAAGTAAGGTCAGTCATCTACAATAGATGGCTCGTACCAGAGGGTCACTAAGATATAGAGATATACTTTGACAGCAGAGTATTAACAGCTAACACAATAATTCAGACCTGCTATACCTGTCAATTAGTTACCCAATAATTAGCAGGTGCTTAGTAATTAACTGTGCTGATATAAAGACATCCTGGACACAGCTAGAGGTGTCACTTTCCGCAGATGGCATAGAGTATATTATATTATTTTCTCGTCAATTGCTTTGATTTGGACATCACTTTCAGAAATTATTTTACCAGGAAAAGTCAAGGATGGAAGGAGAAAAATATATTTTATACATATATATATATGTATATATATATATACACTTGAAGCAATACTAATCGTTGCCCTTGTAGGCCTGACAGAACACATAACCCCGTCACTGAAGGTCGTCAAGATATCACCTGTGTAAAATTTAATTTAAATTGAAGTCAAATTGTAAAAAAACCAATGTCCCTGGGGAATAAACAATAAACAACAATGAAAAGATCCTGATATTCTTCTGACTTTACTACCAAGACCACATAGTCTAGTAAGTAAAATTGTACATTTATAAACATTGCGTAATCCTATAATCGATCATATCAATGGTCAGCTTTGCCAGACTACAGGAGAACTTTTACAATTTTTGATGAGTCCCTCCATTTGAGCCAAAACTATAACGGTGGCAATTTTCTTCCATCTACATGATGTAACCAAAGAGCCTATAGCAAACATGAAAGACATAGAGTTACGGAGCTTATTCATATATATATATATATATATATATATATATATATAACTAAATATACTCTGGAGCTACTCAAATTAAAATTGAAGTGCAAATAAACTGTGTATGAGTATTTTTTTTAAACCATCGTTAGTAAGTTAGGTGTCAGACCTCTATTTGAGTGTATCAACCAATTACACTATGACTGACAGTTCCAGTTCTCTGTTGGTTGACGATAGTTAATTGTAAGATCCTCATCATGGTACTCCAGACAAGTCCATAGGTGCTCTGATCTCATAATTCAGTATTTCCTTCAGTATGCTGTAACTGACTGTTCTGGGTCTGTGTTGGTTGATAAATAGTTTGATTCCTATATATGCCGCTCATTTTATGAAGCACCATGATTTACTGCCAGTTCCTGCATTCTAGCCATAGATATGGAAGAAGAAATACATCCCATATCTTCTAACTGGCCCAACTCTATGATTGCATTCAAAATATTAGCACATTCCATTGAATCACCACTATTCACTGCTGGCAAGTCTATCTGCTCTGTCTTTTCCCTCACCACCCATGTGTCCAGGTATAAAAAAAATTGAAGTATCACTCTTCAGCACAGATTTCATCATCATCTCAAGCCACGGACGGTGTAGACAGCCCGACTGAATCTTTCAAAGCATACTTATAGAGTCAGTAAGAAAACAGACACGTGTAAAACTATGGAACTCCAGCCATATCATTGCCTTCGTCACTGCCATCACCTCCATCATCATACTGTTAGTGGTTATATAGAAAGCACCCCTTTCTTCCCTAATATACTTCCCTCTGCATTGAACTTGAATGTCCATCACTGTGCATGGGCCAAACCACAGACCCATCAGTGTAGACAATAATATCCATCTGAGGAATTCTCACTGATTAGAATCTGGACTTCTGAATCTGTATGCACTCAAATGTCATTGTCACATATATTGGAAAGTGTTATTACCACTTCTATGGAAGTTGTAAACGTGATATGCTTACTTTCCCACTCTTCTCCAGGTTCTATGTCCCCTAATGTGCATACTCATTCAATAACCTATGCCCTGCCAAGTCATGGCTTCCCCCTCTTTAATCTGTTAGATCTTTCCAATATCATCTTGTAGTGGATAGTTCTTGTAGCAATGATGTGCAGATGAAAATGAGCACGGCAAGTATCCGCTCTTTGCATCATGGTAGAATAATGCAGCAAGAAGTGTACTGCCACTATTTCTGTTCTCTTGGGCATTAAAGAATGATACACATAGCTTCATTCTGTTTACTGTCAAGTCTTATCAATCTGCATTGGGTTGAGGGTCAGGATAGCCAAGGCATACTCTACCCACTGACAAGACTAGCCTTGATATATCAGTCCAAGCAAACATTGTTCACAAAAAAACAGCAGCCAACACCCACATTGATGTCAATTTTTTTTTAACTCTGAGAATTGTGTAATTTACATGCTCATTGAAATACAACATCTCACCCATTTATTTTAAAGTTGATGATCTCTATTATCTCTCCACATATTCTGTCGGAGGCATTAGTAGTTGAACAATGTGATTATTCATCGTTGGCTTAGAAGAATGTCATCAACTGTTGTAGTTTTTTGTGTGTAGATTTCAACAGCTACATTTGTTCTTGTTGACGTTTATTTTACCCTGTAGAAGATTTTCAAAAGTGTGAATCATGGTCATTCTCAAGACCGCACAAGATTGGTGTAAAGATTGGAACATCCTGTAAAAAGAAATATATATATATTATGTTTCTCTTATATATATATATATATATATATATATATATATATATATATATATATATATATATATATATATATATATATATATATATATATATATATATATATATATATATATATATATATATATATATATATATATATATATATATATATATATATATATGATGAGACTGATAAATTAATATAGATTTGGAACTGTTGGATGCTACATTCTGATTAATTTATTGAGGTTGGGATCGGATCACCTACAGACTTGTCTGAAGTGCACTGATGATAACCTGCAGTCATAACTCACTTTACTCAGCTGTGCATCATTTTCATTTTTTAGTGCACATGATTTTATTGGACGCCTATAAGTATGATGATAATAATAATAATACACCTAATTTTGTTTTGCAGGCAAAAGCAATTTCTTACCAGGGCGCAAAACCAAGTCATCAAGTGGCAATAACCTAGACAAGAGCTAATGCAAATATTGACTGATTCAATCAAATATTCATCAAACATCATATATTTTCTACAAAGAACTTGAGGGAAGCTGCTATAATTATAAATATTCTACTAGATTGTTTTTGTGATTGTCTGAATGTTGACAATTGTTCTAGTTCAATTCATTCATTAGAAATTTTTATTATTTTGTTCTTGCACTTCCTGTGTTAGCGGAGAGAGTTCAAATATTTTAATGAATAATCTTGAAGGGTTTAGAATTGTTTATTATATTTCCAATCCTACTTAGGCCATCATGATAATTTAATACATGGGTTAACTGTTACTTTCCAAAGGTTTATGTTCTAGTATGTTTGTCTATTACTCACTCTGCAATTTCACAGTGAAAGTAGTTGTGGTTGTTGAACATGAAACAATTACCTATCTGGTATCAAACACATGTAATCTATATCAATTGTTTGATAGCTAATTTGGGACAGAATGACAACAGAAAAAATTGAGGAAAACTGTGACTTCTTGAATTACAAAGTCTGGATGGTCAGGAGGAAATACCTAGAGAAGGGTTATAAAAGCTGATATGGGGAAAAAAAACATCTGAAGAGAATTATACAGGATGTGGCTGCTTGAGGAGTGTTGGTTGATAGCTTGTGCACCCTCTGAGGTTATATAAGAATACATAATGATATACTAAAAACACTTGAAACAATTATTACAGACATAGGTTGTTTTTGTTGAACATTGAATTCAAGAGAAGGAATTGTGTTCAACAGTCCAGAGGAATACAGAGAAGATAGTTGACAACTTGTTGACAACATGCAGGAATAACTGTATTATAAATGCTTACCAATACATGAAGCAAAAGTTTGTGGACAGATGCTATCACTATTGTCACAGTGCATGCAGGAATATCCGTATTATAAATAATTACCAATCATTTATCAATCAATCAAGTGCCATGCAGAGTGGTGTAGGCAATCATGCTTCTCCACAACTCTCTGTCTCTTGTGCTGTTAATAAATTCAGTTGGTGACTTCTTTTTGTGCCACAGTGACAACCTGTCCAGAAATTTATCTCGCAGTCTTCATCTGTCTCTTCTCCTTTTGATCTTTCTGGTGGTTAATACTAAATGTTCAAGTTTTACTTTCCTCATCACATGCCCTAAAATCTTGATTATCTACTTCTAATTTTTGCTATAATTTGTTGTTTTACTCCAGCATCTATGAGGACATCTACATTAGTTTTCTTGGCTGTCCATGGAATTTTCATCATTCTTCTTAAAAATCACACCTTAGTTGCCTCCAGCTTATCTCTGGAACTTTTGTTTACTATCCATGGTTTGCTTCCATAATGAAGGATTGGCTCAGTATAACATCCTAGCACTCGATCTCACGTATGCATTGATATTACTCAATTGCATAGAATGTTTACCAATGATTATCAATACATGGAACAGAAGTCAATGGACAAACATGGTCCCAATGTCACAGTGTAAAGACTGTAAGAATTATTCTTTAATTTGCCAGTGTTACACATATTTTCTGCTATCAGAATATTCATTTTCATTCCTGTCACATTTTGATATTCACAACAAGACTTTCAGTTTCTGTGGTACTTGCTTATTGATTTTGTTTTTTGCAGTTATTTTTCTTGAGTCTTTGCTTGATAAGGGCATTTTATTTGAAATATTGATTTAGTTTGTTATACTTTGTAAAAGAATATTTCATCAATCTAAAATATTTTGTCATTGGTGCATGGCTCTACAGTAGTCTACTCCATTATCAAATGTACAAGCAGTTATAGAATGTGGCTAGACAATAATATCCGAGGGAAAGATGTTCTTGTGCATTGTTTTCAAATGTCAGTTAATTATCATTTATGTGAAGGTGTAACATAGGCAATGTTTAGCATATACAGTCACAAGTGTAGGAAGTTTTAGCAGCATCACTCTACTGGGCACTAATATTTGTAAGCAACATGGTCATCTTTCATCATCCTCGTTCTTCTGTCAGAGTCATATGATGATATGGTTTTCTTCAATAACTATACTGTGGTCATCATCCACAAAGGCTGTGTTTATCAGAGCTGTTTTATCAATGACCCCAGTTTTATTCTTGTGGTGTGGTTGAGGAGGCAGTTCTGAAGAATATTTTAAGTAAATGAGCTGTTATTAAGGAAGTTAGAAATTTCTTGAGGAGATAGTCAAGGGGGATGATTGATGTGTAGGACTAGGAAAATAGGCAGTCAATGCTGAATGCGAACTTTCAACATACATATCCTTTGCCATCTCCTGAAAGAGATAGAACTCCTATAGAGTGTATTACCATCAGTTCAGGTAATTGCTAATATTTATGCTATTTATCAAGTTTTACATAAATCAAGAAAGGTTGCTATATCTTTGCAACCTTATATTGTTGCATATAGCAATAAACAGTTAAATTACTATAGTTAAAGCAACTATTTCTTGCTATGTACAAAGAAGCAAGAAACATTTGCTATATCTATACTACTTATCAGGTGTTGCATATAGCAATAGACCGTTGCTATATCTATATAAAGTGTAGCAGCAAGAAATGGTTGCTATATCTATGCTACTTATCAAGTGTTATGTATATCAAGAAACAGTTATCTATGCTACTTATTAAGTGTTGCATATAGCAAGAAATTGTTACTATATATATTCTACTTATTAAGTGTTGTGTATAGCAAGAACAGTTGATATATCTATGCTACTTAAGTGTTGCACATAGCAAAAAAATAGTTGCTATATTTATACTACTTATATATGTGCTACTTTCAAGTGTTGTGTATAGCAAGAAGCAGTTTCAATATATATGTTACTTATTAAATGTTACATATAGAAAACATAAAGAAATACAGCAAATCACAAAACTTATATTTAAACATGCAAAAAACAAACTCATGTCAATGAATATAAGAACCAAAAATTAGAATAGACAATACCAAGATAGAAGATAGTGTGGATAAATTTGAATACTTAGAAGCAAATATCAACGGTGCAAGAGACTGCATGGCTGAGATAAGGAAGAGATTGGCAATGGCATATTGTAAAATAACACGGTTGAAAAACATATGGAAAAACAATAAAATTGAAATGAAACTGCTAATGCTACAAACTTGTATTTTTCCAGTTGCAACATACGGCTGTGAAATATGGACCCTAAGTAAAACAGTGGCAAAGAAGATCAACGCCTTTGAGATGAAATGCTACAGAAGGACACTTAGAATATCATGGAAGGAAAAACATAGAAACTCTTTGTGATATTATAAACACATTGAAGATTCCAGAGTGGTGGCTACTAAACACAATAGCAAAAAGAAAACTACACATGTTTGGTCATATAAAGAGACACAACTGCTTAGAAAGACAAATAATGAAGGGCAGAGCACAAGGGCATAGGAGGAAAGGCAGACCAAGAAGACGATGGACTGACATCATTAAACGATAACATGAATACGTCGTTGGAAAATGCAAACCCAAGACAGAAAGGTTCAGGGAGTTCATTGGGAAGACAACGTTTTGGAGAGGATACGTCACATGACACACATATAGCAAAAAACATTTGCTATATCTATTCTACTTATCAAATGTTATATATAGCTAGAAATGAGTGCTATATATATATGCTACTTATTAAGTGTAGGATATAACAAGAAACGGTTGTTATATCTACTTATCAAGTGTAACATATAGCAAGAAACACAGGTGCTATATCTATGCTACTTATCAAATGTTAGATATAGCAAGAAATGGTTGCTATATTTATGCTACTTATCAAATGTTAGATATAGCAAGAAATGGTTGCTATATCTATGCTACTTATCAAATGTTTACCAATAGCAGCTAAGAAAACATATCATCTGATCAGTATTTGATAACTGTTATTTTATGAATACAATTGTTTGCTGACTAATTTCTGATCTATATGAACAGATAACAGGCATGCACTTTTGAATGTCTTTTGTTCCAGATATCATATTTGAACTGAATTATTAACCATGACAATGTCAAATGACATCTACTGTTTGCAAATTGTGCTGATTCTGCAAGGTCTGGGACATTCATTTATGACATTAACTGTTTGCTTCTGTAAAGAAAAATTAATTATTAAATATATTTCAAGAAACATTTTTTATCGTCGAGTTATATTTTATTAAGCATTTATTATTTTTGTCATTGAGTTATCTTCTTCTGTGTTCAGCATCTGAGGTCATGCTAGATTGTCAGGCTTGTTGCCAGGGCAAAGTCCACAGTCTTCTTCAGGTCAGACTGCCTATAGATTTTCCTCAAATCTGTATCCTCTGACCAGACTCACCATCTCTGCTCTGTCTATGTTGGGCAGCCCTGAAGTATGTGTTCGGAGGTTTGGATTCCTGATCCACATCTACATTCATCAGTGTATGAGATCCTCAATTGGTAAATGTGACCTAACAGTCTGCTGTGGCATGTTTATATCTTTGGAGGTGATGTATTACATTGAGTTTGTCTTCTTCTACCATTTGCTTCTACTTTGACATGTATGTGTTATGGATTATTGTTTTTGCTTCTCTGTATGGCAGTGGGTGTGTGATTTGTTCCATTTTACTACCTGTTCTTGACAGAGCATCAACTTTTGTATTTCTCATGATTCCATGGAGTGAATGATTCCATTGAAGAATATCTGAGGTCTGATGTTCTGCAGAAGGCTTTCATTTCTATTGAGTTACATTTTATTCATTTATGCATTTATTTTATCATGAATTTATGTTTTAATCAAATTTTTTTTATTTTTCTTTCTAACCCCAGGAATTGCAAGTGATTAGCTCTTACTTCCTATGTATAGCGGGGAGGTTTCTCAGAGCTTTCTTTCATACCCAGGAGACTACAGTTTTGAGCTTAATGCAATGCCTATTGAAAAAGCATTCTACTCAAAGGGGTTATGGTTTTAATCAAGTAAAGCATACCGGTACATTAATTAAAATTGTTTTCCATAAGGACTCACGTTGGATATACACAAACATCTGATTGTATTTGAAGTAGCAACATGAAAATATACACAGTAAAACAGTAACAATAAAATATAAACAATGAAGTGATAACAATAGAATACATACAGTGAAACAGTAACCATTAAAATATATAAAGTGAAACAATAAAATATGCACAGTGAAACAGCTACAATAAAATATATAAAGTGAAACAGTAACAATAAAATGTGCACAGTGTAACAGTAAAATGTGCACAGTGAAACAGCAACAATAAAATATACAAAGTGAAACTAACAATAAAATGTACAACATATAACTAATAATAAAAATATATACAGTGAAACAGTAACAATAAAATGTGCACAGTGAAACAGTAACAATAAAATATACAAAGTGAAACAGTAACAATAAAATGTACAAAATATAACAGTAATAATAAAATATATGCAGTGAAACAGTCATCATTATGTGACATATTCTTTCCAGAACCTGGTCTTCCTTATAGATTCTCTGAACACGCCACAATTCTGGGTGACTTAACCTGACATAGCTAGAGATATGTTTAAGCTATCTGATATATCACTGCACTATCATCTTAGGCACCCTCTTTCCCTATTGCTGTTAACTCTGGCTTCAGTTATTAAGCTTTCCATACTGTTATGTCTCTATATATGATTTTTTTAAACATAGCTTTCTTGTTATGATATTGTTAAGGAGATATCACTCTTCGACATTTATTGATCATAACACTTCTTGATTTGTCTTTTTAGCTGTCCATGGTATACTTAAAATTCTTCTGTAGCATCTCATTTCCAATTGTTAAAGTGAAACAGTAACAATAATATATATACAGTGAAATATATATCAAGTGACATATTCTTTCCAGAACATTGTCTTCATCGTAGATACTCTGAATGCCTCTCTGTTCTGGGCAAGGAAGCCTGCCTTGGCCAAAGCCATGTGCATACATTCGTCGATGTTGCAGGTTCATCATCTTCCTGGTCTTCTTCTTCTCTAGCCTGGCACTCTGCCCTCTAGAATCAGCCTTTCTATACTATCATGTTACTTTAAGTGTTCAAAGTACTGTAACTTCCTTCTTATGATGATATTTAGAAGACACCCTTCATTTAGTTTCGGTAATTTCAAAACTTCAATGTTGTTCTTTTTCTCTGTCCATGGTATTCGTAAGATCTTTCTGTAGCACTTCATTTCAAATGAACTTACTCTTTTGGATATTGTCTTGTTTAAAGTCCAAGTCTCACATCCATATGTTGCCACTGGGAAAACACATGATCTTAAAAGGGTTAATTATTGTCATTATTACTACTTTGCCATAGCTTTCTCATTTGTGTTGCAATTGCAAGTCTTCTAATCTCGACTGAACAATCTCTAAACTTTTTATATTTGCTCCCAGATATTTAAATTTGTTTACACATTCTAGTTCTATATTGTCTATGTTGATTATTGATTTGATCTTTGTTTTGTCTGTTGTCATAATTTTTGTTTTCTGTGCTTATAGATATAGATTTTGGATCTCACAGTATTTCTTTGTTGTTGTGATTAGCTGTTTCAGTCCCTCATGATGTGTAGTAAGAAGGACTGTGTCTTATTTCTGTACATGAAATAGTAACAATAAAATATACACAGTGGAACCGTAACAATAAAATATATACAGTGAAATAGTAACAGTAAATATGCACAGAAGCAATAATATATAATATATCATCATTTCTCACGTTATTGCAGTGCCTCTATTGCCCTCAATATTGCCTGTTGCGACTATATCTCTAAACCTCCTTGTTTCATAACTTGACCAAAGTAAGGAAGATTGTCTTTTTCTTATATTATTAATTAAGCTCAGTCTCACATTTGACTCTTTATTCTTCTTCAGCTTTCATTCTCAATCTCCCACTGGATATCTCTTGTAACAGGACAATGGTCCTACTATATTTCCAGCAGGATGCAGTCCAGAGAATGGAAATGCGTTGTGTCGCCGTTTTATTTGTGCCAATGGCCCAACACATCCATCTTTGGTGGGGAACACTGTTTGAAAACACACATTTTCTCCATATGTTTGCTCGGTGGTAGAGGGGTTTTTTAGTTCACTTCACAGACCCAACTTGGTTGAATTAGCTTGTGGTTTGAAAGCCAATCGTTCACGTTGTACGGGCGATATGATTGGATGAAAGCCAATCGTTCACATTGTACTGGCGATGTCATTGCATGCATTAGTCACGTCATAGAATTTGATCATAGGTAAATGGCAGTGGTAGGAGAAGATGAGGTGGGAAAAAGATACCGATTTAGTAATAAAACCAATAGTCCGTCAGGGTCGTAGGAGTGTCACATTGATAAATTTGGTACAGAAAGATTTTCACACATCTATATCCTGTACCATCCTGATGAGTTTTGAAACTTCACACCCTGCCCAGTCATTGATATTATCTAGCCATGTCTTCTTCTGGCCTCCTAGTCTTCTTTCAACCTCCACCATACCTTGAAGAAAGCCTCTTCATGTACACAACACGGAAAGGGAAAGTTTCAATTTCTCTTAAATTGGTGGAAGTTCACTAGGAGTCACTCATTTCAGTGAGAGCAGCAATTTAGTTGTACTGGTCAGCTAACACCTGGCATAATCTGCACTGCTATTAGGTGTTGCCCATTATTTCTGCCTGCCTCATTGGACACATTCAAATAGATGAAACATTGGAAAACTGATTTTAATAATGTATAGTACCTAATCTAGGTACTATATAGTACCTAATCTAGGTGTAGTGAGGTCATTCCGTCGATCGTTGGATTAATCAACTAACATCATAAAGTCCAGACCGATTTGTGTAACAGAAGTCAGTTCATAATTAACACTCGACGGTGATGTCATGCCAGAAATTACAACTCGCATTGCCCTAGCATCAAGTGTATTTAACAGACTGTCTAATATTTGGAAATCAAAGTCAATCAGCACACGTACGAAAATACGCTTATTTAATTCCTGCGTTATTCCGGTGCTATCATATGGATGTGAGAGCTGGAAAAGCTCTTTATCTTCAGAAAAGAAATTACTGAGTTTCGAGAACACATGTCTTCGTAGGATAACTAACACCCATTGGAGTGAATTCAAATTGAATGATAAAATCAGAGAAGAGACACATCAAAATTTCATCACAGATGTTATCAGAAAATGTCGTTGGTCCTACATCGGACATGTCCTATGCGCAGACACCAACAGAATACACCACCAATCTCTTGAATGGATACCTACAGGCAAAAGAGCAAGGGGTAGACCAAAAGAAACACTCAGAAGAACAATACTTAGAGAAAATAAAACAACCAATATTCATACCATTCAAGAACTGCACAGAATAGCTTTGAACGGACAGAATTGGAGAGATCTGACCTCTGCCCTATGCGCTAACTTCAGCGCAAAAGGAAAATGAATGAATGAATAGTACCTAGACCAAACAAGCAATCAGTAATCCTCAGACTGGGTACATGGAATGCAAGAACCATATGCCTTAGACTTAACACCTCTAACATGACAAATGAACCATCTATTCATAAACCTGTCAGTGTCATTACGGTACTACATTAGATGCACCTCCTTTGTAGTATTTCTTTATGCGTACAGTATAATTGGTCATAACATTTTTCTATCTTGCACAGCATAGAGAGTTCAATAAATTCACTGAGTCTGTTGGTGATTGCGTTGCCAGCCAAGTGAGATCTGCTGTCACTACCTCTATTTCCATTCTCGTACTTGATGTTATTGTGGGATATGCAGCTCACTTCTTAGCTAATTTCCTGCCATTTTGGTAGGCCACGAAACCCCAACCACACATGTGTGTTTCTTGTGTTACTGAGCCATCTGTGTAAATTATATGTAGCTTCAAGTGCTGCAGTATGAGTTCTTGGATCATCCCTCTGTTCTGTTGGCAGCACAGTCACTGCACTCTCGTCCCAGCTGAATCACAGCTGTTGTCAATAATTTTCTATCTTTGCTAAATACCACCCATTCACAGCTTCTTCCCACTTCCTCCAGCTGACAAACTCTTGAGTCTGTGATGGCCAAAGTACTGGGTTCAAATCTCACAGCAGACAATTCTATATTCATATTGTTCAGAGAGATGGCAAACTACTGAATGCATTTATATTGCATAGAAAATAAATAAAGCCAAAAATGATGTGTTGATGCTATGTCCTGAATAGAATACACTACCAAAACAAAAATATTGATGAAGAAGCACTCTGAGAAACTAGATTTTGAGTTTCTTGGTACCATCAAAGATAAACTAGACAAGAGTCTTGGTACCATCAAGGATAAACTAGACAAGAGTCTTGGTACCATCAAGGATAAACTAGACAAGAGTCTTGGTACCATCAAGGATAGACTAAACAAGAGTCTTGGTACCATCAAGGAGAAACAAGACAAGATTATTAGTACCATCAAGGATAAACTAGACATGTACCATCATGGAGAAACTAGACAAGAGTCTTGGTACCATCAAGGATAAACTAAACAAGAGTCTTGGTACCATCAAGGAGAAACAAGACAAGATTATTAGTACCATCAAGGATAAACTAGACATGTCTTGGTACCATCAAGGATAAACTAGACAAGAGTCTTGGTACCATCAAGGAGAAACAAGACAAGATTATTAGTACCATCAAGGATAAACTAGACATGTCTTGGTACCATCAAGGATAAACTAGACAAGTCTTGGTACCATCATGGAGAAACTAGATTAAGTCTTGGTACCATCAATGAGAAACTAGACAAGTCTTGGTACCATCAATAAGAAACAGTTATTACTTGAATGTATTATGTGAAGAACAATCAAGAATGGAATTGTTTTCACCATAAGAATAACAGATGCATCAACTACATAAACATTCACAATGCTATCATCATCATTAAGTGCCGTCTCCACAACAAAGCCAACAAAGGTTGGCTACAACGGATCTCCAGCATCCCCTGTCTCTTGTCTTGGTGGTGCACTCTGCTAGACTTTAACCTGTCCATCGTGTGATGTTACTCTCCCACTTGTATCTCTGCCTACCTCTTGCTCGCTTCCCTTTTACTTTACCCTCAAGTAAGGTCTTCAATAAGGTGTCATGTCTTTTAATGTGTCCAAAGTATTTTATTTGCCTGATCCTTTTTTCTCTTAGTAGTTCTTTCTTCATATTAAGTGTTTTTAGCACCTCCTCATTTGTTTTCTTCTCTTTCCATGAAGTTCTCCCTATTCTTCTATATACCCACATCTCAAAGGCATCAATTTTGTCTTCTAATTGTTTATTTAGTGTCCAATGTTTCTGAGCCATACATTAATATGGAATAGATGTAGCATTTTATAATTCTCATTTTTAACTTGTTTGTAATTTGTTTAGATATTAATAATTTCCTCATGTCATTGAAGGTACTTTTAGCCATTCCTATTCTCCTTTTAACTTCTGTTTCACGTCTGCCATCATTTGTGACTATGTGTCCAAGATATTGATACTGTTTTACTTGTAGTTTCCCTCCCTGTATGTTTATGTTTACCTCCTGTTCTTCTGTGTCTTTGCTGATTATCATGGTTTTTGTTTTTTGGATATTTATATCCTTGCCATATTCATTGGTCCATATTCAATCCACAATGCTATAGTACATGAGGAAAAGAAAGTTAGTGTGTGAGGAAAGAAATGTTAGTGTGCAAATCTAAATATATTTTGAACCAAAAAATGCAATGTTTGTTTTCTGTTTATCTGTTTATACACTATGTAGGTCTTTTTTTATTCTGTTCATTCTCAAACTCCCATGGATATCTCTTATAGTAGCACAGTGATCCTACAAGATTTCAAACAGAATGTAGTTCACAACGGAAATGTGTTGTGTTGCCGTTTTATTTGCACCAATGGCCTGACAACTTTGGCTTTGGTAACTAATACATTCAATGTTTTTACCACATCTGCTGAACAGTGTACATCTGTGATTATATTTATAGTATAATCGACCAGCCATACAAGAGAATATTGCTGAAATGACTAATGTCTGCTTCACAACAGGGTAATCCACACTATATTATGGATCTGAAACATGAACAACCTACACAAGACATGAGAGGAGACTAAATACCTTTCAGCTAAGATGTCTCAGCAAAATCTTACATTAAATGGCACAATAAAATCATCAATATAGAACTTTTACGCCACACTCAGCTACCATCTGCCATGGAAACACTTAATAAAAATAGATTGCGAGGGCTGGACCATGTCCACAGGATGCCAAATTGTTGCATTCCACAATAAATACTATTCAGAGAAGCTTCTGAAGGCCTGTGTACCATGCTGAGGTACAAAGACATTTGTAAGTCATCAATGAAAGATTTCTTCAAAATCTGGCAAACATGGCCAAAACTTGAGCTGTCTGGAGGCACAATATGCGTGCTGGCTGGGGCAATGTTGTTTAGGAACGATATAATAAAAGATATGGAAGATAAAATGGAAAGATGAAAACAAACATCTTCTGTTGCTTTAACAACATGATCACTTAGAAAGTCTTCCATTACTGAGAGAAAAGTCTCATTGGCTTGTTTTTGTTTGTTTTCTTAATGATCGTCTGCAAGATGCAAAAAGCCATTCAGTAAATTCTAAATATGACAGAAAGTTATGCTATATTTTTATAAAGAAAATTAACTGCTTGTGTTTCAGTGATTCAATGGTGGAGCAAAGATGAATAATACTACAATCTGCCATGTATGCTATGAGAGGAAACTAAGAAGATGTAGGGTTTATTATAGTGGAATCCCCTTATAACAACTTGGTCCAGACCAACAAAATATGTATGTAATAACAGAAATTTACCATGTACAGTACAGACAATAAAGAATAAATATAATTGGGGATTTTTAAATGTGTTGCTATATAGGGAAATTTGTTATAAAAAAATTCTCTATAGAGGAATTCCACTTTATCAATCCTCATGATTTTTTTCTGCAATGACTTCTGGTAGGGAATCAACCCTTTTTACCTAACAGTTTGTCTAAAAAATGCAGGATGGTCACAGCAAAGACCTCTCTAAAGTAAAAGACTTCCCAGATCCTAGCATTGCTCCCTACAGTTACATTAAACCAGTCATCTTGGACTTGCTCCCTACAGTTACATTTAACCAGTCAGTCATCTTGGACTTTCTTCCTACAGTTACATTTAACCAGTCATCTTGGACTTGATTCCTACAGTTACATTTAACCAGTCATATTGGACTTGCTCCCTATAGTTACATTTAACCAGTCATCTTGGACTGGATCCCTACAGTTACATTTAAACAAAATGGTCATGTAGCATCAAGTAATAACGTACCATATTGTGAAACATGAAACATTTATAGTTTTCACATTGTGCTAGCAAGGAGACCAAAGTAAACGCTGAATAAAATACAATCTTGGTTAACAGCGAAGGTACAGAAGCACAAACCAACAACATGATAAATGGGCATATAAATTTGAGGACGTGAATATTTTCAAATACCTGGGATCCTGCATAGGCCTATGCAGCGATGGAAAACACAAAACAGACAGAGATAGGTCCCTAAGGCTGGAGATAGGTGTAGCGGATATGTCAAGGTTAACTTTAATGTGGAAAAGCAAAGTCAGTGTTAGTGTGAAAAACTAACTTTGTAACTCACTTATGTTGTCTATTGTGTTGTGTTGGTGTGAAAGCTGAACACTTACTGCAGTCATGGAGAGAAGATACAGACCTTCGAATACAAATGTTACAGATGAATTCTGCACATCTCCTATAGAGAGCATAAGACAAATGTGTCAATCAATCAAGTGCCATGCCGATTGGCATAGGCGATCATGTTTCTCCACGACTCTGCCTCTCATGTCGTCAATAAGCTCGGTTGGTGAGCTTTTACCAAGCCACAATACTAGTCCATCTAGAGACAAATGTGTATGTTAGAAATAAAATAAATTCATACAGGTCTATAAGAGTCATTACTGCCAATAGTAAAGCGACAAGTATATCTACTTGTTTATAGGTCTGTTGTTAAGGGAGGTGGGTGTTCAACAATTAGATAATCATAACATGTTTTTTATTGCTAGGAATTTAGTCAAATGGTGGGTGAAACCCTACATTAACAATTTTTCACAAAATGGTCATCTTTCTCATCAAAAAAGTTATCAGCTTTCTCATCAAAAAAGTCATCAGCTTTCTCATCAAAAAACCATCAGTTTTCACATCAAAAAAGTCATCAGCTTTCTCATCAAAAAAGCCATCAGTTTTCTCATCAAAAAAGTCATCAGCTTTCTCATCAAAAAAGCCATCAGTTTTCACATACAAAAAGTCATCACCTTTCGCATCAAAAATGGTATCACCTTTCTAATCGAAATAGTCATACCCTTTCTCATCAAAAAAAACATCAGTATTAGCATTAAAAAAAGTCATCAGTTTTCACATTTAAAAAGTCATCTGTTTTCACAGCAAAAAAATAATCACCTTTCTCATCAAAAAAGATCAGTTTTCTCATCAACTTTTGCATCAAAAATGTTATCACCTTTCTCATCAAAATAATCATGTTTTCTCATCAAAAAAGTCATCAGCTTTCTCATCAAAAAAGTAATCAGCTTTCTCATCAAAAAAGCCATCAGTTTTCTCATCAAAAAAGTTATCAGCTTTCTCATCAAAAAAAGGTCATCAGCTTTCTCATTTAAAAAGTCATCCGTCATCTCATCAAAAAAGTCATCAGCTTTCTCATCAAAATAGTCATCAGTATTTTCATCAAAAAAGTCATCAGTTTTAGCATAAAAAAAAGTCATCAGTTTTCACATTTAAAAAGTCATCAGCTTTCGCATCAAATAAGTCATCAACTTTCTCATAAAAAAAGTCATCAGTTTTCTCATCAAAAAGCCATCAGCTTTCTCATCAAAAAAAGTCATCAGCTTTCTCATTAAAAAAAGTCATCAGATTTCTCATTAAAAAAGTCATCAGCTTTCTCATCCAAAAAAGTCATCATTTTTCTCATCAAAAAAGTCATCGGTTTTCTCATCAAAAAAATCATCAGTTTTAGCATTAAAAAAGGTCATCACCTTTCTTATCCAAAAAATCATCAGTTTTTGCATACAAAAAGTCATCACCTTTCGCATAAAATAAGTCACCAGCTTTCTCATCCAAAAAAGTCATCAGCTTTCTCATCCAAAAAGTCATCAGTTTTCGCATACAAGAAGTTGTCTCCTTTCGCATCAAATAAGTCATCAGCTTTCTCATCAAAAAAGTCACCAGTTTTCTAATCAAAAGGAAGGAATTACATTAAAAAATGGATGAATGCCTTTTTTCACATTATTTTATAGGTAAATCCCCTTCCTCAATGAAAACTTGTCTGCGGCTCTGATGGTTTTTGTGGATGTGTGATGATATGATTATTCGTTATAAACTATACTACAGGGAACAGTCGAGGTTGGAAGAAGCAGACGAAAACTAAGAAAATCATGGACATGCAGCATCAAGGTATTTTCACTCATCTGCGTTACTGAAAGAATTCGCTGGAGAACTCTGGGTGTTGTTTCATCCAATGTTGTACTACTGTGAACCTGGCAGGGTATAGCAGTTTTACCCAACCTTTTCTTTAAACCTTTCCCCACCCTCAATCTTTCAAAAATTCTGATGCCACCCCCACAGTCCTACATTTTGTATAGGTCTATTCAAAAAATAACTTATTCCATAAATGAAACCTAATTATAACTTGTTCAGGACACAAGACTTGCGTTTTTGGAAGAAAACACTAGAAAATTATTAGAAGAAAAAAAAACAGTTAAATAAGCTAAATTTTCAAAACATATAATGGACAACTAAATCTCAAGTACAAAATATTGTTTTTCAAGTGTCCCCCTAAACAAGGAAATTCTCCCCCCCCCTTTCCACCTTTGGGGCGTGTGCCACAACACCCGGTTATAGGCTTATAGTATGGTGTGATAGATGGGAGATGAACATGAGGTAAATGGGAACTGTTGCTGACCTTTCGTGCGAAGACTATATCTCATCTGTAATGAATAGACTATTGGCAGTATTGTAATGTTAAACTTCTGTCATGTTTACGGGAAAATGTCACTAAAAAAAAAAAGGAACGTGCCAACTCTGATTAAGAACCTCGAATAAATAGGTCAGACTTAGGCCTGTTCAATCAATCGTCTTATTTTATCCTCACGGAAACCCCCCCCCCCCTCCCAACCGAGAAATACAGGAATAGTCAAAAACGTATACACTGTAAACTAATAACGATGTACACAGGAGACACAATCACGTGACATTTACAGTGTATGAATAAATGTCTCCTTAGTTGATGATTGGTCAATAAGGGATTACAACCTTTTGGTTAAGGTATGTTGACATCATGGACTTAGAAGAATATCATGGCCTGTCAGAAAAACTAATGTGTAAGTGTTGAAAGAGTCAAATGCGAAACGGACCCTAATAAATAATATAAGAAAAAGACAATCTTCATATTTTTGACCACTTCATGAGACAGGGAGGTTTGAAGAATATAGTCACAACAGGCAAGATTGAAATCAACAGAGACAGATGGCTACAACGTGAAAATAATTAGACAGTTTGACAACATGGCACGGCAGGGAAACAACAACGAGCTTGATACATAATACTTTAGACAGAGAGATATGGAGAGCCATGGTCGCCTACGTCAGCCGGCATGGCACCTGATGATAATGTTGATATCGTCTTAGCGTAAATAGGCTTCAATTTCTAGCAAGTGTAATTGCGTTACAGCAAACACACACATCGTTAGGATGTTTGTTGTTTGGTGAATGCTCCACTGGCTTCGTGAACTGTTATTCCACGTGATCTGGTGGTAAAAGTCCATTCGAACCGCTCATTGTGGATTATTTTGATCGTCTGTGTCATGAAAATGTTCGGAGATAAACTCCGGGAACACAGCATTCATTCACATTCTAATGTTTATCAATGAACTCTCTAGTGATTGCAAAGATAGTCTTGGAAAAATAATCCATTCTTCACCAAGATGGATGCCTTCTGGTGCACACATCTGTTCAAGATAGATGCCTTCTGGTGCACACATCTGTTCAAGATCGATACCTTCTGGTGTAAACATATTTTCAACTTCTTGTTTCATCTTCTGTATCCAATCTCAAGCTCCTGCAGATCAGCAGGATATAGTCCAGATAAAATTTGTTCCATAATTGACTGCTTAACTGACAAATCGAACTTCAGCATAGCCTCTAGGTCAATTTGACACTGTGGGATGAGACTAGTGTTATAAATATATTATAAAGTAGGGGGAGGAATAATTCCCTTTTAAAAAGTCATTCGTGTGTTTCGTGTATCAGATCTTCTTCATGTGAATTGTGATGTTCCTTTTGTGAAAATCTCTACGGGGGAGGGGGGAAGAGACTTTTTACCCGCATTTTGGCCAAATTTCTAATGCTAAAAGGCATAGACCTATTCTGATGTGCTAAAGGACGGGAAGTTGAATATCTCAACACTACAACCTCCTTATCTACGGGTCATTATGAGAAAACAAACTCCACCTTAAATTCCTCTTAGTTGCTGCTTACGATATGCTTGACAGGTAACAGTTTAGCTCCCCATGCTCCCCTTTCAGACCCGCCAACCAAGGACGATTTCTATTGGAAATTAAGTTTATCTATCACTACGTTCAGATTTTTGTTTACTAGAAACAGATTCTTGAAGAGATTCTTTCTTTTTAATTATATCAAAGAACACATGTCAGCTGTGTTGGAAATTTAATTTATTTATTGGATGATCTCCGTGACAGAAGACACATGGCAATCACATAATACTATGAATTAATTAATACGTCTACAGAAAATACCTTATGACCACTAATCTATGTATAAATAAATCAAAGTCTTCACGCTCGACCGCATTTAGGGTTACCAAGCGTGTTTATTCGCTTGAACGAAGCGAGACAAAGTGTGTTAATTTTAACACGTAACACATTTGTTGTATTTGTAAACTGTTATAGAAACTGGGACATAGGCAAAACAGGGCGAAATATAAGTTAGTGTTATAAAACCAAGACAATCTTGGTGATACCTGGACACATCTTTGCACTCAACACACACAATTGCAATACATATGTGCCATTAACATAAACAAATTTATATTTCCGCAATTTTAGTAAGCAATGTATCAAGTCAAAATATTTTGAGGTTACATTTTTTAAAACTCAGCTGACACATGTGGATGTCGTTATATTGTGAAATTGCGTTAATGTTGAAAGTAAATTTTCTCTAACAAAATGAAGCGTTTTAAAACTCACAAATTGTAATCCCATTTTTTTCCTTTTTGAATACTAAATTTATTTTCTTTTGTTAACGAAATTATAATTAGATAATTAATATCTTTTAAATTACGAATTAAGAATTATGGCCATAAAAACTGTAAGACTACATTACTACTTTTTACCAAAATACTTTATTTATTCTTTCCAATAAATAGCAGTATCCAAATGTTAAATCAAAAATACGTTTAAGTGTAGGGAGGTAACCGTGTAAATACAAATAATACTAAAATTTAAGTAATTCCAAAGTTTTTTCATGACAAAAAAGTCGAGTGAAGCACTTTCTAAGCAGCTCTCCTATACCCCCGTAATCCTCTCTCGAGGCGGTATGACATAGCAGGCGCCGACATCGAAAGCCACTCGGACGCTGAGTATAGCTCACCACTCAGCTGAGCACGTTTATGCTGTTAACATTCCGTACGACCGAAAACTTCACCCCGGTGACTTCGTCCTGTCTTAACATGTCATATGGGGAGGAACCAGCCTAGATCCCAAGCGGTACTGTGACGAGCGAGCTGACTCGACACTGGCTGAACCTTGACCCCGCGGTGGAGTCTAAGACATGTGAACGGACTACTGACACTGGTTCCCATACAAAGTCAAGATCCAACTTTTGTAAAGTTCCGCGGGGAACTTGAACCTTATACGGACATTATCCCTTAACATCCAAAAGTTTATGTGCCACACTTTTGTTCACCATGTCAACAGTTAGAGAAGAATGTCGTGCATATTGCTTTCAAAAAAACGTTTTTATAAATAGTAGAACGGGGAAGAGTTACATAAAATCACTCAAGATAAATGAGAGTTGTTTATTTAAATTATATTACCACATGATCAGATCAAAATATTTGTGTTCTTATGATTTATTAATATATTTGCACATATTAATACATTTCACATGTATTACATCCCCTTAGTTGTTAGTATCTGCGGGGTTATGACCCTTAATGAATAATGGAAATGTCCACTCTCTATAACCCTGCTATCCTATACAGAGCCTCAAAATATATTTCACAAAATTATTTTTCCATACAGAGCCTCAGTTTTTATCCCATTGTTCCATTGCAATCGCATTTTTATCTTCTTAAAACTTCAAGTACAAAAAGATCCATGTTTTTATGTTATGAGTTTAATTCAAGTACAATTAGTTTTCGCAAAAACAAAACTCATGACATTTGTTTGGACAATCATTCAATCATGACTATTCCATTTTTGTTTGTAAATGTTTTGTAAGGTGTCTTTTGCTAGGTCATATCGACTTACTGTACCGTGTCTCTCGTCAAATACAGTCACGTGAACTCATTCTTCTAAATGACTTTACTTGACGTTGATTTGTCATTGGCTGTCGACACAATGTATATAAAAGTGACCAATGAAAATCACTGTAATGGTTAAATAATGTGACTTCAGATGGATTATTTTCAAATAGTCCACACAACTAATTGAGAGACAAGATTATACAGTGTAGTAAACAATGTGTAATGGGGAATTTTTGATACCAAACCGGTATATTCCGGTCATTTCTATTTGTACTGTGTCTTTCAGCAGACATGGGTTACATGCGATCTGTTGCATTCTTTATCTTTATAATAACTAATGAAACCAGTATTCTGGTTTTCACACTTTTCTTTTATTAATATATGATATACAAGTTGTTTGGGAAAATTAGCAGTATATTGCCCTGAATGATTGATGCACAAAATAACCATCTTTTAATACGTATTGTGTTTAGGCAAGTGCCACCAACTCGTTCCGTCAAAAGCACTAGACAACACAAATTGTTTTTAAAAAGTTACACACCATTAGTTGTTTTTTTTTTAAAATCTCTAGAGGGGAACAAAGACTAGCAATACTGTTTGCTTTCCGTGTATATTTTAAGAAGCGACTAAGGAGGTTATATGGTGGAGTTGGCTGCCCCCTCCTATATAAGGTCAAAATGATCCAGTGCCATTATAAAGTCGAATGTGTTAAGTCAAAAGCGAAGATCTCGCATCAATGTTGTGAACAATGACAAAACGCATTACGAACTACACCCTGCTATTCTGCAGGACTTTGAGAAAAAACGCAGAAACTCAATTATCCAGAGTGAGAACTAAGATGGAAAGCATCTATGTCTTGTTGACCAGATCTCAATGTCCTTTTTATCTCCTGTTACCAGGGTTGATCACATCATGCGTAATATCACTCCCTTAATATCCACTTGTGCTTTACTTCTTTCTCTCCCACTTTCATCATCCCTTGCCTCCCATTTCGTCATATGTGTGTTTCTATTCATTGTTAGTCAGCTATCGTTTGTCCTGATGAAGGTTTCTTTTTCAAAACGTCGTATGTCTTTGCGCCTATTCGCTAGTACGTCGTGCGTATACATATTGATAACATTTGTATCTAAATCCGTTTTTCCTTATATTGCACTGTGTTGTCCCAGCCCTCGTATTTCCAGCCGATGTGTTGTTCCCGGCACTAGAGATTAATTCCTATAGACCAGAAAAAAGCTTGTCATCTTTCCTCAAGGATTATTACTATCGTATATCTTATGCATCGCATAATTCTTTTCCCCTTCTTCCTCGTTTTCCAGCAGGTCAGATGCTGATATGGATTCCATCAAAGAACTGAACTGTTCAAAGAACAGCTCCAGTGCAGCAGTTAGACAGTGCAGCAGTTAGACAGTGCAGCAGTTAGACAGTGCAATAGTTAGACAGTGCAGCAGTTAGACAGTGCAGCAGTTAGACAGTGCAGTAGAGCTTTCCGCCAGAGCTGTTTCCGATAGCCATCGTTTCCCCCTTGTGCTGTGATAAAGTGGGCAGTTTTGTAAAAAGAATAGAAGCATGCAAAAACTTATTTTTATGTCGCAGATCTGGAAGAATCTGCGCCATAGTTTCATTTTTTGGTGAAAGTACCCCCCTTCCTTCAAATATATAGCCCCAAACGTGGACCTAATTACATTTTGAGAACCACTGATCTTTATCTGCTTCTTCTTTTTATGCGTTCGTCCTCTAGCTCCTGTATGTTATCAGGATGTAATCCGGAGAATGGAATGTGGTATGTCATAATTTACATCATGGTTGCGATATCTGCGCCTTTCCATCTAACACACCCAACTTCAGCATGACTTCTGGATAACATGATCCTCTATTGAATAGGAGAGCCAAATCAACCACCCAAAACCTTCTTAGTCACATTTTACGATGTGCATGATAGGCAACAATAACAGTACCACTAACTTTGCTTGATTTTCCACACCACATTGGCACCATTGATCAAAATCACATTGCACAGTCCACACAACACATTGTTTGTGTTTTGGTTTTTCTTACTAGTCCTAATGTTGACATCTCAAGAGCAATCTTATTTTCGTGAACTGTGCTCACGAGATAGAAATAGGGCTCTGTTTACTGGAAGAAAACTTGACTATTGTGTCTTAGTCACACTGACTAAAATAATGCTTCATTAATAAAATATAATTTAGTCACAGTAAACAGAGAACTTCCCACTTTATAGAAGGTGGTTTTCAATTTATAGAAGGTGGTTTTACGTTTGCAATGAAGGGGAGATAATATACACAGTTGTCAACAGATTTGTTTTAATTAATTATTGTGTCAAAACAAAGTTGAAAAATCTACTCCTGATGTACTTTCACTTTAAACTTGCATTTACCAATTAGTGTGGTTTATTTTAATTGTATGCATCTGTCTAAAATATTTTAACAAATTATTGTTTCCTATATACAAAAACGAGAAATTTGGATGAGATCCCTTTGTTGTATCAATTTAAAAAATCATATTGTTACTGTTTCATTGTTACAGTTACTCTTACTGTAATTACTGTTATTAATTGGAGCACCTGCCATCTGATGTTAAAATGGTGCCAATATACTTGACTTTATCCCCATGATTTAATGGTGAATCATAGATAGTAATGCTGTATTTTGGCGGTGTGTATTTCTTGAAACAGCCATTACTTCTGGTTTCTTCTGGTTTAGACTGAGAGCTTTGTTTTCACTTTTTTTACTACCATGTCCAACAAGGTTTAAATTTCTTGTTCTCTCCCTGTAATCAGAACTGTATCGTCAGCATATCTTAGATTATTTAGATTTTGTAACCTTCAACTGCTATTCCTAGCATGTTTTCTAAGTTTCACATAATATCCTCTGTATACAGAAAGAAAAGATCTGGTGACATTACACATTCTTGTCTGATGCCCATCTCTATCTTTTGAAATTCTCCTACATTACCGTCAACCCTCGACACAGCTGTTTGATCAACATAGCTGTCATCTTATTTTTACATACAGTCATGTGACGTAGAATTTATATGCGTATTCTTATACAACTTCTGATTTATGAAACAACAGAGAATGAACAACGTAAAAACAAACTCAATAAACTGCTTTTCGCTGACGATAAAAACATCATGTATGATGATGAAGAAAAACTGCAAACTCACATCAACTCACTATCATCATCATCATCAAGTGCCGTCTCCGCAACGAAGGTTGGCTGCAACGTATCTCCAACATCTCCTGTCTCTTGTCTTGGTGGTGCACTCTGCTAGACTATCAAGAATATGCAATAAATACAACAAGCGGATCAATAGACAAAAGGCAGAAACTATTAAAATAACGAGATCAACAGAGCATTTAAACATTCAAATGGTGTCATGTGACGTATTCCTTCCAGAACGTTGTCTTCCCAATGAACTCTCTGAACCTCTCTCTGTCTTGGGCGATGTGGCTTGCATTTTCTAGCGATGTATTCATGTTATCTTTAATGTCGTCAGTCCATAATTCAAATAGAGAACACAAAAATAATAAGTCAAAGAGTTCAAGCACCTACGAAGTATCTTCATGGAAGACGGACGAGTCAATTGAGAGATAGAAACAAGATGTCAAAATGAAAATATTGTGATATACCATATGTCACTTTTGCTAAAGCACCCACAAACAACATGGAAGTAAAGAAACACATAAGTAAGAGCATCTTTGTGCCAACACTATGCTACCAATGTCAGACTTGGCAACTAACACCTACACATAAGTAAGATCATCTTTGTGTCAACACTATGCTACCAATGTCAGACTTGGCAACTAACACCTATACATAAGTAAGATCATCTTTGTGTCAACACTATGCTACCAATGTCAGACTTGGCAACTAAAACCTACACATAAGAGAAAGATCGAAACTTGCGAAATGTCTAAGTAAGGCTATTTGAGTCACCAGATTCAACAAGGTGCACAATTAGAACATCAGACGGATACTAAGTATAACATAGTGCATCAAGTATATAAACAACAGATAACATTGTTTGGACGTCTTATGAGGATGAACCCATAAGAGCTTATAGCAAGATTTAAATAATGATACAACACCAAGGGCAGACCTAGGAAAAGATAGATAGACAACATTAAGACCATCCTGAATAAACATGACTGCACTACAACCATAACAACACACCTGGCTCTGGAACACAGACTGCATCTTCCGTACAAAACACAACGCTCAGCGGCAAGTGCGGATGTTATGACAATAGACCATTCTTATAAAAACGTCCGTATTAGTAATAATTACTTAAATTTAAACCCCCTCCCTCCATTGTCCAAACTATTTTATCTGTGTTTCTATATATATTCTATGCATGGTGTTGTATCTATTATCTTTCTGATGTTCTCATTGCACATTTTGGTTGAGGCTGGTGATTCTAACGGCCTTCTTCGGGCATTGCATTTTGCAAGTTTTGATCTTAAATAAATCAAAATTCCTGTACACCATACAACATAACTGCAGAATGTTCACAGTGCTCAATAATTACATACTTGGGTTATATATTGTCACTTTCTCCACCTTGGATTTACTGGACATTTAGGGATTTAGTTATTCATCTCACATTGGACTATTCAACAATCTCCAAAAAAACATTAATCTATTGTTTCTTTTGAGCCCTGTGCTCGCTTTTATTGCGGCATTCTTTGCCAGAAAAACTTCAACCATTTATTCATTTTAACACATTTGGAAGAGTTGTAAGGAATATAATTATAACACAGGTGGAAAGTTTTAAGGAATATAATTTTTACACAGGTGGGGGAGTTGTAAGGAATATAATTTTAACAGTGTGTTGTCTAATATTATTATGTATAAGGGTTAGTCATGGTCGCTGTAATTTATTAAGTAATGGATGATAAGTTTGAGTTTTCTGTAACGTGATACACATGACTAATCATCACTTTAATTTATTACAAAGACAGTACGTGAGAAAAGGAACCGGGGATGTTAGAGTGGTAGGTCTATGGCACCATCTTTGTCCTTCGGTGGTATGCTAGTAATGTTAAGCACCTGTGATTCAAAGTACACAAATTGAGTAAACTGTAGCTTATAGGGACACCATATATTGTTAGTTTCTTTGCCATTCCTGCAATACGAAAGTTATGAATATATTTGTGAATATATAGTATATTCACTGTTTACCGAAATAATCACCCTTCTTCAGTTTTTCTTTTTTTTAAATAAAGAAAGTAGGTCTATCTTATGGCGATGTATGCGCCTTTCAGTCACAAAAGGGGGGGGGGGTTACTGTTACAGATAATCTAGTCACTATGATTCCAATATTAACATTGTGATGACAAAAACGTATTGAATATATAACTCGGTGGTTATGGTTCTGCACCACTCCCTTAAATACATAGGCCTACTCCCGAACTCGTGGTGGCTGTATTACCAGAACTCTATTATTATTTTATGGTTAAGAAAACTATGATATAACCAAATTGGCGCCCGTGTGTTACCAGAGGACAGAAGGGGGGGGGGAAACAATTGCGACATTATTACCTGCCAATTATGTTGTAAGAGGCAACTAAGCAGGTCTTGGGCTCGCGTTGGTTGTTTCATCCCCAAAAAAGTCAAAGTAATAGGATGTGTCAGACCGAAAAGCGCAGATATCGCAGCCAAGATATAAGCTATGACACAATGCACTTCGTTCAACGGACTACATAATGCTAATATTCAGGAGTCTGAAAACAAACGCAGAAGAAGAGGAGAGAAATTGGACCATGTCCGCGTTTGAAAAAAGCGCGCCTCACCATATCATCATCACCAAGTGCCGTCTCCGCAACGAAGGTTGGCTGCAACGTATCTCCAACATCTCCTGTCTCTTGTCTTGGTGGTGCACTCTGCTAGACTGTAACCTGTCCATCGTGTAATGTTACTCTCCCACTTGTATCTCTGCCTACCTCTTGCTCGCTTCCCTTTGACTTTACCCTCAAGTAAGGTCTTCAATAGGGTGTCATGTCTTTTAATATGTCCAAAGTATTTTATTTGCCTGATCTTTATTTCTCTTAGTAGTTCTTTCTTCATATTAAGTGTTTTTAGCACCTCTTTATTTGTTTTCTTCTCTTTCCATGATGTTCTCCCTATTCTTCTATATACCCACATCTCAAAGGCATCAATTTTGTCTTCTAATTGTTTATTTAGTGTCCATGTTTCTGAGCCATACATTATTATGGAATAGATGTAGCATTTTATAATTCTCATTTTTAACTTGTTTGTAATTTGTTTAGATATTAATAATTTCCTCATGTCATTGAAGGTACTTTTAGCCATTCCTATTCTCCTTTTAACTTCTGTTTCACATCTGCCATCATTTGTGACTATGTGTCCAAGATATTGATACTGTTTTACTTGTTGCAGTTTCTCTCCCTGTATGTTTATGTTTACTTCCTGTTCTTCTGTGTTTTTGCTGATTATCATGGTTTTTGTTTTTTGAATGTTTATATCCAGTCCATATTCATTACTTGATTTATTGACTTGATCTATTAGTCTTTGTAGTTCATGTTCACTTTCTGCTAAAAGAACAGTGTCATCTGCATATCTAATGTTGTTTATTATTTTCCCATTGATCTTGAGTCCTGGTATTTCTTCTATATTTTTAAAGATATTCTCTGTGTAGATATTAAATAGGCTTGGTGATAAAATGCATCCTTGTCTTACCCCTCTTCTTATTTCTATGTACGGAGAGTAGCTGTTTTCACACCTTATTGATGCAGTTTGTTCCCAATATATATTTCTAATCAGCCTGATGTCTTTTCCATCTATGCCTATTTCTTGAAGACATTTGATTAATTTTGCATATTGGACTCTGTCAAAGGCCTTGCTGTAGTCTATGAAGCAAATATAGATACTTTTTTGGACTTCTATATATTTATCTATCACTAGCCGGATACTCAATATAGCTTCTCTGGTTCCTTTGTTTTTCCTAAAACCGAATTGTTCTTCACCGACCTCCATGTCTATCTTGTTCTTAATTCTTTCATGTATTATCTTGAGAAGTATTTTAGTTAGATGGCTCATTAGACTTATTGTTCTATATTCTGTACAGTCCACAGCCCTGGGCTTCTTAGGTAGTGGTATGAATATTGATGATGTTAGGTCTTTAGGTATATGGCCTGTTTCCTATATGTCATTGCAAATTTCTGTGATAGTATCTACACCAAATTCATTTAGAGTTTTTATTATGTCTGCTGTTATGTTGTCAGAGCCTGCAGCTTTTCCACATTTTATTGAATTTATTGCATGTTCTACTTCTGATTTCAGTATTGCTGGTCCATCATTGTTGTGTATTGTTGGTTTTTTGTTCCGTTGGTCGTCAAACAGTTCTGTTACATAATCTGCCCATCTTGTGAGTGCTTCTGTTTTATCAAATATTATTTTACCATTTTTATCTTTTATGCAGCAACCGCCATTTTCAGGATTTTTCTTATTTGTGATCAGCCTTATCTCCTCATGCATTAATTTTGTCTTCTGTTGTATTATCATCTCCTCTATTTCACTGTATTTTGTTTCTAGCCATTGTTTTTCGCTGTTCTGCACATGTTACGTATCTCCTTGTCTGTACTTGAGTATTTTGGTGTATTTTTAGCTTTCTTTCTTTCTGTCATTTTCTCTAATATTTCATCTGTCATCCATGTTTGTTTGTTCTTGGTATTTCTTGTTGGTAAATTTTTACTTGATGTTTGAATACTTTTCTTTAGGCTTTCCCATTTATTGTCTATTTTCTCTTCTGGATTTTCCCTTCTGTATTGTTCCATGCACTCTATCATTAGATGTTCATATCTATTCCTTACATCTACAAGGTATTTTTGTTGTATGTCTTGTTGTTTTAGTGCTGATGCGTCTATATGTGGTTCTTGGATTCCTCTATTTACTATCATTTTAAGTTTGACATTTATTTTGCACAGCACTGGATTATGGTCAGAGTTGATATCTGCACCTGGGTATGTTTTGATGTTTTTGACACAATTTCTAAATCTATTGTTAATCATAATGTAATCTATTTGGTTCCTCTTTCTGTCTCCAGGACTTTTCCATGTATATAATCTTCTATTTTCCTGTTGAAAGAATGTATTACATATGATCATATTGTTCTCCTCACAGAACTGTATAAGTCTTTCTCCTCTGTCATTTCTTGTCCCTAGTCCGAATTGCCCTACAATGTTCTTATGTCTTCATTTTCCTATTTTTGCATTCATGTCTCCCATGACTATTAAAATGTCTGTTGATTTTACTGGTTTGAGTAGTTGTTGTAGATCTTCGTAGTACTGTTCTATTTCTTCTTCAGTGTAATCTGTAGTCGGTGCATAAGTTTGTATAATGGCCAGATCAAACGGTTTTGCTTTGATCTTTAGCAACATCATTCTGTCATTATATGTCCAGTACCCGCTGATATATTTTTCTATTTCTTTCCTGATCAGTATTCCTACCCCTCGTTCATGGTAATCTCCTCCTGAATGTATAAAACTAAAATTTTCTTTTCTTGTGTACCCAGCATCTTTCCATCTTTCCATAAGATGGAAAGATGGATCACCATAAGAGTACCTTAAATAAAATTAATTATAATAATGCCATAGTTTGTGGTACAAACAAGGGTTAAGTAATAACGAAACATGAGGATGACAAAACAGAGATTTATTACATAAACATATTGTGATCAAAATTATTCCTTGATGACACGCACACATACATCTACGTTTATACAAGGGACTGCTTGACCATCATGTAATAATGAATACATACATATCTATGTGTGTGCGTGTGTGTTTGTGTGTGTGTTCATCCATCACAAGTGATGATGACCATTTTTACATCCACTTTTGACAATTCAGTTAGAATTATGACCATGTCTAATAGTTCGTAGATGTCTAATGAGCCCTATTCGAGCTGTAAATGTTCTTGAGCAGTTCGGGCATGGAATGACCACCGTAGACGGATTTTGATCTATCCGTGACTTTCTAGCTACTTTCCGTTGTTGGGCTGCAACATTTCTCCTCTTTTCACAAGATGATGCGTTATTTTTGACTGTAGAGCGCCATATATATATATATATATATATATACATAAATACAGTGGTTTTTATTCTACTTCAACATGAATGGTCACCACCTATCCTCCTTCCCTCCCCCTCCATATTCCCGTCATACTTTGCACATATGGAGTATTGAAGAGAAAAAAATCAAGCTTACGTATGAAACATTTTGAGTAATCAGTTTTCTTATAGTTCTACTGTCATATTAAAAAACGGGCGGCGGTGTGGTTTGTTGTGTATTCTCCGTAGCGTTAATTATGAGGTTACGTTACCTAAAGAGGGAGGGTTCAAACATTTCGTGTGTTGACAGTGTCAGGAGGAGCAAAGAATATTAACGCTCTGATCTGCTATGCATCTCATAAGAGACTAATAATAGGTATGAGGTTAGTGTTGAGCCTGACAACTAGCAACAAAAAGAACCAATCAAACCTTCCCATATATGATGATGATGTTCGTCCGTCGTAATCGACGATGACCAAAAACTCAACCATAATAACAATAACAATAAATAATAAAAATAATAAAGTTATTAGTGCGTTTTTAAATGACTAACAAATCCAATGCGCGCACAAAATATTCTTTTACAGAATTGACAACAATAGAGGGTATCTATTTGAGGTTGAGATGTTTTTTTCTTTTCTACGTGCCCGCTTCTGTCTTGAAGTATCTTGTCTGGACTCTTCCGCCGCTAGTCCTCCCGTTCTAATGCTGTAACGCCATGTTGTTCTATCCTTAGCGAGGCTCTCCCAAACGCCTACGTCAATATTAAGATGTTTCAGTGATGACTTGAGCGTGTCTTTGAAGCGCTTTATCTGTCCACCAGCTTTTCGAAATCCTGCCTTGAGTGCTCCATAATATATTTGTTTTGGCAGACGCGAGATCTCCATACGCACAAGATGGCCTGCCCAGCGTGTTTGCGCCTTCATAAGTAGTGTGTGGATGCTTATTGAGGTTGATTTTTCCAAGACCTCGTAGTCTGGTACTTTGTCCCACCAATGGATGTTTAGAAATTTACGTAGGCAGGTAAGATGGAAATGATTTCATTTTCTTGCATGTCTAGCATACGCTGTCCACGTTTCGCAAGCGTATAGTAGGGTTGGTATGACAGCAACATGATATACCTGAAGTTTGCCAAATAGAGCACTAGCTTTTGCCAGTCTTTTGTTAATTTCCACATCAATGTCGACATCACGAGAGAGAGAGTGCTTCCAAGGTAAGTAAAATTGTCGACTACCTGCAGTTTTTCCTGATTGACGATGATGGAAGTAGCAGTATGTTGGCTATTTGATGTTGCTTGGTGCATGACTTCTGGTTTTTTTTTTGGAGTGTTAATAGTGAGACCAAAGTTGTTGCAGGCCTGTGAGAAGCGGTCTATGGTGCTCTGCATGTTTACGACAGAGTCAGCATACAATGCACAGTCGTCAGCATAAAGTAATTCTCTAACAGTACTAGATTTAGTTTTCGTTTTTGCTTTTAGACGACGTAAATTGAAAATACCACCATCTGTTCTGTAATTGATCATTATGCCAGCTGTTTCATTACTATGGTGTGCTTCCGTTAGCATGGCCGTAAATAACATGCTGAAAAGAGTAGGGACCAGGACACATCCCTGCTTTACACAATTTGTGACAGGGAATGCAGGAGATACTCCTCCGTCGCAGATAACACTAGCCATCATACCGTCATGAAATTTTCGTATCACAGTGACAAGTTTTAGGGGACATCCGAACTTTGTAAGCACCTTCCACAGTCCTTCTCTGTTAACGGTATCGAATGCTTTAGTTAAGTCCACAAATTTTGCTAAGAGTTCACTATGTTGCTCTTGTGACTTTTTCTGAATTTGTCGTGCAGCGAATATCATATCAACTCTACCACGACCTGCACGAAATCCGCACTGACTCTCAGGAGTAACTCGTTTAATAGTGAGTTCTTTAATCTATTGAGTATGTCACAAGCAAGAATTTTACCAGCTATAGACAAAAGTGATATACCCATGTGATTATCGCAAGGCTGTTTGGTACCTTTGCCTTTATACAGGTGTATTATAGAAGCATATTTTAGATCTTGAGGCAATGTACATGAGTTCCAGAAATTACCAAAAATGTCAGTTAGTTTTTTAATCAGCAGTGGTCCGCCATTTTTATAAATTCCAGCAGGTAAGGCAACCAAACCAGGAGCTTTATCATTTGACATTTATTTAATCACTATCACAACATCTTGACTGCTTGGAGGTATATCGATTTCTTCTCTTATCCCAAGTTGTGGCATTCTGTTTATGACTTAAAATGTTCAGCCCAACGATTTAGGATGTCATTTTTGTCAGTGAGAAGCTTCGACGAATCGGCATTTAATAGAGGTGGTGATCCCGATGTATTTTTGCTCACTTTCGATCGCAACGACATCAAGCGATCGCTAATTCCTCGAGGCAGACCTGGAAGTTTCTGCACCAGAGATGATTTTATAGCACAACCAACACCTGATTCACACCTCTCTGTGTTTTTACGTCCTATCCAGAAGAATGTATACCCTCCACCTCTCTCTGTCAACTGACCCTCATCTGCAAACCACGTTTCACTAAGTGCAACAATATGCAGATTATAACGGGCCAGTTCTTTAGCAATTAGTGCTGTTCTTCTTTCTGGTCTGTTTACATCTGAGATATCCGTAAGTGTCCGAACATTCCATGAACCAACTAGGATTGATTCACACTTTGTTCTCTTCATATTTAATTAGTAAAGATGAGTAAATAATTGGGTTGAGAAATGACTAGCGCTGAAGTTGGTTTACAGTGTGGAAGAGTTGCGCTAATCGTCAACCACACTCTCTCTCATGAGTTTTATCTTGGTCCAGTGGCAAGACAAAGTCGAGACAACTGGGAGAAAATCAGGTGCAGTGAATGGCCAGAGCGTATTATGTGTCTAACTGTGCCCTATGCTGTCCACACAGCTCTGCTGTTAGCGCCTATGTACCCGTTGAGTTACCTGCCAACTTCTTCCGAGTATTTCGCCGCAGACTTTTTAAGGTAGACAAAGCCTTTGTTAACAATGCTAGGCTGGCTTATTTCTTAGCACTGTGAGTGTCCATAAGAGCTACAGTGTGTCGCCCAATATCACATCGACTGTAACAGGTTGACACCGTGTAAAAATAGCTCTTACCATATATATACATATATGGGCATCACAACCTCCACCCATACAGAATACATACAGATATACAGACACACATACATACATACATACTTACATACCGACATACATGCACTAATTTAATGCTTACTTTAACCAGGTTTATAATAAAGGCATAATTTGTTCATGCCTTTATAAAGTTCAATATTTCTATTTCTTTCCTTGCTATTTTAATCTGTTGCTGCCTGGTGCCCAAAAAACCGTTGTTGTTTTAGTAAAGCCTCCAAGCTGTCATGAAAGGAAACAGAAAATATTAGTTGATCATCTTTTATATCTCTATTATAAATAGGAATTCTTTGGAAAATTAGAGACTTGGCAACTTGTACAGATTTCTGGCAGTACTGTCCGGGTTATAATCGCCTCCCTACAAACAAATGTATAGTGCGCTTAATTGCTTTATTGGCACCATTTGAGTTTATGTTTCGTTCTTGCGATATCAGGCTCAGTTCAGAAAGCTCTTGAAGTGCATCACACATTAATTCTAAGTCTAAAATAAACTCCACAATAGTAATCTTCTTCATCAATCCCTGATATGTGCACCTATCTTTTTTTTTAATCTCTGGAATTATCATCTTAAGCATTCTAAAATGACAAACTACTTTATGATTCAACCAAACTGCAGATACTGAGCGAGAGCTGGATACTACCCAACTAATGCTTAATATTCGTCTAATTTTCAACAGCTGCTCTTCCAGTGAACTGGCACATACATGGAGTTCGCGATTATTCTTCGGTCGATGAATGATAAAAAACGTAAAAATTGTCAATAAATTATTTCAATTTATTAATTTAAGAAACTTTCTTAGCAGCATCGTGGACAGATAATTCCAGATTATGCTTAGCACAGTATCAAACAATTAATGATGGAAATTTATCTATTAATAACTTTATTTTACTACGGATGGTACATCTTCTAGTTCAGCTAAGTCAATAAATAAATTAACTAGTCTGATCATTTCACAACCTGAAATTATTGCGCGAATATACAAAATAATGTAGATTTTCTGACTGATTGTTATCGCCTCGTCGATGATTAATGAAAATCTTGATTTTATATTTACAATTGTATTGATCAATTTAGTTTTCATCTCCTTGCTAATATGATGTATAATATTAACGCAATCATTTGTAGAGCGAAGTATCCGTCCCATGTCAACGCCGTTATGTTCTTGTAGATTAATTTCCATTTCAATAGTATTTAATGACTGATTTTTGTTGTTGCATTTATATAGACTTTGTGAAACACCTTTGTAGTTGTTTATTTTTGGCGTGATTGAAATTTTAGGGATACCGTTCATGTGTCTTTTTCTTCGCGTCTTCTAATATTGTTATGAAATATGTGTGACCATCGTTTGCTTTATGTTTCAATATTTGTATTTGTAAAGATGTTGTTCAGAGTTATTTCACTGTTACTTCACTGTTTGCTCATTCTTTTGAAATCTTAGATCCCATTTTAGCCTCCGTTCCGAGTGTTTGAATTATGCTGCAAGCACTGCAACATATTCTTGATTCTTGATTCGAAACGGGCTTCACAACACGCGGGACATTCCCATAAGGGCTCCGCCCTCCGCTCCAGCAGCCATCCCAGTGTATGTAGACTCATAGTTCCGATCAGATGTTGATTGTGTGATCTTCGGGACTTTCCAAAAAATTTACTTTTCCTCCCCTCACCTCTGAATACTCCCATTTCTAACATCCTCTATATTTGTACGTTCTCAACCTTATTGACATCATCTGCATCTGGAAATGCATTTATTACTGCCTTTATTAAATCTGCTTTATCTCTTCTCAGCAATGTGCCGCCTATCGCCGCATTGCCTGCCAGTAAGTCAGCTCTCTCGTTTCCCCTGACCCCAGCATGACCAGGGCAGTGTCATGTGGCGTATTCCTTCCAGAACGTTGTCTTCCCAATGAACTCTCTGAACCTCTCTCTGTCTTGGGCGATGTGGCTTGCATTTTCTAGCGATGTATTCATGTTATCTTTAATGTCGTCAGTCCATCGTCTTCTTGGTCTGCCCCTTCTCCTCTTCCCAGGTACTCTTCCCTCCATTATTTGTCTTTCTAAACAGTTATGTCTCTTTATATGACCAAACAGGCGTAGTTTTCTTTTTGTTATTGTGTTTAATAACCAACACTCTGGAATATTCAGTGTGTTTATAATATCTGAGTTTCTGATTTTATCCTTCCATGATATTCTAAGTATCTTTCTGTAGCATTTCAGCTCGAAGGCGTTGATCTTCTTTGCCGCTGTTTTACTTAGAGTCCATGTTTTACAGCCGTATGTTGCAACCGGAAAAATAAAAGTTCGTAACATTAGCACTTTCGTTTCTATTTTGTTGTTTTTCCATATGTTTTTCAGCCGTGTTATTTTGCAATATGCCATTGCCAATCTCTTCCTTATTTCTGCCATGCAGTCTCCTGCACCGTTGATGTTTGCTCCTAAGTATTCAAATTTATCCACACATTCTATCTCGGTATTGTCAATTCTGATTTTTGGTTGTTGTGTTGTTATATCTGTTGACATGATTTTTGTTTTCTGCGTGTTTAAATACAAATTTTGTGCTTCGCTATATTTCTTTGTGTTCTTGATTAGTTGTTCCAATCCCTTTATATCGTTTGAAAGAAGTACTGTGTCGTCTGCGTAGCGTAGTTCCGGGATTAGGAATCCACCTATGTTTAAAGCGTGGTAGTCAGTGTTGTGTATGTTTTCTCTCACGTTCCTCATTATACTTTCAGCGTAGATGTTGAACAGGTATGGGGAGAGTGTGCACCCTTGCCTTACTCCACTCTGTACCTCAAACCATTCTGAGAGATCGTCCTCTAACTTCACTGCAGCCTTTTGATCTTGGTAAAGTTCCTCTATTAGATGAATCAGATGTCTTGGGAAACCCATGCTGTTCATTATCTCCCATAGTTGCTGGTGTTGGACGCAGTCGAACGCTTTTGAGTAATCTATGAAACACATGTGCAGGTCAGTTGAAAATTCCCTACACTTTTCTATGATCAATCTCATATTAAGAATGTGATCTCTTGTTCCTCTGCCCGATCTGAAACCAGCCTGTGTTTCGTTTATCTCCATTTCTAATTTCTGTTTCTTCTTCTTCTTCTTTCGTTCACTTGAAACATGTCTATATCTGTAATTCTGTCTCCTTAATAAAACTCACTGTCTTTTGTAGTTCATACAGTGTCCCATAGAGTTTTGATTCCAGTGTTGTTTCCTCTGGCCAATATGTCTGCCTCAGCGTTTCATGCTCAGAACACTCTTGAAGTATATGTTTGGCACTCTGTGCTGCCTGTCCACATGTACACATGGCCGTGTTGCCAATTTTGAACTTTGTATACATGTGACTTCGGAGTCGGTTGTGTCCTGTTCTGAGACGTAGAATTATAACTTGTTCTGATCTGTTCATATTGTGATAGTCATCTTGTGTTGGTGTTTGTGGCTTTCTTATTGACTTTATCATCTGTTTTTTTCTGATGGTAGGTGATTGGTATATCTGGTTGGTCTTCGGCAGCACCTTCCTTAGCCAGTTGGTCTGCTTTTTCATTTCCTGGTATTCCACAGTGAGAGGGTATCCACTGCATGGTTACCCTATACTGGTAAGACAATTCGCTAAGTAGTTTTTTTAAGTCTGTTAGTTTTCCAGACTGGAGAGCTTGAAGCACTGACCTTGCATCTGTCAGGAATACCACAGGCTGTAGGTCAGAGTTGGAATTCAGCAGTTTTTTAGCTGCCACACTAATTGCCTGGATTTCTGCATCATAATTATTGCAGAATTTTCCTGTCGGTGTTCTGATTGTATCTCTAGGCTTGTGTGGATATTCTATATATACACCTGCACCTCCATTCCTCACAGCATTCTGTGCTGACCCATCTGTGTACACTCTGACCCATATATCTTGTGGATATTCCTCATCCAGGAAACTGAGGGTGATTGTCATTCGCTGCACACTGTTCTGTTCGTCCTCGCTTAGTATTCCTTTCACATGGGTCTGAATGTATATTGGCATTCCATGGCTTTCACTCCACGGGGTTTGCTCTGGTACAGACCTTAAGGGGCTGCCAACTTCAGGTAGGTCTGTAAGTTGTCTACGGAGTCGTTTAGCTTGATGGATAAAGCTGCTCCTTTTCAGTCGTCCCATTGCTAGATTTTGGAATCTTTCCTTCATTGGATGACTTGGCATACACTGAAACTTTTCTGCTTGTAATTTCTGTTTGATTCTTTGCATTATGATGTTTAACATTATTTTACATCCTAGAGAAAAAGTTCGGTTAATCCATTGGAAATTTCTAGGCACAATATTCCCGTAGGTTGCCATTACTTTCGGGAAGGAACAACCGTTAATCGAGCACCGTAAAGAGAACACATTTGTTCTAGTCGGCCATTTTGGCGGAAGACCAGGGCAGTATATCCATGTAATGCTCTGGACAACTGAGTTGTTCAATAATTCCCACCATTCTTTTCTTAGCATGAACGTTTCTATCTTGCGCAACATGCTTTGAGAGTCTGTGAGCATTACCGTGTGTGTTGATGTATCAGTTATCAACCTCGATGTGACAGTAGAGTATGCTGAAGATTTCTCAACCAACTTCACGCCATTTTAGACTTCACTGCAACATATTTTCCCATCCTTTGTTAGTAACCAAACATTTCTTTCCCAGAAATCATTCGTTTTCTCAATTGTCCAACTGGACGGCCAACTATATTTCACTTGTTCATTCGTCTTAGTAGAACATGAAGATGCTGCAACTATAAGTTATTCCAATGTTTTCATTATTGGTTCCGCGCAATATTTTCCAATATTTTTGGTGCTAGTGATGGGAAAAAAGTTTGTTATTTAAATACAGAAATTCATGAATATTTTGCTCCGAGTATTTGTCACAAACTGAAACAGTTCTGTAGTATGTGCTTTGGGAAATGACCTTATATGGTACAGAAGACCTCTTTACATAATTAATTAGGACGTCATTCGTTACGTGTTTTATTATTACCGCACTATTCGCTGGCTACCATTTATATACTTGGAGTCTCCTGGCTATTTTTGGCATGCGACGCCAAGTATACAAATAATGGTCAATGAAAATCACGACAATAATTTTAAAAAAAAACGTAACGAATGAAGTCCTAATTAATTGCGTACAGAGGTCTTCTACCGTAGAACGTTTTATTTGGGGTCAAGTCCGTTGATAAGGGGGCGGTGGGTGTTTCTTTCGCTTAAGAAGTCAGATCATGACACTTAGTACTAGGAAAAAAACAGCCAAAAAGGGTAGACCCCCCCCCCCAATAAAAAATTTTTTTTAAAATTGGTTGTCTAAAAATAAAAAAAAATATAAAAGAAAACCCAAGGAAAATGAAGGAATGACTCATGAGATCGAAGATATAACCATTTTAATTCAGTACATTTTCCCCTCCCCCTTATCGAAGACGTATCTATGACCCTAGTTCTGGTGAATGCCCCTATAGGTCCCCTATGTTATTCCTGGGCAGATGCAAGTCGCAGAGTGTTGATGACGATCGATTTGGTGTAAATGCGCTTTTAGACGGCAAAGTCCCGTTCACAGTCGAAAAATCTCGACTTGTTTATTGCTGCTCAATTTGTTGCTGTTGTCTTCCGGTAGTTTCCCGTAGTTCTATACACTGTCATTATCATGAAGTACCGTCTCCGCAACGAAGGTTGCATGCAACGGCACTATAGTTACATGTTATTTTATCTAAGCTTTTACTTCCATGAAACTTTGAAGTAGTCCTATTCTCGATTCTCATGTATATTCTTTAAAATTTCTAAATTTCATGCTAAAAAAATAATCTAGACATTGAGATATGGTTCTATTCTTTGGTCACAAAACGCACGTTAAAATAATATTTAGTCTTATAATTTTGAATTTGTGCTAGGCAGTGTCAAAGGTCTTGTAAACATTTACTATAATCACTATCGGAATCATCATTATTAGATTCACTAATTAGCAAGCTCTGAAACATAACCATAGCTTGTTCTGCACTGTATCTAGAAGAAGTGGGCGTTGCCATTTTTTCAGAATTTTGGAAATAACAAACGCAGCGTATGGCGGTCAAAGAAATGGTTTCTTTTGCAGCCTCGCGAGTCGTCTTCGGTTTTCTAAAGGAAGAGCTTTCCTGGATGTTCAGAGGTTACCATAAAAACTTGAACTGGGCAAAACGAAATATAACTGATCAATATATGATCGATCTAAAAATCGAAGCCGTTAAAGTGGCGAAAGGTCCTGTAGACCCATACTATAAAGCCGTTATAGTGGCGATCGGTCCCCAATGAGTTAATATTGAAGTTATCTTCTTATAGAAGCTTCATGGCACGTCATTTATACAATCCCGTAGTCGTAACCTTCGATAACAGTTACAATGTTTTTCCGGCAGGCCGATATTGTGCTTGAACTAGTTACGGGCACGGCGTGGGTGGGCGGAACAACAAAGACTGTCGCAAGGGCCAGAGTTGTGTCCTGATGTCGACGTATGTTTCAGCATCATTAGACTCGTAACACCTTCGAGTCAGATGGCTGCTGGAACAGAGAGCAGAGCACTTATGGAAATGCCCCACGTGATGTGAGGTCAGTTTCTAATCAAGAAGCAAGAACCTATCAAATATTGCAAAAATAACACTGAACAAACATAGAACTATCAGCCGCTTTACCCTGAGAGATTTAGTGAAGTGGATATCTTGTACGTTCGTTCTCTTATAACCAAAACCAGAGTTCGTGTGATTTCCTCTGCAGAGCTCAAAGTACGTTGAGCTGCCAGTTTCACGGCGAAAATGCGTTATTTTGTGCATTCCGGCCCAGCACATCCGTTTTCAGCATGGATTTAATGTGGATGAGCTTCCATGGCATGTGACAGCTTTTCTATCTGTCACCAGGTTACGGATGTGTATCGAGTCTACACCGTGACGGCTTATCAATAAAACATGCCGTATCAACCTCTTATTACCAACGGCTTATCAACCTCTGTGCCCTTGGATTTTGCATGCCAACAACATATACCTGGATGACAGTCTATGAGGAGGCGGTAATCAGGGATTTAAGCTTTGGTCGACTGCGTCTATCTCGTCCAAGGTGCTCCTCTGCCATGAACTTGATTCGCGTAAATAAACGCATTGTCTTTGTGCCCATCAGGTACTGAACCATGTCTCATCTGTGAACATGATCCAGGTATAGGAAACACTATACAGTATTTCTCTCAAGCCCTCATTCACCGACTTCGTGAACATCTATTCCAAGTCTGAGCCACTACACATCTAGGAGCAACGGGAAATATTTGCTGCTTATTTTCCACGAGATATTCTTCCTGGAGGTAGTTAGAAGCTTGTTCTCGACCTAAACAGCATTTTAGTTACAATTTCCATTAGTATTTTCTCCATTCTATTTGCACATTACGATGCCCTATAGCAATATAATGCCCTCTCATAGTTCTCAATATGTTAGCCTCACTTCTACGGAGACTTTCTCACGATTCTCTATATTCGTGACAATATCTACTCATATCGGGATATCCACATTTGCCAACCCTCGAATGCATCTGTGTTTTGGCAGACTGAGCCGAGGGCCTTGCATCACTTTGTGCTGACAGACACTGCCGTTGTATGTGTTGGTGCAGAAGTATCGGAGATGTTCCTTGTCTTTTTGAAGTCAATTCCGATTTTATCTGCAGCCTCCACATCCACGGACATGATCCCTAAAAGGTTTTCATATGAACACAGTAAGGGCCGTTTTATTTGTTTCCAAAGTGCACAGCGAGGAGGTACTGTTATAAATTTGGTTATTTAATAACCCTGCCCCCCCCCCCACAGAAATGCTGGTCACTTTGCACCCCAAGCGAAGATCTGACCAATGGACAAGCCAGTGTGTGAAGAAGACAATCAAAATACTCAATGAACAGAGCCTAGATGGGGTTAGTGCAATTTGCCATGGCACTTTCTCCATAAAAACTGATCGGCAAGCAGTCATGTATGAAACGCGGAGACTATGTGTCTCAGAAGTTTGCTTTTGCCTGTTCCCTGCCGTCTGTAAAAACGCAAAAGACCATCATTGTCATCAAATTAAAAACACATAGGCCTATCCACTACCAGTGAACATCGATAGAATACAAATGTAACTCTCATTAGTTGTATTTGTGAACATCCTTATTCTTATGCATATCTGAAGACTGAATTTGTTTAGCCTTGGCACATAGACTCCCATCGAGGCCATCACCTTGATGTGGTAATGGGGCTTAATTCAGCCATCATGGGCTGGAAACTAAGACTGGTCGGGAGGTCCCACTCAAGCATGACCACAGTCCTGCCCAAGTAAGCAGGGGGCTGAAAACGGAGGCAACCACTAGACGCACAATTAATCAGGATGCCACGCACAAAACACAATGGGAACATGTCTATATCTAATAATAGTTATGGTGCCAGCACTATACCTCGAAAGGGCCCACCAACCTCAATTACTGGAGGTCCTTCTCAATTGTCCCGAGGAGCCCGAAGGCAAGGGAATAGAGCTACTGCCCAAACAACCCAACGACCATAACAATAATGCACTGGAATGTCGAGGGTGTCAACAGCAAAAGAGTAACTACAGTAAAAAATTGGAACTTGAAAATATTCTATGTGAAAAACAAGTTAATGTATGCTGTATTCAAGAAACACACCTCGGCAGCGATATAGCTTTAAAATCAGATCCTACCAGTGCTACCGATCAGATCAAAAGGATAGACGAAAGGTCGGAATTCTGACACTTGTTAAAAAATAGTATCAGTGCATATCCGTTGGAAATGTATATGGGGGGGGGGGGGGGCAAAATACCAGATGCTCCAAGTAAAGACAGACAGTTAAGAATGTCACTTCCTTATCAACTACTGCCCAAATAATAGACACTAGACGTGCCATTGGCACTAGACACAATCACAGAAAAAGAGAGGCTTATTGTGTGTGGTGACTTCAGCAGTTGCACACAGAGCTGAGGCTACGATCGCATGGACAAGAGAGGTGAGGAACTTGAAAGCTGGCAGGAAGAAAATAATCTCATACTTATTAACCAGCCAGCAAGCCAACATTCTACTCGAGTGCATAACACACTACCTCTACACCAGACCTGGCATTCTATTCACCAGGTCTTGAATGGAACATCACACGTATCGTTGGAAATGAGATTGGGGCTAGTGACCACAGATCATAATTTTTGGAAATCCACAATGAATTATCAAGGACAGAAGCACACTCACTAAATGGAACTATAAGAGAGCAGACTGGAACATGTACCCGAATTTAACCAGTATTCTAGCTAAGGACATAAACGTGGATAAAGACATCAATAGAGCAGTGAGTGAATTTAATAGATGCATACTACATGCTGCTAGTAAAACCACACCGAGGGGGGGATGCAAAAACTACAAATTCTACTGGAATGATGAACTGGAGAATTTTGAAAATGAGATGAAAACATTTAGACAGCAGACAGAGAACAGAACTGGCCAAGAACACCACAACAAATATCAGCAAACAAAGGCTAAATTTCAAAGAGCCAAGTAACAAGCCAGACGGAGCAGCTGGAAAGAAAAAAACAGATTCGCTGAACATCAAAAGAGACACTAGGAAATTATGGAAACTGGTAAAACGACTAAATGCTGAAGGTACAGTGAGAAATACAAGGATCACACTATAAAGATAGAAACATTTTAACAGGTAAACATGTAGCTGATTACTTTATAGATTCCTTTGCAGAAGACAATAACGTCAAAGTTAGCCCAGACAAACAACAGTAGGTTCAAGAGAACCAGCAAAACATTGGACGCGAACATATACCTGAAGTCATGGAGGCACCAATCACAATGAAAGATCTGGAGCATGCAATATTCAAATTAAAAATCCCCAGAAACTGATGGGGTGTCCAATGAAATGATTAAAAACATGGGAACTGCAGCAAGAGCATAGCTACTGCAGATCTTCAACACAAGCTGGACCACATGTAATGTTCCGCAGGCATGGAAGGAAGCAATACTGATGCAACACAGTCTCCAATTACTGGCACGTCAGCTTCACAAGCTGTCTATGCAAAACAATGGAACGCATTTATCAATCTTAGGATGAAGTGGTACCTTGAAAGTGAAAATCTTCTGGTACCACAAAAACAGGCTTCAAACAATGCTACTCTAACCTCTCCCAAGAGATTTTGGATGCCTTCTAAGATAAGAAACTGGTACTAGCAGCATGGATAGATCTCAGGAAAGCATTTGAAAAGATTTGGAAAGAAGGACTCAAATAAATTGCGAAATTACATGGTTAATTCAAGAATGTGCAAATGGGTAAAATCATACCTGCATAATAGAAGAGCCAGGGTACAATTGGATGATCGCAGGAGTAAGAAAGTCCTACTGCGTCATGGAGTTCTCTAGGAAGAGTCCTGTCATCCATACTTTTTTTGGTTTACATCAATGACCTAGTTGCCGAACTATCACACGAGATCAAAGTGGCAATGTATGCAGACGACCTGGTGATCTTGTTCACGGAAGAACATTCGAAAGTGGCTACTAAACAAACACAAAGAGCTATTGATGCCTTAAACCTATGGACAAATAGATGCATCATCAGCATTAACACAGATAAGTGCAGAACTACACTCTTTACCCTCTCACCAAAACAAAAAGCCGATGATATCAAGATGGAGAACTCTTGAAAGAAGACAAACAACACACATACCCCGTAGTTACTTTTCATAATAAGCCGACATAGAAGCAACACAAACAAAGCAACTGCAAAAGCCAGGAGGAAGTTGGATATCCTGAGAAAACTAAGTGGAATCACATTTTGTCAAGTTTAGTAACCATTGCAGCTTTTCTCAGACACTTATTTCACATTTAACGATTTTCTTCTTCTGCGAGACTGTTAAAGACCACGTTTGACATTGGTAGCAAAGTGTTGGTATTCAAATTGTAGATATCATATGCCTTTTGATTTCCATCTTGATGTGTGGGTGGAGAAGTAATGGTAGAAGTTGGTAAGTCACTGTGCTTGGCGTTATTTTTTGATTGAGAATATACACGTTGGAAATGTTGACTAAAATATTATCTTTTTTAGGGATGCAGTATGGCCGAAGACGTGCTGATTTAATTTGCAAGTTGAGTTGTTGACGTTGTAAATCTCTACTAAAATATAATCTTTCTTAGGAATGCTGTGTTGTTGAAGACGGAATAGATGTTTCATAAGTTGCTAGTCGAGTGGATGACTTTGGAAGTCTTGACTAAAATCATAGGAACATTATGGGATAATGTGTCCACGATTTTAACGAAACAAATCATACATCATTTATCGAAACGAACTTTCACTAAAGGCGCATACAACGCACCATCCATCGATCTACGCGCAACGCACTGAGAAGCCTCCGTCCCAGGAAGATACTTGGAGGATGGGGCTCTCAATGCGTTGCGCGTAGATCAAATGATCGGTAGCAGACGCTGCGTATTTGTCATCTCCGTGTCATGGAAGTTGAATAAAATCATGCCTGATATTAAAAAGTTGGAATGTGTGTGGACGCACCATTGCGTAATGAACCAAATCACGTGTTTTTTTTTTAAGGAATGATGTGTGGACAATGACTGAAAAAGTGTTGTTTAAAGTTGCTAGGTGAGTGGGTGCCATTTGAACAGATCCGGTTCAAATCTCGTTTGTTGCATTACGATTTTTCTTGAGTGCTTTTTGAAGACAAAAACATCAGAAATATTCATCAGAGAACTTCTCTTCGCCGACGACGTTGCACTGGTAGTACACAGTGAGTCCACCTTGCAGTCCCAACTTTACAATTGACAACATGCCAATGGCCTGCGAGCTGTTCCCTATGACAATAAGCATCACTAAAATTGTGGCTATGTATCACGGATATATAGTACCAACAAACAGAACCTTAAATATACTCATATAAAGGAAATCGACAACGTTTGGTACATAGGATTCACAATTTACATCCACCCTTTCTCTGGACAATGAAATATACGCACGTATAAAGAAAGCGGCTACCATTTTCTGCAGACTTTCAAGGAGAGCTTGGAAAAAGCATAAGCTAAAATTGAAAACAAAGATACGGATTTGTCAAGCATTTGTGCTGAGTACACTATACTAAGGATCTGGAACAAGGACCACCTACACCAAGCATGAGAGGAGACTTAACATCTTTCATTTAAGATGTCTCCACAAGATCTTAAACATTGAATAGCACGACAAAATCACCAAAATTGAAGTGTTGTGCCGTACTCAGCTACCATCTGCCATGGAAACACTTAATATAAACAGATTGCATTGGCCGGTCACGTCCGCATAATGCCAAATCTCAAAACAGGTAATATTTAGGGAACTGGCTGACGGCCATAGAGCCCGCGGTGGACCAATGCTGAGGTATAAAGACATCTGCAAATCCTCAATGAAAGACTTCCATATAGAATCCAACAACTGGGAAAACACGGCCGAAACTCGGGATGTCTGGAGAACCTACGCACGGGAGCAGTATTGTTCAGAATACTGTTTAAGATATGGAAGAAAAAAAGAGAAAGACACAAACAAAAATCGTCCGTTGCTGTGATATTATCGCTTGAAACTTCCCTATTCCTGAGGAAATATTCAACGGTTTGCTTCTTCATATTGATAAATGACCGTCTGTCTACAAGACGCAAAAAGCCATACACATTTTAAAACAAAGAGATTTCTAGTGCTTTATTATGGATAAGATTAGGTGGCAACACTGCTGAAAAGAGAGAATCGAAAGCTGAACGTAATTGAGCTCTTCAATTTAGAAAACTATATATATTTTTTTACTAAACATTGAGCCGATGCTCTTTAGTGGCCCTATCTTAATCTGTATCTCGCATTGGTTCTTATTTATTCTGATTCAGTTAGACCGAATAGTTGGTTGTTTTCTTGTTAATTTATGTTTAAATGGGACCAGTAGCGAAGACTGAAAAGTAACATAATTTTTCAGTTGCAAAAACAGCGATGAGTGAAAAGGTTATAATTAATTTAAAATTAATAACGTTGACACAGTGACACTAGCCCTAGGCATCGCTACTATCAATTTTACTAGGACTAGAGCGCTTTAGTTAATACGTAACACAGTCACACTAACAGTACATACATCTATAGGCGCAGTTAATTACTAGCTACATAGTTGGTTGACAGTGGTGATAAAATTATTGAATTATATAGACCCATCATATGCCTACTTACCAGTTACACTACAGAGCTGGGTGACAGTCTGTACAGTCACTTTAATAATAATAATAAATATTAATTTAATTAAAATAATACAAATAATTGTAACAACTTGAAACAAGTCTTGTTACTAGCTACATAACATAGGCTAGTTGGTTGACAGCAGTGATATACTTCTATTCTAGGCCTAGCAGTAGCTAATTTAATTACTAGTTACAATTTACATAGTTGGTTGGTTGACACTGACAGTAGTGATAAAATAAATACTTCTATTAAAAAATTAATTCGTAGCATATCAGCCTATTCAGGAAGTAGCCATCGACACAGCATTTTTTTGGCTGCAGTGATTTTCTAGGCAATATAAATAGTAGTTTGCGGTGCCATTGCTTTCTGAACGGTTCGGATGCAAAATTGACTGCGGCGGGATTCAAACCCAGTGCCGTGGCTATCACAGACAGGCTGTGTACCACACCACAGAGAGTCGGACAATACGTCTATAGGCCTAGTTAGTTACTAGCAACAGTTAGTTAGGCCCTAGTTGACTACAGTGATAAACTACTTCTATAGGTAATTACTAACTAGCTACATAATGACTACATAGTCAGTAGAATGATAAATTATTTCTATAGGTTTAGTAATTAATTACTAGCTTTAAAGTTTGGGGACTATATTGGGGCTAGGCCTATAAATTATAATCGAAAATAAAGCTGTGAAATTGATATTCAGTAGCCTATTCTTGGCAATGTATTAGTTACAGTTTCAGCAATATTATAGGATTAGCTACTCTGGTTTTCATGATTCAGAATAATCTAGAAAAAGTACTTTCTTTAGAAATAGTTTGCTAGGCCTACCAGGATTAATTTTTTTTTAAATCACTTTTTTTATGCTTACCAAAACAAGTTAAGCCTACATTTTTTAAATAAATCTTAGAGCATCTATTTTCTTACACAGTATACACTTTGTGTTTACTGGCTTTAGTTTTTGTGTTACAGCAATTAAAAATTGGTATGGGTGTCAGTAGAAATAACTTATAGTCAAGTTATAGTGTGTTCATCATTAGTTAAACACCAATATTTTTTATTATCTCTGTAATAACTAAGAATATTTTATATAGGCTTCATATTTTGCATGAGTGGATTATTTCATAACCACATTAAAGATTTATTATTAGGCTTAAGTATTATCAAATTATCTAGATTGAACAGATTTATTACAACAGTCTCTACAAATGTCGTCTTTAAGATAGCAGTGATTTTACTTTATGTGGAAAAGAAATTTTACAGTAATTGTTTGTATAGGCTTATTGTTTATTTGTTGTTACATGGGTAAAAATGAAGTATTTCGAGTGTAATATTTTTCTTTCGTTGTGCTGAGATTATATGCAACAATATATAAAGTTAACAGTTAAACATTTATGAAATTGTAGTATCTTCTTCTTCTGCATTCATTCTCAAACTCCTGTAGATTAGCAGGATGTAGTCCAGAGAACGGAATGCGTTGTTTCATGGTTTACAGCATTGCTGCGATATCTGTGCCTTCAGCCTGACACATCCAACTTCAGCGTGGCTTTGGGTCACTGATCCTATATGGGATGGAACAGCCAACTCCATCCCACAACCTTCTTAGTCGCCTTTTACGACATACGTGGAAGGTAAACAGTGTTGCTATTCTTTGCTCCCCTTTCGGGCCCCTGCAACATACTGGCGAAATTGTAGTATTATTTACATTTAAAAAAAATTTAAATAAACATATTTATCACTGAAGGGGACCATCGAAGGGGGGGCATCGAAGAAGCAGAGGAGGGCAAATAAAGACATGGACAAACAACATCAAAGAATGGACAGGACAAGATTTTCCTCACTCCTGCACATCATTGATGATAGAAATTGTTGGAGGACTCTGTGTGTGTGCTGAAGCAAACAATGACCCTGATGGATTACAGGATTATTCATTCATTAATTATTTGATTGATGTGGAAAGTCTTTGCTCTGTGTGCATTCTTTACCACAAACAGTAACTCCGGTTGTAGTGCATTTCATTAAATCTAATATGTTCATTTTTAAGCTATATTTTTGTTATCTCTTCCTTAGTACATGAGGATGTAGGGATCGTATCTTATCTTCACATGCAACAACATTATGATAGGAAGCATTGTCCATAACCAGATAGGAGGGTCTATCTAATGATAGAAGTACAGTATCTACTCTCTAAAATATATATGACGATTCATCTCAGCATAGATTATCGGTAGATTTGGAAATGAAAACTAGTTTACCATTCTTTAAAGATACTTTTGTCTGTTTCTTGCATGTACCATTATTGACTTTTGCTGCTCAGCACATAACTCTTAATAGTTCCATCTACAGATTGCCATTCCTTTTCATGAGTGTGGTGAGCTTTTATCCATTTTTCATCTATATATAAAATATCATAATTTTCTTTATGCATTTCCCTAATTTGTCGCAAATATTTATTTCTGAGAGTTACTAAATGAGGTTTCTCATAAATGATGCTTCTGCCACATGTATATTTGTGAAATGTAAATCCAGCACCTCTTACAGATTTCCATAATTTAGTTTTAGAAATATAAATGTTGGCTTTCTTTTTGAGATGTTTTCAATTTCTTTAGTGCCAATGCTTCTCTGCAATCTAAAAGTCTATGAATTGCTCTTTTAATATTTTTTTTCATTAAAGTTATCTAAATTATTTCTTCCTCTCATTTCTTTTTCTTTTATAAAATTGTGGTTATCTTTTCGTATCCACCTTGATAGTGTTGTGCAGTTTATACTCATGGCATGTTGTGTTCTTTTTCATGGTTTAGAAATACTGTGAAATGAAGTACCATGTAGAACCTCTTGTGAAAAATATTTGTACAATCAAATAGTCATACTTTTTAGTGTAACAAATTTAACTTTCAAAGACATGGTTATAATATTGATGCAAATGCTGCTTTATGATGCACTGTAAATAATTGCAAAAACTTGATATATTGAAGACACCACAATAAAAACACGCCAGATATGTGATACACCTTTGAGTAAACTGTAGTTTAGCTATTATTTTTAGATACAACAATGAAATCTCTAAATAAATGCCTACATATTTCGCACTAAAAAAAATTGATTTCCGTACCAAGCTTGATTGATTTGATGAGGACAGAAAGCAAAAACAGTTGCATTTCACAGTAATATAATTCAATAACTGATGACATCTTATTTTATCATGCTTTTAATTGGCCATTATATTTATGCTTTGCCTAACAGCCAATGAAGAGTTGGAAAGAAAAGAAAACAATAAACAAATAAGACGTGTTTCCCTCATCAACAGAAAATATGGTAATTTGTACTGTAAACCCGTCTACTTTTATGACTAACAACAAACAAGTATTACTGTCTTAAAAATGACATTCATAGTGACTGCTGCGATATATCCATTCAGTCTAGATAATAATTAATAATAAATATTATTTCATGATGATGATGAAATATTTTTATTGCGGTTATGAAATAATCCACTCATGCAAAATATGAAGCTCATATGATTAGTAATTATGGAGATAATAGAAAGTATCAGTATTCAACTATTGATGAACAGACAATATTATAGTCTTCATTTTACATGCATGATTTTTGTCAAAAAATGACATATTTCTGTGATTATTACATTATATTTCCACATTTTGTAAGTTTGAGTTATGAGACTTTTAATGAGTGTGCATATGTTCTTTAGTTGGAACATGAACCATTTTTACTGTGCTTACTTTCAAAGAAAAACATTTATAAACTATTCATTTGCACAAATCTGTGATATTGTTTGGTAATTTTTCGGCATAATTTTTGAGAAAAGTTTACTACAAACAATTATTTCAAGGGTTCAGGTTCCAGATAAGCCAGATATAAACCTAATTACTTGATTTTGAGATTATAAATTATAAAATTATTAATTCAGAGTGTAAAAACCATCATTAGCATATACTATTTTCTATCTCCAGGTGGATGATGGTAAGAATATCAACACTTACCGTTAAGCGTAGACGTGATAACTGAGAGATTTGTACAATATCAACACTTACCGTTAAGCGTAGACGTGATAACTGAGAGATTTAGTTATCTATCCAAGGCTAGATGTGTCGCCTAGACTACATTAAATCCATGTATTTGTTCAGGGTTTTCTTGGTGTTATCTGTCCATATTTTTCTAGATCTTCCTCTGGCCTTGTATCCAAATTTTCTTATATATTCTTGTCTGTAGTTGGTTATGATTAATTCTTGTAAGGTGTCTAAACCATGTTATTTGTTGTTTCTCTATGTATTCTGTGCATGGTTCTATATACTATTTCTTCGTCTGATTTCATTAATTTCTCATTTTGTCTAGTTTGTTCACTCTTGCAGCTTTTCTCAGTCATTTCATCTCACATGTTGTAAGTTTTCTCTGCTGGGCTCCTGTCAGTGCCCATGTCTGTCATTGATAGCAGAGTGTTGGCATAAAAATACTATTTATCATCTTTCTCTTGACTTCCATCTTGATCTTTTGATTGAACAGTAATGGTGATAGCTGGTACGTCACTGTGTTTGCTTTCTAGCAACTTGTCTCAATCTCTCAGTCTAATTTTCCGTTGTCTGTGAATATACTTCCCAGGTATTTAAATTCAGAAGTTTGTTTCACTTTAGTTTTGTTTATTGTTATGTTCACTGGATTTGGTGACTTGCACATTTTAATTACTTCTGTTACGCCTAGTTATTTTCATGTTATACTTGGTAGATGTTGTCATGAGTGCATTAATATGATTTTGTAACTACTGTACCTCTTCATAGATAAGGCATTGATCATCAGCAAATAGCAATTCGTTGATTATCTTATTTAATTCCTCTTCATATTCTTCTCTTATGGTTGTACTGTTTACTTTCTTGTTTTTATCAGCATATTTGAATATGTGAATTTGTCTTAATTTCATAATTAATGATTTGAACTAATTAGTCCATGATTTTCAGCCAGCAATAATTTATATAAATCACCAATATATATTCTACTATGGGGAAAAGTTTATTTGAATCTACGCAGAATTGATTGTTTTACAAAAATAAACAGAAGTAACCCTTTTTCTGGGTAGGTCTAGCCCTTAAACATTTTTGTCATACCGTAGTTTTTCAATTCAAAAGTACTTTTATGAATAATTGCAGTTGATATTGTTTTTTGAAACAGGAATAAAAAAAACTGTAACAATGGCCAGCTTCAGTTTAGATGAAGACATTCATAGACTGGAAGGTAGTAGTGGAAATCAATCAGGAGGACTAATAATAATGAAAAAAGGACCCTCAAAGGGCGATGAAACTAGTCACACATTTAAGAAACCAGTTGTGCCCAGAGTATCATTATTGGGATTAGATAAGCTTAGTGCTGCGAAGAGGGACTCACAGAATGAGATTGGTGATCAAACTCCAAAAAGATCAAAGGTTTTGTCCTACAGAGATGATGAAGATGATGGTGATGTAGAAGATGTTGAGAGTAAATCCAATAAGAAGAAGAACAAGGATAAAGAAAGGTTAGTTGATTATATTCACATAACCACAAATAGTCAAATCTTTACAATGCCTTCATTCATTCAACCATATATATATTGAAACTTTACAATGTTTTCCTTTATTTAACCACATATAATCAAGACAATGTGTTCATTCATTCAGCAATGTATATTGAAAACTTGACAATGTCTCATAGCTGTCAGCTTATTTTTTCATAAATCCATTTTTTTAACAATTTATTTTTGTAGGTATTTCAATAAAACGTTAGTATTTAGCACCAAAATATTGTCTCCATTAATGTAACTGATTGTAATGTTGAAAACTTGACAATATTTTTATTTATTCAACCATATGTATATATATATATATATTAGAAACTTGAGAATTTGTTCATTTATTCAACCACATATATTGAAAAATTGATGCGTCCATTCATTCAGTCTCATATAATGAAGACGTAACACTATTTTCATTCAGCCAGATAAAATCAAGACTTTATAATGTTTACACTCAGATATAATGAAGATTTGACAATGTTTTTATTCATTGATCCTGATATAAAGATCTTTTGATGTTTTGTATTTTTTAAACAGACATTATCGCCAGTCAAGGGAAGAAACTCCTTCTCACCCAGGTGGTGTAAGTTCAGCTGCTAGAGACAGAGTGGTAAAACATCACAGGGAGAAAGAGAGAGGATTGAAAGTATCATCTTCAGATAAAAACAAGAAACGAGAGAGAGATTCAGATAGAGAAAGACGCAGAAAAAAAGGTATGCACCATAAAACACCTCTACTGGGAATAGATTAATTTGCAAGACAATTGTATTGACAAAATAGCTCCAATTGTGTTTTCTAAAGGTTCTTAGAAAGAAATTGGGTCCTACTAGAGCTGATTACTGCAGAAGTAAACAATTGACTTAATTTTTGGTAGTCTTATAATAAAGATCATATAATAAAATATAAACAGGGTTTTCTGTAGTGCACATGCTATTAATGTGTTATATGGTGTTTTGTTATCAGTCTCTTCATATATGTATTGTGTTTCTATTTACGAGCTATTGACAATGTGGCTATGCTCACCTATGTGTCGGCTCACTTATTACCCTCAACACCAACATGTCCTGGCACAAAGATTTCTGGTCAATGGCGGGAGATGGTGGTTTGCCATCTCTGCTTGCTGAAAAGGAAGTAAAGTTTCAGTGTTTTTTTAGATGGACTACATGATTTCTTTTCTGAATGGGATAGATTAGAACACAGCGTAACCATTTGGAGTCACAGAAACGATATTGTGACTGGATTAGCGACAGACAGTGTAGAAATATGTGGTGTACTAATATCGCTCGAAGGAAACAATGAAGAGTTCTTAAGAGATGTCTGAAAATACCAAATGTAAACAAACCATCAAATTCGGCACAATCAACATCTGTGGAATAAGACACAAGACCTGATAGATGAAATGAAAAGGAGAAAGATCAAAATAGAGAACTCTTCTACCCCTGATGCTGAAAGGCAATAAAGGGTTTAGCGAATAATAGTAGTATATAACTCTATATAAAGGTAATATTTCTGGTCATAGATTGTGTCAATAACTCCACCCATTCACAGATGAAGACTCCCACTTCAACTTTGCAGAGCATGCTAATTTAGTCATGTAATTTAAGTATGTATGCATGAGAATAGTCCTGTGACATCAGTCATGACAGTGTCTCCATCACATCCTTTATATCCACCGTAAGACTGTTGATGATTTCTTATAGTGAAGGCTCCCCTGGATTCTTTGACAGGTTTCTCACAGGATTGCATTTAGCTGGATGAATGAAAATATTAAGTCTTCATTATATGAGGCTGAATAAATAGATGTATTATCAATTTTTCAATATATGTAGTTGAATACATGAAATCCACAGAAGATTGATGTATTGGGCCATTGGCTCAAATAAAACGGCAACACAACGCATTTCCATTTTCTGGACTACATCCTGCTGGATATCTAGTAGGACCATTGTCCTGCTACAAGAGAGATCCAGCAGGAGTTTGAGAATGAACGCTGAAGAAGAAGAATAAATGACAATATTGTTTCCCACAGACAAAGATAACGGACCCATCAATGTCAATGATTACATCATTTTATACAGTGTTATCATCAATGATTACCCTGACATCTGCATGCACCACAGCCAAATTTTTATCCTTGCAACTTCTGTGGAGTGTGATTAAACTAAATATAAGTTGCCACATAATGCAGGCAGGGTGGGTATCTACTCCTCACCAGAATCAATGCTAGTAGGGTCATATACTTGTCTGATGATAGCTTATGCTTGTCCCAAACACATGCCACCTATTTTGAGCCTTTCATCGTATTGACTTCTGGATGTAATGGGTGAAGTGTATCCACACTAATGTTAAGATATGTCAGAACTCACAATATCTTGATTCTGTCAGTTCTTCTTCTTCTTCTTTCGTGCACTTGAAACATGTCTATATCTGTAATTCTGTCTCCTTAATAAAACTCACTGTCTTTTGTAGTTCATACAGTGTCCCATAGAGCTTTGATTCCAGTGTTGTTTCCTCTGGCCAATATGTCTGCCTCAGCATTTCATGCTCAGAACACTCTTGAAGTATACGTTAGGCACTCTGTGCTGCCTGTCCACATGTACACATGGTCGTGTTGCCAATCTTGAACTTTGTGTACATGTGACTGCGGAGTCGGTTGTGTCCTGTTCTGAGACGTAGAATTATAACTTGTTCTGATCTGTTCATAATGTGATAATCATCTTGTGTTGGTGTTTGTGGATTTCTTATTGACTTGATCATCTGTTTTTTCTGATGGTAGGTGATTGGTATATCTGTATTCTAAGTGCCTGGTTTTGCACTTTATCTAGATCTTGTAATGTGGTGTTTGATGCAGGACACCATGCAGCTGAACCATATTCCAGGTGTGGTCTTATGCCTTGCTGGTAAACTTTACTGAGTATATTCCCACTGGCTCCCCATGTGGTTCCACTTAGTTTTCTCAGGATAGCTAACTTCCTCCTGGCTTTTGTTGTTGCTTTGTTTATGTGCTGCTTCCATGTCAGCTTATCATCAAAAGTAACTCTGAGGTATGTTGGTTGTTTGTATTCTTTCAAGAGCTCTCTATCTATCTTGATATGACCGGCTTTTTGTTTTGGTGAGAGGGTAAAGAGTGTAGTGCTGCACTTATCTTTGTTAATGCTGACGCACTATCTATTTGCCCATAAGGTTAGGGCATCGATAGCTCTTTGTATTTGTTTAGTGGCCACTGTCGCATGTTCTTCCGTGCACCAGGTCATCAGCATACATTGCCACTTTGATCCCATGTGGTAGTTCAGCAACTAGGTTATTGATGTAAACCAAGAAAAGTGTGGGGACAGGACTCCTCCCTGGGGGACTCCATGACGACCATCTAATTGTACCCTGACTCTTCTATTATGCAAGTATGCTTTTACCCATTTGTACATTCTTGAGCTAACCCTGCAATTTCGCAATTTCTTTAGGAGCCCTTCTTTCCAGACCTTATCAAATGCTTTCCTGAGGTCTATCCATGCTGCTAGTACCAGTTTCTTATCTTGGAAGGCATCCTCAATCTCTTGGGAGAGGTAGGTTGCCTGATCTTCAGTAGAGTAGCACTGTCTGAAACCTGCTTGCTGTGATACCAGAAGGTTTTCACTTTCAAGGTACCACTGCATCCTAAGATTGATAATGCGTTCCATTGTTTTGCATAGACAGCTTGTGAGGCTGATGGGCCTGTAGTTGGAGACTGTGTTGCCATCTTTTCCTGATTTGAGGAGAGGTGTCATTATTGCTTCTCTCCACGCCTGTGGTACATTACCTGTCGACCAGCTGTGTTAAAGATCTGCAGCACCTTTGCTCTTGCTGCAATTCCCAGGTTTCTAATCATTTCATTGGACACTCCATCAGCTCCAGGGGACTTTTTCATTTTCAATTTGGATATTGCATGCTCCAGTTCTCTCATTGTGATTGGTGCCTCCATGACTTCAGGTATAGGTTCGCCTTGTCCAATGTTTTGCTGGTTCGCTCAAACCTCCTGTTGTTTGTCTGGGGTGACTTTGATGTTATTGTCTTCTGCAAAGTAATCAGGTGCATGTTTAACTGTTAAAATGTTTTTATCGTTATAAAGTGTGATCCTGGTATTTCTCCCTGTACCTTCATCATTTAGTTTTACAAGTTTCCATAATTTCCTAGTATCTCTTTCTAGGTTCAGCGACTCTGTTTTTTCTTTCCAGCTGCTCCGTCTGGCTTGTAACGTGGTTCTTTGAAATCTAGCCTTTGTTTGCTGATATTTGTTGTGATGTTCTTGGCTAGGTCTGTTCTCAGCCTGCTGTCTAGATGTTTCCATCTCATTTTGCAGCTTTTCCAGTTCATCATTCCAGTAGGGTTTGTAGTTTTTGCGTGCCCCCTGGGTATGGTTTTACTAGCAGCATGTAGTATACATCTATTAAATTCACTCACTGCTCTATTGATGTCTTTGTCCAAGTTCATGTCCTTAGCTAGAACACTGGTTAAATGCTGGTACATTTTCCAGTCTGCCCTCTTATAGTTCCACCTAGTGAGCGTGCTGCTGTCCTTGGTAAATTCATTGTGTATTTCCAGAAATACTGGTCTGTGGTCACTACCCCCAAGCTGCTTTCCAACGACACATGTGATGTTCCATTCCAGGCCTGGTGAGTGGAATGCCAGATCTGGTGTAGAGGTGGTGTGCCATGCTCTCGAGTAGAAGGTTGGTGAGTCAGCTGGCTGGTTAATAAGGATGAGATTATTTTCATCCTGCCAGCTCTCAAGTTCCTCACCTCTCTTGTCGATATGATCGTAGCCCCAGCTCTGAGAGTGGCTGTTGAAGTCACCACACACCATAAGTCTCTCTTTATCTGGAATTGTGTCTAGTGCCAATGGTTTATCATTTGGGCAGTAGTAGTTCAGGAGATGGAATTCTGCACTGTCTGTTTTTAGGTGGAGCATCTGGTATTCTGCCACTTCCATATATACTTCCAGCTGACATGCGCTGATATTGTTTTTAACAAGTGTCAGAATTCCACCCTTTCGCCTGTCCTTTCGGTCAGATCGGTAGCACTGGTAGCCTCTGATTTTGAAGGCTATGTTCTGCTGAGGTGTGTTTCTTGGATACAGCATATATTAACTTGTTCTTCACTGAGGACATTTTCAAGTTCCAATTTTTTGCTGTATCCATCTCTTTTACTGTTGACACCCTCAGTATTCCAGTGCATTATTTTTATTGGTTGTTTGTTTGTTTGGCCAGTAGCTCTATTCCCTTGCCTCCTGGCTCCTCGGGGCAATTGAGAAGGACTTCCAGTAACTGAGGTATAGGGCCCGGCACCGTCCCTGCCTGAATGTCCGCCACAGGGCAGGCACCATAACTGTTATTAGATGCAGACATGTTTCCATTGTGTTTTGTGCATGGCAACCTGATTATCTGTGCGCCTTTTGGCTGGTTGCCTCCGTCTTTAGCACTTTGCTTACTTGGGCCAGACTATGGTCCTGCTCGAGTGGGAGTGCCCGACCAGTCTTAGTTTCCAGCCCCTGATGGCTGAACTAAGCCTCATCACCACTAGACAGCAGGCTGATAACAGACCTAGCCAAGAACATCACAACAAATATCAGCAAACAAAGGCTAGATTTCAAAGAACCACGTTACAAGCCAGACGGAGCAGCTGGAAAGAAAAAACAGAGTCGCTGAACCTAGAAAGAGATACTAGGAAATTATGGAAACTTGTAAAACTAAATGATGAAGGTACAGGGAGAAATACCAGGATCACACTTTATAACGATAAAAACATTTTAACAGTTAAACATGCACCTGATTACTTTGCAGAAGACAATAACATCAAAGTCACCCCAGACAAACAACAGGAGGTTTGAGCGAACCAGCAAAACATTGGACAAGGCGAACCTATACCTGAAGTCATGGAGGCACCAATCACAATGAGAGAACTGGAGCATGCAATATCCAAATTGAAAATGAAAAAGTCCCCTGGAGCTGATGGAGTGTCCAATGAAATGATTAGAAACCTGGGAATTGCAGCAAGAGCAAAGGTGCTGCAGATCTTTAACACAGCTGGTCGACAGGTAATGTACCACAGGCGTGGAGAGAAGCAATAATGACACCTCTCCTCAAATCAGGAAAAGATGGCAACACAGTCTCCAACTACAGGCCCATCAGCCTCACAAGCTGTCTATGCAAAACAATGGAACGCATTATCAATCTTAGGATGCAGTGGTACCTTGAAAGTGAAAACCTTCTGGTATCACAGCAAGCAGGTTTCAGACAGTGCTACTCTACTGAAGATCAGGCAACCTACCTCTCCCAAGAGATTGAGGATGCCTTCCAAGATAAGAAACTGGTACTAGCAGCATGGATAGACCTCAGGAAAGCATTTGATAAGGTCTGGAAAGAAGGGCTCCTAAAGAAATTGCGAAATTGCAGGGTTAGCTCAAGAATGTACAAATGGGTAAAAGCATACTTGCATAATAGAAGAGTCAGGGTACAATTAGATGGTCGCAAAAGCAAGAAAGTCCTACTGCGTCATGGAGTCCCCCAGGGAGGAGTCCTGTCCCCACACTTTTCTTGGTTTACATCAATGACCTAGTTGCTGAACTACCACATGGGATCAAAGTGGCAATGTATGCTGATGACCTGGTGCACGGAAGAACATGCGACAGTGGCCACTAAACAAATACAAAGAGCTATCGATGCCCTAACCTTATGGGCAAATAGATAGTGCGTCAGCATTAACAAAGATAAGTGCAGCACTACACTCTTTACCCTCTCACCAAAACAAAAAGCCGGTCATATCAAGATAGATAGAGAGCTCTTGAAAGAATACAAACAACCAACATACCTCAGAGTTACTTTTGATGATAAGCTGACTTGGAAGCAGCACATAAACAAAGCAACAACAAAAGCCAGGAGGAAGTTAGCTATCCTGAGAAAACTAAGTGGAACCACATGGGGAGCCAGTGGGAATATACTCAGTAAAGTTTACCAGCAAGGCATAAGACCACACCTGGAATATGGTTCAGCTGCATGGTGTCCTGCATCAAACACCACATTACAAGATCTAGATAAAGTGCAAAACCAGGCACTTAGAATAATGTTGGGAGCAATGAAATCAACACCCATAGCAGAGATGCAGAAAATGGGAAGAATGCAAACACTTGGCGAACGCAGAGACACAAAAGTACTAATTCAGGCAGAAAAGTTTCAGTGTATGCCAAGTCATCCAATGAAGGAAAGATTCCAAAATCTAGCAATGGGACGACTGAAAAGAAGCAGCTTTATCCATCAAGCTAAACGACTCCGCAGACAACTTACAGACCTACCTGAAGTTGACAGCCCCTTAAGGCCTGTACCAGAACAAACCCCGTGGAGTGAAAGACATGGAATGCCAATATACATTCAGACCCATGTGAAAGGAATACTAAGCGTGGACGAACAGAACAGTGTGCAGCGAAGGACAGTCACCCTCAGTTTCCTGGATGAGGAATATCCACAAGATATATGGGTCAGAGTATACACAGATGGGTCAGCACAGAATGCCGTGAGGAATGGAGGTGCAGGTGTATATATAGAATATCCACACAAGCCTAGAGATACAATCAGAACACAACAGGAAAATTCTGCAATAATTATGATGCAGAAATCCAGGTAATTAGTGTGGCAGCTAAAAAACTGCTGAACTCAAACTCTGACCTACACCCTGTGGTATTCCTGACAGATGCAAGGTCAGTGCTTCAAGCTCTCCAGTCTGAAAAACTAACAGACTTGAAAAAACTACTTAGCGAATTGTCTTACCAGTATAGGGTAACTATGCAGTGGATACCCTCTCACTGTGGAATACCAGGAAATGAAAAAGCAGACCAACTGGCTAAGGAAGGTGCTGCCGAAGACCAACCAGATATACCAATCACCTACCATCAGAAAAAACAGATGATCAAGTCAATAAGAAAGCCACAAACACCAACACAAGATGACTATCATATTATGAACAGACCAGAACAAGTTATAATTCTACGTCTCAGAATAGGACACAACCGACTCCGCAGTCACATGTATACAAAGTTCAAGATTGGCAACACAGCCATGTGTACATGTGGACAGGCAGCACAGAGTGCCACACATATACTTCAAGAGTGTTCTGAGCATGAAATGCTGAGGCAGACATATTGGCCAGAGGAAACAACACTGGAATCAAAACTCTATGGGTCACTGTATGAACTACAAAAGACAGTGAGTTTTATTAAGGAGACAGAATTACAGATATAGACATGTTTCAAGTGAACGAAAGAAGAAGAAGAAGAATCGCTTAACGCTACAAGTTACGTACCATGAGTGGTAATCTTAGCAGGTAGCATTCCGCTTCATTGAAAATTGTGGAATACAAATGGAGTAACCCAAATGCAATAAGTCAATCCTATATACACCTTTTGAGGCTATTTTTTTTTACAAAATAAAAAAAATTACAATATAAATTTTATGGTCCGTGACATTTGAAAATGGCAGAATTGGCCAAATTGTATGATGAATGGCCAACATGGCAACCATTTGGAGTTATATTCTTCTTTTCATTCAAAGTTTTTCAACATGTCTACACAGCAAGTATTTCGAATTATAGTTTCATGCATCTAGTTGTTGAAATAGACATTCAAGACTATAAATCCTTTTATCTTTTCAGACAAGAGTAGTGGAAGAGGATATCGTCAAGATGACAGATCAGAGAGATCTTTCAGGTCTGAAAGATCAGAACGTGGCTCCAGGGATTGGGAAGAAACACCAGACACAAGGAGATCTAGTCTTTACAAAGATGAGATGCCTACTCCAGATATTAAGATCAAAGGTCATAAATATAACTCTATAGTTTGACCACAAATTCTTGAACACATATCTATACGTCATTCTTTTTAGGACAAATTTTCCTATTTAACAATGCTTTTCAAAATCTCTAGATACAGTGTTTATTGTTTATACACTTTATATAGCAAATTTCTGTTATTACATAAATGTTTCAATGGTCCAGACCAAGTTGTTAAAATGAAAATGGGTTTTGACTGTATATATATATATTTGCGTATATAATTTTTCTTATTTATACTATAACAAACGCAACAACAAAGGTGCTACCAAAGACCATCCAGGTGTACAATCACCTACCTTTAGAAAAAAAAAAGGTGGCCAAGCCAATAAGAAAGCCACAAACACCAAAGCAAAATTACTATCACATTATGAACAGGTCAGAACAAGTTGTAATTCTATGCCTCAGAACAGGACATAACTGGATTCACAGTCACATGTGCACAAAATTCAAGATTGGCAAAATGGCCTTGTGTATATGTGGACAGGCAGCACAGAGTGCCAAACATAAATTTCGAGTATGAAACGCTGAGTCCGACATATTGACCAGAAGAAACAACACTGGAATCAAACCTCTTTGGGCCACTGTGGAAATTACAAAAGACAGTGATTTTTATTCAGAAGACAGAATTACAGATATATATAGTCAATGTTCTATTCTTCAGTGTCACATTTACTATCAATGATTTCATTATGCTCTCTAAATGTGAGTCCTGATAATGCACCTGCACCATGTAATCATCAAACAAATTAAGTTTTAAATAAAAGATATTTTTAGCAGAAATGATAAAAGATTCCATCCTGTAAAAGATAAGCCCCTATCCACATTTTCAGGTGTTCAGGGAATTCATTGTGATCTATTATTTCTTCTATGGTCATTGGCTCACAAGTGATAATGTTCTCAGCACCATGTCAGGCCATTTTACGTTTCAAGATTTGGTATCAATTTCCTGAAGCAACTTGGGAACTGTTTGTGGTGTAACAATTTCATCAAAATTTATTTCTCATTTTGATTTTCAGATACTCCATCGAGGTCAGCATGGGATGATGATGATCTACCATCTGCTGCAAGATCTGCATGGGACCTTCCAACTCCATCTCATGACCTAGCTAAGGTTCGTTCGGTTGACAGAAATTGGAAATCAGACAGGAATGGATGGTGGAAAGAAGATAATCGCAGGTCTGGAAGTAATCATAAAGATAAGTCAGATTACAGGTAAGAAATGTATTCATTTACACTCATGAATTGGTGTAAACATGTTTGGTTTGTACATGTAGCGAGATATGACTCACTTTCTAAAATTATTTTACAAGGAACAGTCAAGAGTGGAAGGAGGAGAGGAGGACAGAGAAAACCCTAGATTGATAACATCAAGGAATGGTCCAATAGATGATGTTAAGAATACAAGAACAATTGTCTCAGATGATATCATTTCTCCCATGTTTGATTGCATAGTGGACCATTAATCTGGGGAAAGATCTTCCATTAAGATGTTAATATCATTATTCCTTTCAGTCATTTAACTGAAAACATACTGTTCACACACACATAGAACTGTAATGTTGTTTTCCATCCCCCTCATCCAACTGAAAACATACTGTTCACACACACACATAGAACTGTAATGTTGTTTTCCATCCCCCTCATCCAACTGAAAACATACTGTTCACACACACATAGAACTGTAATGTTGTTTTCCATCCCCCTCATCCAACTGAAAACATACTGTTCACACACATATAGAACTGTAATGTTGTTTTCCATCCCCCTCATCCAACTGAAAACATACTGTTCACACACATATAGAACTGTAATGTTGTTTTCCATCCCCCTCATCCAACTGAAAACATACTGTTCACACACACATAGAACTGTAATTTTGTTTTCCATCCCCCTCATCCAACTGAAAACATACTGTTCACACACACATAGAACTGTAATGTTGTTTTCCATCCCCCTCATCCAACTGAAAACATACTGTTCACACACACATAGAACTGTAATGTTGTTTTCCATTCCCCACATAGAACTGTAATGTTGTTTTCCATCCCCCTCATCCAACTGAAAACATACTGTTCACACACACATAGAACTGTAATGTTGTTTTCCATTCCCCTCATCCAACTGAAAACATACTGTTCACACACACATAGAACTGTAATTTTGTTTTCCATCCCCCTCATCCAACTGAAAACATACTGTTCACACACACATAGAACTGTAATGTTGTTTTCCATCCCCCTCATCCAACTGAAAACATACTGTTCACACACACATAGAACTGTAATGTTGTTTTCCATTCCCCTCATCCAACTGAAAACATACTGTTCACACACATCATCATCATCAAGTGCCGTCTCTGCAACAGATCTCCAACATCCCCTGTATCTTGTTTTGGTGGTGCACTCTGCTAGACTGAAACCTGTCCATCTTGTGATGTTACTCTCCAACTAGTATCTCTTTCCACCTCTTGCTTGCTTCCCTTTGACTTTACCCTCAAGTAAGGTCTTAATTAAGGTGTCATGCCTTTTAATGTGTCCAAAATATTTTATTTGCCTGATCTTTATTATACACATATATGTTCACACACATATAGAACTGTAGTGTTGTTTTCCAGTCCCCCTCATCCAACTCTCTCAAGTACTCTAAATCATTACACCTAATAACACCATGTATTGAACACTGTGTTTACTTCTAGTTACACAATGTATTTAGTACTCTCAGTCATTACATTTAGTTACAATGTGTATGTAAGACTCTAAATCATTACATCTTGTTACATCATGTATTTAGTACTCTCAGTCATTATATATAATTACACCTTACATTTAGCACTCTCAGTCATTATATATAATTACACCTTACATTTAGCACTCTCATTCATTACATCTAATAATGCTGTGTATTTCATGTGGAATTGATTGTTCAGTTTTCCTGTATTCAAATGTTTTACAGTATAAAAAATAATCACTTTACAGATCACAAAAGAGAGATGAGTTTACTCCAAAGGCAACACCAACATACAAATACAATGAGTGGATGAAGGAAAAAAGAATACAGTACACACCCAAAGATAAGGAGAAGTCAGGTATAGTCAAGCATACAAGCTAGGAATGTACTTTTTCATGGTCACATTTGTACAAGATGAGTCACCAGATGCAACATATACGAGGGCTGTTCTCTAAGTTTTGAGATTAATTGTTTTGGGGGCGATTAAATTAAGTTGGTTCTATCCCTTTAAAAGTAGCTCTCTTGGGATTGTATGCACTTATTCATGTGCTCCTTTCGCTGAAGGAAGTGGACTTACAGACTAGTTGGTTCTATCCCTTTAAAAGTAGCTCTCTTGTGATTGTACACACTTATTGCAGCACTCCTGCTGCTGAAGGAAGCACTGCTGGTAGGCACTTTTCTGAACAGTCCTCATTTGTATCATTGTGTTGGCTTGAATCTCTTCAATTTCTTTGGAATTTTATTTCTGCCAATGGCCAGACACATCCGTCTTCAGAATAAAGGATGTATTCATGATGAATCAGACCATCAGTGTCAAAGAATGCATTCAACATGGTCTTGGCATTGGAATTACCTATCAGGTCTTCTTCATTGTAGGAGATGATGTTTGCCACTGGGAGGATATTTGATTTGTTTCCGGGTCATCCTGTCATATCCAGCGTTCATTACCAGTGTTACTTATGTGTTGCCGAGATCTGAAAGGGCTGCAAAGAATCGCAATACTGTTTATCTCCATGCACGTGATAACATGCGGCAAAGGAGGTCATGGGGTGACGTTGGCTGTCCTATCCCATAGAGGGTCAAAGTGACCTAGAGGACATGCTGAAGTTGATTGTGTCAGGTCAAAAGGTGCAGATATCACAGCAAAGCTGTAAACCGTAACATAATATTTTCCATTATCTGGACTGCATTCTGTTAATTTAAAGGAGTTTTAGAAAGAACACAGAAGAATAAAATGATTATCGGTGTTTATTATTATGAAATTAGCGTTAATTTTTGTTTGCTAGCTCACAAGGATCATTCAAATGGACAACTAATCACGCTTTTGTTCCCCATTCAGGAAGCAGATTTTAGTTCTGCTGTCATCCATTTTGTGCAATGCTCCAGTTACAATATTAAGGTCTATAACAATTTATATTTAATATTCTCAGCAACCTCTTTGATATTCAGATGTCTGTTGGAGAATATGATTTTTTGCATATGCACCGCAATATTGTTGGCATGGTAGGTTGATGGTCCACCTTGACAGGATATGCTTCCAATATGAAATGAGAATATCACTCAAATGTTTTAGATTGATTTAGAAAGGACTCTTAGAAAACTGTCAACAGTGTTTCAGAAGTTTCAGAGCCAGTTTTTCTAAGACAAAAGATTAAATAAATTCCGACACATTTAATGTTGTGTGGCTCATGGCTGAGGGGTTAGTGCTTTGATCTCACACCCGCAAGGTCCAGGGAGGCAATCCTCGGTAAAGACTGAGTTTGTTTCTGTTAGTGTGTTAATTAAAAAACCCATCCTGAGCATGATGTGGTGACAGCAAGGGCATGCGCCCTTAATCACACATGCAACTTGAAACCTCCCTAATGGGAAAATGCAGCATTGACAGTTTTTGACATTTTATATTAACATCTATTTTTAAAATTCTATGATGCTGCTAGATCACCACTTATGTGAGTCCCCCAAATCACATGCGCAAAGTTGCAGACTTCCAGTTTGATACATACATTGTCACAAGGTTGTCATGTGCAATATTTTAATACTTTCTTTGTTTTTCAGGCAATACAAATCTGTGCCAGAATTTAGGGGAAAAGCCCTTGTATTTATTTCATTGTCAAATTAGCAGGATGCAGTCAAGAGAACAGAATGTATTATGCCATGGTTGACAGCATATATGCCATGTCTTCACCTTTCATCTTTACATATCCGACTTGAGTATGACTTCTAGGACAGTCAACTGCACCCCAAAACTGTCCTTAGTTCCCCCCTACAACATGCATGGTAGGTGACAGTGTTGCTATACTCTACTCCCTTTCTGCACCATGGTAACACGCTGGCATTAGGAGTACTATTTGTAGATTGATAAACTGATTGATAAACAATTGACATCCAGCTACAACTCTTAATCTCAGCTATGCTAATTACAGTGCTATGCAATTGACAGTGGTGACAATTGTACTTGTCACTTCTTGACAGTATCACATTATACTTGTTACTTCTTGACAGTGTCACTTTGTACTATTCATTTCTTGATATTGTCACTTTGTACTACTCGCTTCTTGACATTGTCACATTATACTTGTCACTTCTTGACAATGTCACATTCTAGTTGCTACTCTTTGATTGTATTTCTTGTTGCAGGTAAAGAGAATGTTCTTGATTTTGAATCAGAGGAGGACAGAGTTGATTGGGAAAACGAACAGAAACGGTTGGACAGAGAATGGTATAACTTAGATGAAGGTTATGATGATGAGCACAATCCATTCTCTGGTACATCACAAGAGTACACCAAAAAAAAGGAGGAGGAGTTGGAACAAAGGAAGAAAAAGAGAATGTCAGCACAACAGCGACAAATTAACAAGGTTTGCTGATATTTTGAATTGTATAATAATATTATAGTATAAAATCCATAATATGTTAGGGTCGTAGGGGTGTCACATTGGAAACATAAGCACAAAAAGCCTGCCAAACATCCCTATCTGTCAGAAATTCCCATTTATGTTACCATTAACAGTAGAACACTGATTTTAGGAACTGTTGTTCCTTATTCCTATCCTACTGCCATCTACTATTTTATCTTATTGACTTTTTCTCGGATTTCTGATAATGCTGTCAATTTCAGTTTAATAAAACTCTGAAAATAACTACCGGTGGATGAAATGATTGAGAGTGCTAAATACATGATGTTACTAGATGTAGTGAATTTATCTATCTATACAAACGAATAGAGAAATAACTAGTTTGTCATCAGGCTCACTAATTTTAATGATACTGGGTTTGACCCAATGCTGGATTTGCTGATTTATCTTCAGAGAAGAGTTTCAAGTAGTATTCTGTCTAGCTGTTTACTTCTGTCAATGATGGATTTATTGTTTTCAGTTTAGAGAGGTAAAAACTTTGGGACGTGATAAATCCTTGCGTGTCTGGGAAGCTTATATGCAGAAAGTGCTTTGCTTATCTTTTTATCCTGTTGATGAGGTGCAAGGAAAAGATAAAGCCAATATACTTGCAGAACTGCACGTGATGCCAGAAGATGGTTGAATGTATATTCAGTATGTGTCTTTATCCGTTCACCATGCATGCATAAACCCAAAACTTGTCAGAGCCATAGGGTCGTTAATTGGATGTGTCGAACATACAGATTCCTCCAGTGATTTCTATGTTCAGCAGTGTGGATGAATGTGGGAAAATCTTGATCTGCCCATGGATCTAGAGTTGCTTTTTACAGATTTTGGTGGCAAAATTTTGAAAGTGAATGTAACAGATCTCTATCAAATCAGGAAAACAGAGAATACTGTATATACTCATTCTAAAGCCCACTTGATCGCTAGTCGACACCAGAGGGTAATGTCTAACTCTTTGCCAGCATTTTCCATTCGAAGATAATAATGAGAGGCAATTTTGATCCATCTGCAAGGCAAGCTAATACTTCAGTGAAATGAGTCTTTTCATGCCTTGTTGTTTTAATGAGAACAGTTTTCTCTCCCTCCAGTCACTGTTCTAATGTTTGGCAGATCAAACATCATTAGAGTTTCATCAATATTCCCAATCTTAGAGTTAATCTTCAGAGGAGAACTTTTTTCTATGTTGAATTATAAATCTCGGAAACGATTCAATTTTGTTTTCAAGGTATTAGGCAGCTTTTGCGCTATTTTAGTACGCTGGCGTAAGCATAGATTGTGTTGATTCATAAATCTTGTACACCAACCAGCTGTTGCAACAAAAGTAATAGATATGACCAACCTGTATTTTTCTTCTGTCGTCATTTGCTTATCACACAAACAAATTCCAGATCCTGTCACAATGTAACCATTTTGACGACATTCAACGACCTAATCTTTAAGATATTTTTCCAATTCGGAATATAACGCACACCTTGTTGAACATCATTTTTGTGGTTTTGGCATTTCTTCTATCAACATTTTATTTTTCCTTCACTCGCATACCTATTTCTCATCAACACAAAAATGATGAACTGCTGCATAATTTTTGGTTCCTTCAGCATAACTGACTACTTTCAGTTTAAATAATGAATCATAAGATCTCTTTCTTTTACGTTGAACTATTTCATTATTAATTTTCAAGACTACAGTGTAATGCTATTTCTTGTGGTGGTTCTTTCATAAACAATGTTAGTAAACATTTCATTTGGCGAATGAGTGCACATTGTATCTGCACAGAAGCAGGAATATACCAGTAAGTTAGCGCTTCCTATGTGACGTTATACAAATTGTCGACTATAGGATAATAAACTCACGCGTTCATAAACCGACCAACCCCCACCCCCGCGTTTTAGATAAAGTATCTTTGATAAGTAGAATATAATCGAATAAATATGTATGTACTAAACCGTACATAAAAATAACTAAATAAAACAATAAACATAACAAAGTTCAGATTTTTTTCCATTCTGTTTTTGACCTGAAATAACAATATCTATGGTCAAAACTTGGAAAAAAATGCTTTTAAATATATTTTTTGTTTAAAACCTATAAAACCATACATATTCTTGTAGGAAATTGTTTTCAGTATATAATAAACACTGGATGATATAATAAATTTAACAGCGATTGTTGAAGTAATTTGTAGTAACTGATAAACATAACTAAACAACAGAATAAAGTTAACTTTTGTTTGTTGGGGTGCTTTGAAAAAAGATGGACATAACATTGTCTTTTTTTATGTAATGATCAAGATCAAAGTCAACATTTTTATTATAAAAACACCCAAAATTTAATTTATACCATATGTAAGTAAAGTAACCCATAGCATTTATTAATGCCATAGGGGTGTGAGATGTTAGCGATCTCACATTTCACAGGCTCTGCAAATGAGGGCGGTAGCCATCTCCTCTCCCTCGCAGTCTTTACTTCCCGGATTAATCCGGTACCCATTTAAGGCTGTGTCGACCTGGGAGCCGTTGCGATCTGAAAACATTTCCGCCTCTTTATACCATATGATATCTTATTCAATACACTTTCAGAAAATATAATTATCTTGTCTGGCGAGTTCATTTTCAACACATTTCTTGCATTTTAATTAAAGTAATAAAAAAGCACAAAACTCACCCTGACACTGTGGACATTTTTATTTGACAGTTCAAGGGTTAAATATTTGTATCAAGTTATTGCAGGACACCATTTATGAAACATATTTGTCTGGATTTGTAATATATACTTTATAATATGATTGAATGTTGTAACATCCATCCCATAACCATCTGGACATAATAACATTTATGAAATGTTTCCTAAATGAGTTATTTTGTTGACAGGATAATGAGCTGTGGGAGACAAACAGAATGTTACGCAGCGGTGTTGTAGCCAGAGTCAATTTTGATGAAGATTTTGATGATGAAAATGAGGCCAGAGTTCACCTGCAGGTCCTGAATATTGTCCCTCCATTCTTGGATGGAAGAATTGTCTTTACAAAGCAACCAGAACCAGTTATACCTATAAGAGTATGTAGTGGTTATGTTTCTTTCTCTTAGCTTGAATCTTCAGACATTTACTAAGCAACTAGAGCCTGGTTTTATAGATTATTCATATATCCATATTTCAAGTTCCTCAATAGCTATTAATTTCTACTTTTAGTTCATGATTCATGTTAGTCACCTAATGAAAAATGCATATACAAAAGAAAATTATGGCAACAAATTTAGTACTTCATTAATGTTTTGTATTGATGTTACTATCATTCTGTATTTTTAGTTCATTACTTTTCTCTTAATGATAACATTGATGATAGAAAGTAACCTTGTTAGATGGTTACTAGGGAAATTTTAAATCTTTGTCTTTTTACAATATAGGACCCTACCTCAGATATGGCTGTTGTTGCCCGTAAAGGATGTGCTGTCGTTAGGGAGCACAGAGAGCAAAAGGAGAGGAAAAAGGCACAGAAAAAAGAGTGGGAGTTGGCAGGAACCAACATTGGAAACATCATGGGCATCAAGAAAAAAGAGGATGATGAGGTAAATGTTGGTTAATAATATTCTTCTTCTTCGGCGATCATCACTCAGTCAGGTTCTCTGGTTTCTATGATATGGGCTGCTGTCTGTTTTAGAGTGTGCACTGTGCCATACAGTTTCTCTTCGATGCTGATTGGGGTGGGCCATGTCTTGGTTAATAATATAGTAATTGAAGTTAACAAGCATCTAAGATGGAACAGCAATAATTGTGAAATCTGCATAGCAGTTCTGTTTAACCCACATCACGGGTGCAAAATCTCTACCCACTCTAAATGATCCTTAAATGCAGTGATCACAAAATTGTGTGCCATTACTATGTAGTCTGTTGAATAAGAACAACAATATTAGATTTAGGTTATTCATCTGGGAAAAATCAGGAATGAGGTTAGCAATAAATGAACTTTTTTTTCCTATAAACTATCGTGAGATGAGCCGGTAATTCAGAGCAGTATTTTAATTTTTAATTATCTGTTTCAAACAGTGCAAATCGAGTTGAAATGCAAGCCTTTTTTGATGGATTATGATTCTGATGCTGAGAAATTCTAGGAAATTACATTTTTTCTCAAAGAAGATATTGTGAACACATTAGTTTTGTTATGAAATGACATTAGAAAGATCTAAGCATTTAACCGCAATATATTCTACATTGAATATATTGACATTACCAGACTACTAAGGCTAGACCTGGAAGAATGGATTGAGAGTCAGTGACACATACCTTATACTTCCATGTATACACTAAGAAATTTTATATGCTTTTCCATTCTTAATGTAATGAGTTCATTTTATATACAGGATAATATGCATACAAAAAAATTGTACACAAATTAGTGGCAGAAACATACAAAATGAGAACACCAAATAACGTTAAATACTGGTAACAGGAAAAAATATAACTGGTTCCAGTAGGACTACAAACAGTCTCATTTAAATCCTTTGAAGTCTACTTCAAATTCTACTGGGGAAAAACAACATCGTTTAGGCGAATTCTTGATACCATGATTGGTAAGCTTACCACATGGAATTTACTCCTCTTTGTCCAAAATACCAGGCCTATCTAACAAAAAAAATTCAATGTCACTTTTCACGTTTTAATTTTTTCACAAATCACATACATCATGATCATAACTATGGCTGTGTCATCAATTGTACATACAAAGTAAACACAAAGAGGAAACATGCACTCTGAACTATATAAAGGTTACAGTTTTAACCTTTAGAGTGCCAAAGTATAAAATATTTGACACTGTTTCCAGGAAACGGCTGGAACTGTTGTCTAAAATATATAACCGTTGCTATGTGTTCATTCTGCGCAGTAAAAATTACACAATCTTTACTGTCATGTGACTGGAATCAGCAAATCATAGTTAGCATTAGTATTCCACTTCCAATATCGGAATGGTGTATGGATATATGAGAATTTTTTTCTTACAAGTTGTAAATCGAGAGACTTCCAGATTGGAATCCATCGGCAGGTTACAATGGCCTGTATAATTGACATACAATCATTATAGATTGTGATTCTAATAGTTAGGAATTCTTGGGAATTACATTTGTTTTCAAATCAGATATAATAACATGTTAGGTTTTGTTATGAAATGACATGATGAAAAAAGAATGGTAATGTATTTACTGGATTGCCTAGATTTAGACTTTAAAGTATAATTTTTTTTCAACCAGGTAAGTTACTTTTGCATGTTTTATTTATTTCTCCGGCAATATTATGTTAGTTTTGTTATGAAACTAACTTATTTACAATACACTTATTTGTGTAAAATTATGTTATCAAAGTTAACATATCGCACACCTGTTTTTCCTTTCTAAAAATGTTAACATTTAGTTCGGCCACACACGAGGCATTTCAGCTATTGTAGTCCTGAAGGGGTGTAACAGACCTGACATATTTATTACCCAGCGCTGAATGAAATAATTCGCGTGGAGGCTTGGATTTCGCTTCTGGTTCAAAGATACCGTTTCTCAATTTTGCGAATTTTATACAGCAGCCAGAGTGTGTGCATTTGCAAGCACAACTCAACATTTTCCATCCTCATATTTTTGTACAAGTCCTATTAGGTTGTCATTGTTTTTGACCAGTGCACATTCAATATTTATACAGGTAAGAAAATTTCGTTATTCTTCATGTTAATTTAGTAGGCCTAATATCATTACTTTACATACAGTGTCAAATTTGTTAGATCATCGTTTACCATAAGAATGTACAAAATAAACCTATTATGCCACGATCAAACACTAGTTTAGCATGTATATCTAGTTAGATCTCATTTTACTTGTGCAAATATGATCGAAGTTAGTTAAATTGCGCAATTAGATCATGTAAAAGATTCATTCTTTGTGTAGCATTAACGCTACGAACTTGTCTTCATGATAATTTTTCAATTCGTGGTCGGCAAATATAAATCCAAAATAAACCTATTATGCCACGATCAAACACTAGTTTAGCATGTATATCTAGTTAGATCTCATTTTACTTGTGCAAATATGATCGAAGTTAGTTAAATTGCGCAATTAGATCATGTAAAAGATTAATTCTTTGTGTAGCATTAACGCTACGAACTTGTCTTCATGATAATTTTTCAATTCGTGGTCGGCAAATATAAGTCCAAAATAAACCTAATATGCCACGATCAAACACTAGTTTAGCATGTATATCTAGTTAGATCTCATTTTACTTGTGCAAATATGATCGAAATTAGTTAAATTGCGCAATTAGATCATGTAAAAGATTCATTCTTTGTGTAGCATTAACGCTACGAACTTGTCTTCATGATAATTTTTCAATTCGTGGTCGGCAAATATAAATCCAAAATAAACCTATTATGCCACGATCAAACACTAGTTTAGCATGTATATCTAGTTAGATCTCATTTTACTTGTGCAAATATGATCGAAATTAGTTAAATTGCGCAATTAGATCATGTAAAAGATTCATTCTTTGTGTAGCATTAACGCTACGAACTTGTCTTCATGATAATTTTTAAATTCGTGGTCGGCAAATATAAGTCCAAAATAAACCTATTATGCCACCATCAAATACTAGTTTAGCATGTATATCTAGTTAGATCTCATTTTACTTGTGCAAATATGATCGAAGTTAGTTAAATTGCCCAATTAGATCATGTTAAAGATTCATTCTTTGTGTAGCATTAACGCTACGAACTTGTCTTCATGATAATTTTTCAATTCGTGGTCGGCAAATATAAATCCAAAATAAACCTATTATGCCACGATCAAACACTAGTTTAGCATGTATATCTAGTTAGATCTCATTTTACTTGTGCAAATATGATCGAAATTAGTTAAATTGCGCAATTAGATCATGTAAAAGATTCAATCCAGTATTATGTATCCAGATCGTTGTTACATAATAAATAAAGATTGAGTTATACTCACCTTTAAGATATTGGATGCAAGAAATGACAATATACGGAATTTAATTTTGTTTTAAATAAAAATCATAAAGCAAAATATTCTGCAATCATTGTGTTCAGTTTGAAAGTGAAATATATTTTGTTGGTTGAGTGAAATGCTATTGCGAAACTGTGTGTGCATTTAACGTTATTATACTATACACTGTATTCGTTGCCACAAGAGAAGGAACTAAACAAAGTTAAGAGGTTCTAAAAACACTTAATATGAAGAAAGAATTACTAAGAGAAATCAAGATTAGACAAATAAAATATTTTGGACACATTAAAGAAATGACACCTTATTGAAGACCTTACTTGAAGGTAAAGTCAAAGGGAAACGAGCACGAGGTAGACAGAGATACGCGATACGTGTGGGAGAATAACATCACAAGATGGACAGGGTACAGTCTAGCAGAGTGCATTACCAAAACAAGATGCAGGGGATGTTGAGATCTGTTGCAGCCAACCTTTGTTGCAGAAATGGTACTAGATGATGTCTACCTGCCAAGTTTCTGGCTTGCCTCCCCTGATTTCACCAAGGGACAATTGAAGGGTTTCTCTTATTTCCCTTGAATTATCTAATTGCAATTGAATTGACAGTGGGCATGAACAGTGAACACGCCCACCTCTGGTTTATTGATATCTCCTTAAAAACTAAAAGTCCGTCTAGTCACAGGTGTGATCGGAAATAAATGTATGTAATTTTTAAAAATAATTTGTTTGCCCCATTTTTGCAACCTTCTCACACTTCTTGTTTCCCACAAACAAAACATACACCTGTATATGAAGTATTCATTTCATTATTTACACGTGCAAAAATTATTTTAAAATCTCTAAAACTAAAAAAAAAGGTGGTTTCCAAACAGTAACACCCATGTTTGTTTGTGTGTTTTTTTTTGTATTTTGGAAAAAAAATCACCACTTCCTCACTCCTCCAGTATCAGACATACAAAAGAGAAAATTACAGACATATTTATAGTATGCAAATCTTTATTTAAATGTGAAACTATTATTTTAAAATTTCTAAAAACAGTTTTATTTTTGGAAACAAACGTCCACCAAAAAAACAACTCAGATTGTCAAAAAAGAATCCAGTGGCAGAAAATAGAATGTGTAATTTTCATCTGACTTGATAAAGATTAATTTAACTCAAAATATTATATGGATCCTAGTGAAACAAGTAAAGAAAAGCAACTCCCGGCAAATATAGTGGTAAAATGGTTTTAGCACTCCAGAGCATACTTATCCACCATTACCAAGGGTGCACACAAAATTGTATACATCGACATTGCAGTTTTTAAACGTCCATATAAAATATGTCTTACATAAGAGAGCCTTGAAACTTGTATGTGTTGGAACAACTGTTTGCACTTTCTGAATAAATTTGAAAACCCTAGAGTTATTTCAAGTGCAAAATCCTATTTATTAAAATATTAGGCCTAGATTTACATTACTTTCTATATGTCACACAATTGCACCTTCGAAATCTCCAATATTTTCATGGTAAACACTCATTAATAATGTCTATATCCGTATTTCACTTGTGCCGCTATTTTGAAACAACGTACTTTCCAGGACAAGCTATTTTTAGCAAAGGATATTGTTGTATTTCTGATCTATCATAGTGTTTTTGACAATCTGCAAAATTGGGCACCACAGTTCTATAATGGAAATGCAACAACCAATTGGTCAGTAGAGTGTTACGAGATTCCACATTATTATTACCGGTATTATTTTGTTTTCCTACCTTGGCCTATACACTGGTTTTCAACTTTTGTCACATTTGGGACATTAAAAGTCACGTTCTCAGCTTACAGATGGATCAACTATAAACAGAAACATGTGGTACATGTTTTATTTGTTGTCACAGATAAAATTATAACCGTTAGAGCCCTCACTTAAAATTACGCAATATCCCCTGGGTCGTGACTTATTTTTGGAGAATTTGCATTATTGATGGTGGGTGTTTTGAGCTACCTTAGAAAAAAATTGATACAATGGATGGTGTATCTGAAATAGCAGTAACGAAAGGTGAGAACTTGAAAAAAAAAAGATTTACATCGAAAAAGATCACAAAGGATTCTATCAGAAATATTGTTCTTAAAAAACCTTTTGTAGTGTGAACGGAAATAATATATGTCTTGAGATAAGAGAAAAAATTCAGGCCATTTTTGTATTGTTTGAATCAGTGTTCTCTGTTTAAATCTTTAATTACTTTCACTGATCTCATCACGCCAGGTGGGATGGTCAAGAGCTGTGGTTTCCTAAAGCTTGGTTAATATTTCAGTGCTTGAGGGATGTTTTCAAGTAGTTCTATAAATGTTTTTTCCTGGCCTGCACTTGAATGCTAACCTACGCACAGTGCACCATAGAAGACTGATATGCTTTTCAAGCATAGCCACATTGTCAGTGGATTTATCTGATATGATCGATGAACTGAGTGACATCATTTGTTCAGGTTATTTTCACAAGTGTAAATCATGGTTGCTCTGAAGATTATGAGAGAATGGTGTAAAGATTTAAACATTCTGGAAAGAGAAACATAATAATTATATGAAGAGACAGATACATCAACAGCGATCTGGAATTGTGAGCTGCAGTACTCTGATGGATTGACTCAGATGGGAATCACAGCACCTATAAATTTGTTCTGTATGCGCTAATGATAACCTGCACTCACAATTCAAGATAAATTCCATAAATGGTATTGGATTTCAGACATTCATTATAGTTTCAAAGAATTAAGTGATTATTGTGTAGAATTCTGAGTTTTAATACAGGAACCACCAAAATATATGGGTAAATTTGTTTTATCATTTTTTTAAATTTTGTGTCTGTTAAATTTTTCAAAATAATGTACAACCTTTATAGGTTGTACTACCCTGCTTCAGAAGTTAAAAAAGTTCCCCAAATACTCAGCTTATACGATGGTGTATAGTATGTACTCATCCTTTTTTTTTTATCTAATGTTTTGTCATTCATATTCTGCATAGAGTGATCTGAGTGAGACTAGCTACAAAGATGACCATAAGTTTGCAGATGTCATGAAAGATAAGAATGAGGCTGTCAGTGAATTTGCTCTAAAGAGGTCATACAGGGAGCAGCGACAGTTTCTGCCTATTTTTGCTGTTCGGAATCAGGTAATGATTATTAATTTTTTTGTATTGTGCTGTTCGTTTTAAGAATTGTGTCTTATGAAAGGGATAAATTGCACAAGACGCATATAATATTCAACCATTTTCATTTTGACACTTTTAATTTTGACTATGTTGATATTATTGTGGGCACATGGTTGTGATATTGTTGTGATACACTCTGCTTAATCACCACCACAACAGAATCAACCCCAAAAATAATCCACATTGCAGACACTGCCTAGCAGAATCAACCCCAAAAATAATCCACATTGCAGACACTTCCTAGCAGAATCAACCCCAAAAATAATCCACATTGCGGACACTGCCTAGCAGAATCAACCCCAAAAATAATCCACATTGCAGACACTGCCTAGCAGAATCAACCCCAAAAATAATCCACATTGCGGACACTGCCTAGCAGAATCAACCCCAAAAATAATCCACATTGCAGACACTGCCTAGCAGAATCAACCCCAAAAATAATCCACATTGCAGACACTGCCTAGCAGAATCAACCCCAAAAATAATCCACATTGCGGACACTGCCTAGCAGATCATCATACAGGGAAACACCAGCTGATATCCTGCTCTGCTCTACAAGAAATAAAGCATACACTTCTGCTAAAAAACCCACACATCGATAACATTTATACAGCAGCCCTGAACAACTGAAAAAGGACAGCACAGTTGAATAATGTGGCATTAAAGTCATCAAGAGTTGACGCTCAGTGACTGGTGAATCAAAGACAAGATACATGCTTGTGATGACATTGATTCTTGATTAGGAACAAGCGTCACAGCACTGGGGGCATTCCTATATATGTTCTGCTTGCCGTTTCGTCAGCCATCTAAAAGTGTATAAGCTCAGTGTCCCAGTCAGTTGTTGATAACGTGTTCTTCTGATCTTTCCGGAGAAATAGCACTTTCTCCCATCACCTCTAGTCACTTCCATTTCTACCATTCTCTGAATATGTACATTGTCACGTTCGACTTCCTCCTCATCTTCTCGTTGGGTATCTATGACTGCTCTGATCAATTCAATCTTGTCTCTTCTTATCTTAGTGCCGTTCACCAAAGCTTTACCAGCCAACACATCGACTTTTTCATTTCCCAATATCCCAGCATGACTAGGACAATAAATCCATGTAAGTGCTCTGTGCATTACATCTGTGCATTGAGAAGAGTCACCCATTCAGTTTTGATCATACACTTTTCCATCTTGCGCAGCATACTTTGAGAGTCCGATAGAATCACTGAGTCTGTTGGTGGTTGTGTTGCCAGCCAAGTGAGAGCTGCTGTCACCGCTTCTATTTCCATTCTCATACTCGATGTTGTAGTGGAGTAGGTAGCTGACTTTTAGGCTAATTTCTTGCCATTTTTGTAGGCTACGAAACCCCAACCACACCTGTTTGTTTCTTGTGTTACTGAGCCATCTGTGTAAATTATTGTATCGTGTGGCTTCGAGTGCTGCAGTATGAGTTCTTGGAACATTCCCTCTGCTCTGTTGACAGCCCAGTTGCGGCACTCTCTTCCCATCTGTATCACCACTGTTGTCAGTAATTTTCTCTCTTTGCCAAATGTCACGCATTCACAACCTCTTCCCACTTCCTCCAGCCCACAAACTGAGTAGGGTATCTTCTACTTCTGCCATCCGGGACTTTCCTCTCTTGATTCACTTTCCTTTTGTGCTGTATAGAGATTGGTGTAAGATGTGATGGTCATTATTGGCGACCGTGAAGTATTCTTTAACCTCGGCTATTTTATGTCTTGATTTGATGCTAGGTAGGTCTAGGAGAAACCTCATGGCCACAATAGGTGTATTTCTTGTGCATCCTAAGACAGATCTCATGGCCTAATTTTGAACTCTCTCCAATCTATCCACCTGTGTTTGTGACAGTGTCACTGGTTGCTGATCCAGTAGTCCATGGGCTCATGCCCTTTGACCCAATGCCATTGTGTGATATATGCATGTGTTTGTGAGCTGTTGTTTTGTTCCATATAATGTGTTCCATTTATCTGGCCCTGGAGGTAGAAGACAGTGTTAATAAACCTAAACCATAGTCCAATACAGATAATACCACTGTCTGCATCATCTGAAAAAGAGTTCGCTGCTGCATCTCTGCAGATGCCATGATTTTGACTGCACTGACACCCTTCCCAGCTTTCTGAATTATATTGTCCACATATTTCGCGAAAGATAGACTTCTATTAAAAGTGATGCCTAGATATTTCATAGTCTGCTCCCTGTCAATGTTGATGCCCATGCAGGAGACTGCTGGTAATGTGTCTGTGACTATTTTGTTGTTCAGTGAGAACCAGATGATGTTTGCCTTGTGGGATTGAAAACTGCCTTGTTGTTAGTACACCAGAGCAACAAATCTTCTAGATTATGCTGGACGTCAATCATGTCTCTTCTGTTTCTGCAGTGCTTGTACAGCAGCATATGTTAGTATCCTGCCTTATGATGACATTGTTGTGATGACATTGCTGTATGGATATATTTGTGATGACATTGTTGTGATATGGCTGTGATGACATTGTTGTGATATGGTTGTGATGATATTGTTGTGATATGGTTGTGATAATCAGGTACACTATAAGTATAGTTTATACTAGTTTATACACACCTACATTTTCACATGTTATTCAGTATTACCATTTCACATTATACATCCCACATTTTTATGTTATAAAGTACCACATTTTCACAATTAAAACAGTACCACATTTTCACATGTTATACAGTACCATAATGTCACATGTTATGTATATACTACCACATTTTCACAGTTATGTTTACACTACCATATTTTAACTAGTTATAAAGTATCATATTTTCACTAGTTATACAGTACCTTCTAAACTAGATAAAATAAGAAATGAAGAAATTAGGAAAAGAGTTGGTATAATATCATGTATCGAACATATTGAGAGGCAGCAAGTGAAATGGTTCGGACACCTTATGAGAATGAAGCCAAACCAAATACCAATAAGAGCATATAATACAAGAATATCCAGGCGTAAAGCCAAAGGTGGACCAAGAAAACGGTGGATAGAAAACATCAAGATAACCTTGAACAAACATGGACTAAATGCAACCTCGGCGACACATCTGGTCTTGAAACGACAGCTTAAGCTACCACCCCTACGCTTAACGGCAAGTGTGAATGCGATCAACAATCATTCACCTGGGGAAAGACAATAGACAATACAGTACCACATTTTTGCATTATACAGTACTCACATTTTCACATAGTTTATACAGTACCCACATTTTCACATGTTATACAGTACTACACTTTTACATGTTATACAGTTCCACGTGTTCACTAGTTATTGAGTATCACATTTTCACATGTTATAAATTATCACAATTATGTATTTCAGTTGTTGACTATCATAAGAGACAACAGCGTCATCATCATTGTTGGTGAGACAGGTTCTGGAAAAACTACACAACTCACCCAGGTAAGTTCAAATTACTGGGCAGGGCAGAAGAGGTTATGGTTGGTTGGTTGCTGATCCAGCGGTCCATGGGCTCATGCCCTTTGATCCAATGCCATTAAATGGCATTATATTGCTGGGAAGTCTGGATTTTCGACCCACCCCGGGACAGAGCCAGAGAATAACTATCACACCACCAGGAATGTAGGTTTCAACCTATGCACTGCTCTGAGACACTGTAGCCAAGATAGGGTTCACTGTGATCATTCTCCACCACCAATTGACTACTGGTTATGCCGAACTTCTCTATTGCTCCAGGCTTGCAACCAAATGTTCAAGTCAAAAGGATTGTCATGTCCTGAGCAACTGTGCCTCTGTGATCAGCCATAGGAAAAAACAGTGCTGTCAGTTTCCTCCTCTCCAGTGCTGCACAGTGCATCTCTGGCTCCCTCCCAACCACAGAGGGTGCATACATATATTCAAGCAAACATGAAACACATTTCAACAACAAAATAAAAGTATAATTGTATAGATGACATGCCATGAAGCTTCTCTAAGAAGATAACCTCAATATAAAGGCATGTCATCTCCTAATGTTTTCTGTTGCATGGGTGGTTTCTCTAGTGGGCCATTGGTGAGACCCACAGACGCAACCACATGCGTAGAAGAGGTTATGAAACATGCCACTATTTGTGACAGAAATGCATCACCCTCTGCATGATAATGAATGCTGCATATTGTTCAGACTGCACCACATTTGTTCTTCCTTTTGGTGGTCAGTCATTAACCATGATACCCACTGAGACTACACCTTCCACTACTTTAGTTTGTTCTGAACCATCAATTGAATTGCTCCTAATGACACAGAATTCATCAAGTAGCGTACACAAACTCCTGCTATGGTCAACTCGTATTACTGCATCCACCTTGGTGATAGTGTCTTTTGTCACATGTGCCTAACCACATAAGATCATTCATTACCGGTAGCCCAATGTTCTTGCTCAATCAGCAACGTTCTTGCTCAATCCTTCAGTTGTCTTGGACACACATTTTCCATCATACACTACCTGCATTCTTTGATATGTTGGTCAACATCCTTTGGCTGTAGAAACTGAATCACTGATAATTGTCCAGTTTGGAAGGATTCATTACCAGCGATGTTGCTGATTGCCTGCACCAGACACTAAACATATGGAGATAATGACCATTTGTTCTTTGGTGTGTGCTTATTATGTCAATGATGATGTCTTCATGTTCCTCATGTGCTAGCATAGACGACACAGCACTTGTGGGTTTCGTTTGGACATGCCTCGTATAATAAAACATTTGTTGATTGTTGCATTTTTAGTTGGAGATATGCTTTGACCCGTGCACTGTAGTTTTTTAATGTAATTTTTGATTGGTTGTGCTATTACTCATTTGCCCATATTTCCACCCATCTTTGAATATATTTGTGACTATGTGTTTGAGTGTAGTAAGTTTGCTCTTTCATTGTCAGATCTATATCTCTCTATATATTTATTTGTAAATCTGTACTATAACAAATACGGTCTATGTCCCGATCAGCATATGAATAAATATATCTGGACCGAATGTGTGTGTGTGTCACATGGACACATGTAATCAAATGGCACAATATGAAAAATGGTCTTAAGTAGCTACTGTATATTTTTGAAAATAAGCCAATCTGTTTATAAGCTGAGTATGTAGGTTTAACCTTTATCACTGCATTAAAATTACATAAATACCCCCCAGCAGCCGAATTTTTTTTGACAATTTGTGTTATTTTTGGTTTGTGTTTGGAAAACGCATGCATATGCAGACATGATTCCTTGTAAAAAACAACACTGCAGGGAACCGTTGAAGGGGGGGGGGAGCAGAGGGAAAATAAAAACATGGACAGACAATATCAAGGAATGGACAGGACAAGATTTTTGCTCACTCCTCCGCATCATTGAAGATAGAAATCACTGGAGAACTCTGTGTGCTGAAGCATCCAATGCGGTAGCCCTACAACCCTGACAGGTTAGAGGTTTATTTGTTGATTGATACTAATATCAGTACAAATCTATGAGAATCAAATTTGATGCTGACTACTAGTTTTTATGTTCTACAGTATCTACATGAAGATGGCTACACACGTTTTGGTATGATTGGTTGCACACAGCCTCGCCGTGTTGCAGCTATGTCCGTGGCCAAGCGGGTTGCTGAAGAAATGAATGTAAAGCTGGGAGAAGACGTTGGATATGCTATTCGTTTTGAAGACTGTACATCAGAGGTATTTGTAACTTGTAATCATTTCAAGGCAAACAGAAATTGACTTCTGATTTTTATTTATAGATTTTTTAATTAGGTTCAGTTTTATTTTCTGTGTATTATTACCTTCAATAATAGAACGGCAGTAAAACTATGATCCAACAATTGAAAATACATGGTAATGAAGTTTTGTGAAACATTAGTAGCACACACGTGTTAGTTATTCTCTATGCTTGTAGTGATTTGTGAAACTTGATTATCTTGAAACATTAGAAGCACAAAGGAAAATACACACAATTGTTAGTTATTCTGAATGCTTGTAGTGATTTGTGAAACTTGGTTACCTTGAATCCTCTGCTAGGAATAAGTGAAAGTAAAGTTAACCCATAGCATTTATTAATGTCATAGAGGTGTGAGTAGAGTGGCTCTGATATATGAGGGCAGTAGCCATCGCCTTTCCCTCGCAGTCTTTACTTCCCGGATTAATCCAGTACCTAATTATGGCTGGGTCGACCCGGGAGCTGTATGATCTGAAAAACATTTTCGCCTCAACTGTGGAATGAACCCAGGACCACTCATATGCAAAGCCAGTGCACTAACCACTACACTACTTAGCTCCAATGCTTGAAATAACCCCTAGTGACTCCTCAACTCATAGATAAGTGTTGATAGCATTGAAAAAATATTGTGTACCCACAGAAAACATTGATCAAGTACATGACAGATGGTATCTTGCTGCGTGAGTCCTTGAGGGAGTCTGACCTGGACAACTACAGTGCTATTATCATGGATGAAGCTCACGAACGTTCACTTAATACAGATGTGCTGTTTGGTTTGCTCCGAAATGTAATTATCCCACGTTGTAATGTTTTGGTTATTATAAATATGTAGATGTTGACAGTAAAGTTTGTTGTATGTAACAGAAGCATTATCTTTTCATGTTATTGTTTTATTTTATAGAAATGTGTACTTACAGTTTTCAAATATTGATAGTGAATCGTAAGCATAGATAATAAATATAAAAAACAATAGTGAAATAACCAGAAGACAGAGATATATTTGGACAGAAGAATAGGCAGCTTAAATCAGAAGTTGCTGAGTGAGGTCAATACAAAATAGAGGCAAATTACATAAATCAAGGAAAAGTATAAATTTTTAAAAAAATGATTACAGTTCAGTTGTACAAATAAAACAAAAATAAAAATGACAGTTTTATAAGGATTTTACCATGATAAAATAAACAAACATAAAAACTGGAAATAGAATTGCACAAAAGTACATGCTGAGACAGCGTCTATGTTAGCATGAAAGAGAATCAGACAGAAGTCAAGTTGAAACATTAATTCTTTGTATATGTTTTATCTGCAAAATTGAGTTGTAGCCATTTAAGAAAAATATCTTTTCATTGAATGCTAACATAGATGTCTCTGCATATAGCTTTACTCAATTCTATTTCCTGTTTTTATATATTTTTTTTCTTCAATATATTGAAATAGATGATGTTTTTATATTTACTTGTTTGATTTTTTTGTTTCCATCTCTCTGTCTAATCTTCTGTAAATAATACACCAAGATATTTAAATTGCTGTTCTTGTTTTAGTGGTTTATCTTTATATTGATTGTTATTGGATTTCTGCCTGTAGATATGATTTCTATCTTCCAGTATTCATTTTTATTTTGTATTTGAGGCAGTTTCCATTCGTTAGGTTTATGTGGTTTGCAACTGTATATTTTGATTATGGAGTAGGCATTGATCATCAGCAATAGGTAGTTCTGTTATGTCACATTGATAGTCACCATCTAGTGGCGTGACATTATTCATGTAAATAACAAACAACAATGGCAAAAGTACACAAACTTGTCTATCCCTTTTGATGTTACTGAAAACCACTTTGTGAACCCAGCTCTTGTTCTAACAGTGATTGTACTGTATATTATATGATTCTTACACAGTTTTGATATGGTCCTTTTATTCCATATTTCTCAAGAATTTTCCAGAGTAGTTTTCTACTTATTCTGCCAAACTTTTCTCTTGAACTATGAAAACAATGACTAGCGATAGTTCAATGGACCATGCTGATATTTTGAATGTAATCAAGGTAGACCAGGTGGAAGATATGGAGTGTATTTATTCTTCAGCGTCTATGGCTAGAGTGCAGTAATGGGAAGTGAAGCGTGATGTTACAAGAAATGAGCAGCATGTAGGAATCAAAATGTTATCAAGCACTACAAAACCGGAGCAATCAGTTATCATGTGTTGAAGGGTATACTGTAAATGAGATCGGATCACCTATGGACGTGTCCAGAGTGCCATGATGATGATCTCACACAGTCTTGAGAGTGACCATGATTAACAGTTTTGATTAACTATGTCAGATCAATCCATTGATGTACCAATGACTTTCTGGCCAAGCTCTCCAGTGTATTGACTCGCTCATTGCCTTCCAGCCTTGCATGTCCTGGTGCGAATATAGAGGTAATCTTTCTGGTCATAGATTGTGTCAACAACTCCACCTATTGACGCAGACGACTCCCGCTTCAAGTTTGTGGATCATGATTATTGAGTCACAAAGTATTCATGCATGAGAATAGTTCTGTGACAGCCATGACATGCCCCCATCACAGCCTTTATATCCATCATGACTGCTTGTACTTGTAATGAAGGCACCACTGGATTCTTTGACAATTTTCCTACTGCAGAAAAAGCCCAAGAACAGCATTGATGATGAATAACTGATCCATCTGTGTCGATCATTTCATAATTTCCTGCATCCACTGCCACTGGATTTTTGTCCCTACAACTTCTGTTGAAATCCATTATTTGAATTATAACCTCATTGCTTTCATGACAGTGGCTACATTATTTTCACCTTTTATAATTAGCGATGTCTTGATCAGTTGATACATGTATGAAACATTATCTGTAGAGGACATGTCAAAGGGGGACTGTCCCAAGATGCAAGTGCATGCTCTTGTTCATTTCCATCATTTGAGATCATCATGAGGTAGGTAGACCGATTGATTTGGCAAAATGTATTTTACCTGAATGAAGAGCACATTGTTGTGTGTTCAATGTCAGAGGAGAGTTTTTAGGACTGTCCTTATCAGTACACAAGGGAAAGACCTCACTGATGTTTTGGTAACTGCTCATATCATATGTCTTAATGATTTCACAATGACTAGAATGTCCTGCAGACCTGGGTAAACTAAGAGCATTATAGACCCGACATTAGTTTCCACTACTTCTGCTCCTGTATGCAGGTGGAATGCATTAGGGCATGACAAAATTCACTATCCATGCACCAATTTGGTCAAGAAGCACAAGCTCAGAAAACAACAGAGCAAAGCAAACCTTCCAGTTTAATATCTCTGGTTTTGTTATAAGTAAAATCATACTATGTAAAAGATGGACCACAGAAACCAAAAGGCCACAGGAACAAGCTTACAAATAACACACAAGAAGGTCACCTCCAGAAACTCTTCTACCCTGATGTCGAAAGGTAAATAAGGGCCACAGCGTATAGATAGTAAAATCATAAACAGCAAGATAAATGTCAGACACACAGTGCAGTGAACTCTGCAAGCCATCCTGGTGAAATTATGTGGTAGAGAGAGCAAGGTTAAACAAACAGTAGACCCTCTAGTCTTGGCACAAAGCATGGAATGTACACCACATATGGCTCAATAGTATTTAAGAATTGAAGCAGGTTGTGGATGAAATAATATTGATTTTTGTTGGTTGTATTAACTTGTGTATATGAACTTCCTTCACAAGGTGGTTGTATTAACTTGTATATGAACTTCCTTCACAAGGTGGTTGCAAGAAGGCATGATCTCAAGTTGATTGTTACATCAGCTACCATGGATGCTTCCAAGTTTGCCATGTTTTTTGGAAATGTTCCAGTATTCATTATCCCTGGTCGAACTTTTCCTGTGGATATCATGTATGCCAAAAATTCACAGGAAGATTATGTAGATGCTGCAGTGAAACAAACTTTACAAGTCCATCTTGGTGGAATGACAGGTAATTGTGACACCACTGTGGAGTGTAATGTATATTTAAAACATGGATGGAATGAAAGGTAGTTTTGATGCCTTGGTTGAATAACAGGTAAATGAGTGGGAGTGCTTTTTTGAAAGGAGTTTGAGTTTCAAAGTTGATGTTGACATCATTTTTAGGACTGGCAAAAGTCTTGTAGCAATGAAAGTTATGGCTGCTGCTCAGTGTGAACAGACATTACTATTTTGTCTACGCCAGTGCATTAATGTCTCTGTGATAGATTATGCATTAACAATTCTGATGCTAAGACAGGCACATACTAAAAGAATGGATAAGATTAAGAATAAGGCTATGCATATCATATTTGGGTGGATTAGAGATATTTGATTCTTGACTGTTAACTATTGAGCACAGAATACATTTTTTACAGAGCATGGGCCAACCTCCATTCTGACAAAGAAGACTGATTGCATTCTGAAATCTAGAAAAATATTACGGCAGCAAACAGGATTTGAACAAGGACCGATCAGCTGACACCTATTCCTTTCGCAACTTTTGTGTCAACATGTTTTCTGTATTTGACATCTCTAAAAACAAATTTTTAAAAATTCCTTGAGGACTGCAAACATTTACTACAGTACTACAGTTGTAAGCATAAATAACACATAAACATAAACAATGTTGCTTCAGATGTAACATGGGTAAATGAATAATTAAGATTAATGGAAGATTTATTAATATACCAAAACAAAATCATAAATTATGTGATTGAATTCAGAAAACGTGTTGACTTAGGATGCCAGGCGAATAGGTGCCAACTGAACAATCCTGGTTAAATCCGGTTTGCTGCCTTATTAATTTTTCTATAATAGTAAATCCTCAAAGCTTCGTAATTATATTATTCTGAAATCCAGACAGTGGATGGTAGTAGACTAAAAAAAGGAACGTCATGGACGGGGTGAGCTGAAGCTGTTATACACATTTTCTGCATGGTAAAAGATGTAGTATCCAGTGTGGAATGGACAAGTGTGTCTGAAGATTACGAGCATATTTTTCTGTTAAAAATAATAACTCTCAATAGACAATGTAAAGAGTGGTGTCCTATTGCTGTAGAGGTCTGAGGTGAAGACGTTGATCAGCGAGAATTCTTTGGGAGTATGTTCATATCCATAAATGGTTTGGTTGGTTAGACATATGCGTAGTGCTTGGGTCTTTACAGCAGGTGTGTAGGGAAAACTATCAAAGAGGAAAGTGGTGCTTTTGCTGTTACTACAAGCAGCATGATGTGATTATGGCAGTGACCAAGACCCTGAACTGGATGAGTCACAGATTGCAACTCATGTCTGCATTTTTATTAACTCAATGAGCATGATCAGTAAAGGACAGTGAGCTGCATTCATGTACAGTGGCTTGAGGCAGTGGAGAAGTTGAAGTTGGAATACGGCATATTTATTTGTGCGCCTAGTCATGAGGGTGTTCAAGGCAACGAGATAGCAGATTCATTGTGACCAGCAGATTGATTGTGACCTCTGCTACTGTATCAGGTGATAGACATTGGATCAGACTGACAAATTGAACTCTCTGAGAAATAGCAAGCACAAATTAATTTAATGAAGATCTATCGTCTTTTCTCTTCTTATGCTGTGAGGCATTGCAGAATTGAGTGACGATTGGTTTTCCGGTTATTGCATGTTTGATCACTTGATATGCAGTAATACTGTGCTGTGTCAATGTTGGTAACTCCTTCATCCCATTTTTTCTTGGTCTTCCTCTGTTGGTCTTCCTTCTTCTATCTTGCTGTTTCCATTTTCACAATGTATGCTCTTGCCGCTGGCCAATAAGGGTTCATTCTCATTAGGTGGTCAAACCATTTTAATCTCTGTTTTTCAATATATTTGACCACTGATGTTGTTCCAACAGTTCTTGTAATCTCCTCATTTCTCACATGATGTAATGAAGATAATGATTCCTTTTCTATGTCCAGCATACTATGTGTATGGCAACCAGGGTCTAAATGTTTAGTTCAGGTAGCAAATAGTAGGGCCACTGTCTTTCTTTCTTGGCTTATGTCGTTGGAGGCAGATGAGGGAAGTTGAAAGATGACAACTTGTCACATGAGAGAAAAATCATTATTGTCACTGCATGTCTTGTCTCAATTTCGGCATTTTTGTCTTATATCAAATGATCCCCATGTATGATGGAAAGATGCAGGTCAGCAGACATTGTACCTTTGTCCTTTTTTAGCAGACGCCCTGGTGGCAGAAACACTACATGTGCCATGACTGCTGATGGGTCAACAGATATGACAGAAGAATGATGATCTAGTTTGACCAGACATGTGATGTAGTCTGGCAGGATAAAATGATCCCGGGATACTGCCTCTTTGGAATGCCTTCTTTTGTGGACAAAGCATGCATCCATAACACCCCCCAACATAATCATGCCTTGAGATAACCTTATATGAGTGGGTATCACCTCAGTTACTCATCTGATGAAGACCTGTACTTTTCTCAGAAATGCTATGGGCTATCAAGAGCTACCTGATCAATGCTCAAGGGGTTCCTTCAACATTATCATCATGATCATGACCAGAATAAAGGAACTAGGTTTGAAATGCAATGTCACCAGAAATTAGGGCTGCTGTGGGCTTAGAACAATGTTTGTCAACCAACAAAGAACTGATACTATCAGATGCAACATAATGATGGAACCATTCAAATGTAGATTGGAGAACCTATGGATGTTTTCGGAGCTCAGTGATGATGATCTGATGACTGACAGGTAATTGTGACATCAAGGTGGAATGATAGATAATTGTGCTATAATGGTTGGACCCATTAACAGTCACAAAAGGAAATATATGCCTCACAATCATTTTGTTGTGTTCAAATTATATAAAGTATTTGCACACTAAGTAATCTGAAAACATTAGGAGAAACATTCTTGTGCAGAATTAGCAGGGACTAAAATAATATGACAATATCACTTAGAATTGAAGGAAGGCCACAAAGACAGCTGGAAAAAAATATAGACACTTACCGGGTACTTATCTTAATTATTTGATCCCCGAGGTTGCTATCTTTCACTCTTTCTTCCCTGTGCCAGATGGTGGTAGGTGCATGTCTTCTTCAAGAGTGAAGGTTGATGGGACAGACAGCCATCAGACATGGAGCATCATCTGTAACCTCAAGGAAAGTTTGATATTGAACGGTTAAACTGCTCCAGGCCAAATATTGATGATTTCTTAGCAGGAATTCGATAGGGATGTGTCAGGTGACAATGACATTTTGATAGAAACATTCAAGGATGAAATGTCCAGAAACCAATGAACTTAAAATGGAGAGATTTTGTCACAAATAATGAATTAAGAAATAAACACATTAAGAATATGTGTCAAACGTCGTAAGAAAATGCAGATGGAAATACCTGTGTCACATTTTAAGATGATGAAAACAGAATAAACCAACAAGCCCTTATGTGGACACCTGAGGATAAAAGAAAATGAGGAAGGCCTAGAGCAACCCTAAAAAACACTTAAAGAAAAAAAGGGGAAATAATAGACTGCAAGACAATAAAAGAATCAAAACCTTTGCCCTATGTGCCACCTGCAGAACAAAAGTAACAAACAAACAAATTCAGGGATGAGAATATTAAAAATGCTAAAATACGGGTGTGGAAACTTGTTTCAACAAAGCAATCTGCTACATTGAAGGTAACATTTGGATACAGGCCAGACAACCCAGTAAAGCAAACCACGCTGTCGTGTAGTCATCATCAGAATATAGACAAAAAGCATTATCTTCTTTGCAGAACACACTTATTTATTTCAAAGTTGATGTGTTCTCTTCCCTGTCTTGTCACAGAAATTGTTAACATTTGCTATCTACATATGCACATGATTTGTGGTGAGTCAGAGAAAGTTATTGTATATCAGTTTTTTTTGGTAACAACAGTGTTGAATTTATTGCACCACTGGCCAATGTTGATTGCTCAACTCCTGTCTAGCTCTTGAATGGCTCCATGTGTCTGTTTGTGTAAATATTAAGAATAAAGACAATACAAATTGAAATTTCGGTATATTACCTTCATCAGAACAATAACAATACAATAATAAATAGAAAAGAAACATACTTGAATATCTATTATTCTATTGTTACTATGAATGTGAATGCTGATTGGTGACACATCTGGTCATACAGTGGGAAAATTTTATATATGTAACACTAGCAGCTGTGGGATAAAATGTGGATTTTGGTTAACTAATGAAACTATCGTCGAGCATAGTCTTTGACATTTGATAGGAGAGACTAAGCACTTGAATGATGCCAGTTTATAACCAATTAAAAGTAATCAAGCTGTTATCTGTTTACGTCTGTTTTTCTATTTTGATTTTCTCACTCCATGGCATAGTGGCTAAGCTCTTCACTTTGTGCTCAAGAAATCGCAGGTTCAAATACTCACTCAAAATGTCCTGTTTAAAAAGTGGAAATTTTTTAGAGGTCCCTGGGGATTATAACTTGAAGTTATGTGCAAGGAGTGGTGCTCTCGGCAGGCAGTGTGCTGAGAGGGATGGAGTAACATGAGTACAATGGTCAATCCTCTATGCATTTTTAACCCTTTCTTTTCTCAGGTGATATACTCATCTTTATGCCTGGTCAAGAAGACATTGAGGTCTCATGTGAACTCATCGCAGGTAAGGTCATCATCTAATTCTTCATGCATTATATCATGTCTAGTATTTAGGGAATAGTATCGCCCGTGTGTTGCTGGGGCACAAAAGGGGAGCAAAGAATGGCAACACTTTTTACCTTCCACGCATGTCGTAAAAGGCGACTAAGGAGGTTATGGGATGGAGTTGGCTGTCCCATCCCATATAGGGTGGTGACCCAAAGCCACGCTGAAGTTGGATGTGTCAGGCCGAAGGCACAGATATCGTGGCAATGCTGTAAACCATGACACAACGTATTCCGTTCTCCGTACTACATCCTGTTAATCTGCAGGAGTTTGAGAACAAATACAGAAGAAGAAGGTAATAATATAATTAGTAATTGCGAGGGAGAGGAGATGGCTACCGCCCTCATTTGCAGAGCCTCTGAAATGTGATATCGCTAACAACTCACACCCCTACGGCATTAATAAATGCTATGGGTTACTTTCCTTTTTTTTAATAATTAGTAATCACCAAGGAGTTAGAGAGCAAATCAGAAAACTATGTTTGCAAGTAGGCCTAATGGTCCTTTGGAGTTCTAACGTCATGGCATGCACTTATATTAAATGTTTATGGTCCTCGAGGAATTTATATACCTGTGCACTGTGCATGTTGTTGTCAATGTGTCGATTGACTTGTTCATTCTTGATTAGGAACCAGCATCACTGGGGACATTCCCATAAATACAGAGCTCACTGATCCATCAACCATCTAAGGGTGTATAAATTCAATGTATCAGTCACTTGTAGGTTGTGTGTTCTTCAGATCTTTCAGAGAGGAGACACTTTTTGCCCTCTCCCTTGGTCATCCCATTTCTATTCTTCTCTGAACATGAACATTGTCTCTATCAGCCTCTGTTTTATATAATAGTAATAATAATAAAACCCATAACCTGTCAGACATCTGATGTTATATTGAGTTTTTTGTTTTTTTCCCCATACTTTCTCTTCATTCCACAATGGTTGTTGGTTCAGTGAACTGCTTCGTCACTTGACATGCAGTTTGCTGTGACTGATTTTATTTATGATGTTGCGGCCCAAGATATCATAATGGAAGGCTTGCGATGCTTTGATATACTTCACATGGTTGTTGTTCTTGACTAGGATGGTGTATGGATAATGGTCGCTGCCATGATGTCTTAACGCATTTTTACATAAATAGAGGGACCAAGGTGGTAGAAACCAATACCACATCTATTTTGCTGTTAGTGTCTCCAGATCGACTGGTTGTTCTAGTTACAGTTCTGATATTGAGGCACATGATTTCGGCAGTTACCAACACGTCTTGAGGTATTCTCTTAGCTAGTTGGTAATGACTTTATCCAACTGTCTTCTTCTGGCATTAACTCTTTCAGGACGTAATTATTTCTGGGGTTTGGACGTAATTAATTTTAGGCTAACTTTTTGGACCACAACATGATTCAGGTGCAAGCTTCCTGAAGACAAAGTATTAGCTATGGAAGGTCATATAAGGTATCAAAAGAAAGATAATTGAATGTGGAATTCATATACAATATAAAAATATAAGAATTGTAAGAACAACATACAAAAATTGCACCACAAACAGGAATGTTAGTTGGACAGACATTTTTTAAACATGTATTTTCTTCTACTCGCCCTCAGTTTTACTTGTCTTGACATGTTGAAGTAGATGTCTTGACTGTCCATTTCCTAATCATAATCTGTTTATTTGAAGTAAATCGTGCAACTGCCTTGTGCTTTATGTCATTTTGTGTGTGCCATGTCCAATTTCAGAACCGCACAAAATATTGTGAAAATTTAGGAATTATTCCCAAGTATTCATTCATCGTATTGGATTTCCTAATTTCAACTTGATTCCACTCAATATTATCATTAGGTCTAACTCTATTTTCTATATAACGTAGTGGAATATTATCATTGCTGTCACTAGGTCTATCTAATTCTTCAGAAACAATATCAGTGGGAGCAGTTTTATAATTTTGTATGCTCTACCTATATTTTTTTAAAATAAGGCCAAGGCTATTTATTTTACGATTTTCAACAACCCAGTAATCTCTAGGCCTAGTAATCTCCAGTCAAAATCGAAAACAGTTTCTTACCGGCATATCACTTGAAATAACATCTCCAATTATAAAAACCCAAAAATAATAAAGCCTAATGTTTGCTAAATGTTCGAACTCTGTTGCTAATGGAAGATGAAGACATTTTGGTAATTTCTGATATGTTGAAACCACTTTGTTCAAATTTTAATTTGAAATAAATGTCACTCGTCTTACTGCGCTGTAACATGAGGATTTCCATTCGTTAGCCAGATTTCTAAATGTTAAATGGCTAAATAAGTTAATACTTGTCATTTACGAACCAAACGAAGCAAATTTAGATGGTATATATGGAGGCCCGGAATAACAGGTTTACGTCTTAAAAGGGTGGAGGCTCTGTCCTGTTATAAAATGTTTACGTATGAATTTAGTTAAAGTCTGCAGAAAAAAGGTGTTTTTCATCCTTCATGAGTATGCTGTGTCACATTGAAATATCTCCTTTGACATTGCAAGCAGAAATGTTTATAATGACCATAGACACAGGCTATCTTGGTACAGTTCCACTAAGACATGTCCAAGAATGCAGTTGTACTGCTATATACTAGATACTAGGATCATCAGACCAAAGTACGTCTGATTGTAAAATGTGGTAAATCCTATGGTTGCTATCTTCATCTATGTATTCTGCACTATCTGGGCTCAATCTACAAATATCGCCAATATTTAGCTATGTGTGCATGTGAATCCTTGTTCTGTTGGAAGTCTTGAAGACAAGATTGACTGGTCTGTCGTTAAGTTGATTGATCTAGTTTCTTGAACTCTGCTGATAATCTTCAATGCATGATAATAAATTGCTATTTCCTATTTGTTGAAGAAATCTGCTGTATCTTTACAAAAAGGTTGACCATATACAAGTAATTAGATGATTGATTTTTATAAATATATTTCCCCAGAACGGCTTAGAGAACTTGAAGAAGCCCCTCCATTGGCTATATTACCAATCTACTCACAGCTTCCAAGTGATCTTCAAGCAAAGATTTTTCAGAAAGCTCCAGATGGCATACGCAAGTGTGTAGTTGCCACCAACATTGCTGAAACATCACTTACAGGTAAAATTTTAATCTGTGATTAGTTTCATTAATAGTGAGGTCATGCCTGGCTACATTAAATGTTATTTCTGAGAGTCCCATATATTTCAGAATATAAGCTGATCTGTTTATAAGCCAAGGATGTAACTGTAATGTCCAAACTTTGAGCAAAGTCAGAAACCAGTGCATAGACCGAAGTATAAACAAATAATACTGCTAACAATACTGTGGAATCTTATTACTATAAGAATGAAGGGACAAGCGAAATTTTGCGAAAAGGAATATAACACAAACTTTAGCAATGATAAGATACATTGTATCATGCCCTCTATGTTAAGATGGGAAAGATCAGTAAATGTACCACTTCCAAAGTAGGGAAATTTGAAACTCTGCACAAATTATAGAACAATTGCAATGATCAGTCATGGCAGCAAGATTCTTCTCAAGATAATCATGAAAAGAATGGAATAACATATGAACAGAGAAATGAATATAGTTCAGGCAGGTATTAGACAGAATAGAAGTATTAGGGATCATATCCTTCAAAATGAGAAATATAATAAATGCAGATTTCAATGCAGACATATACACTTGTTTCATAGACTACTCAAAGTATTTTGAGTGCGTAACACACCAGAAATTATGGAACATAATGGAAAGCATGAGCTTACCACACCATCTTATATTTCTCATTAAAATGCTCTATCGGGAACAACAGGCTTCTGTCCGCCGTGAAGGAGAAACATTTGACTGGTTTGAGGTCCCAAAAAAAAGTGTCAAACAGGGATGCATCCTCTGACCTCATTTGTTCAACATATATCATGTGAAATGTATGAGACGTTATGAACAGTTTCAACCCCTTAATATCTGAGGATTCGAAATTTCAGAAAGTAGGTATGTAGATGACACCACACTAATATCAAGGAGCCCCACAGGTTTAAAACACATGATCATGTCAGTCAAACATAGTGAGATACTAAATCTTTTCCTCAATGCGAAAAAGACAAAAATAATGCATATCAGCAGAGATGAACTCACACCTGCAATAGTCATTCACAAAGAACTAGAAAATGTCAGCAACGTTTAATATCTCGGGTCAACCATCAACAGGAGATTGCTCTGCAGAGATCAGAACGAGATTAGTAATGGCCCTACAAATAAATATCACAGATAAAAAAAACTATGGAATGGGGTAAACAAAACAACAAAGTTACAACTATTAAGAAGCTATATCTTTCCAGTGGCAACATATGGTGCAAGACATGGGCAATGACATCTGCAATGGAAAATAAAATATTGACATTCAAAATGAAATTTTATAGAAAGATCCTAAGAATATCATGGACAGATAGACAAGTCAACACAGATGTTAGCAAATTCTTAACATAGAAGAAGAATGGCTCCTCAAAACTATCAAAAACACGCAAAATGACATATTTCAGATATATAAAGATAAACAATTGTTTAGAAAGATTAATCATGGTGGGCAAAGTTTCAGGAAAGAGAACAAGAGGTAGACCAAGACTGTGATGGACACATGGAATCAAAGACCTTCTGAGCATAACACTGGAAGAAGATAGGCAGCTTGCACAGAACTGAGAGGCTTAAGTAGTAGTGAGGATAATGTTCTGTAAAGAACACATCACATAAAGAAAGAGAAAATGGAAGGCCATTTCATTCTTTGCCCCTCCCTACCTGAAATCATACAAAATATCAAGGATGATGCAGTGCAACTTCTCTGTGGAGGCATTGCCAGCCTTATAGAATCTGAACACCTATTACCTGTTCCTAGATATCTGATTAATTAATTCACTCAGTGCTCTCTGCAACAGCGGTTGGCTGCAACAATAGCACCGGCTATTACGGTAAATTCAAAGCCTAATCAATGAATGATCAGATCAACTTTCAGCTTGACTTTTAGATCTGCCTTCAAATTGCACGGTGGAATGAATAGGTGTGAAAATGGTTTTTGTAGAGATGATTGAACATGATAAGACATGTTCAAAGTAATTTTTTTGGAGGGCTCCTAAGATCACGTAATCAACACCTGACCAGGACTCTCAGTCTACACACACTGAGATGGCTGCTGGAACAGATGGCGGAGTACTTATGGGAATTCCCCACATGCTGTGAAGCCAGTTTTAATCAAGAAGATAAGACACATTAAACTGCTGTTTTAGGTTATAAATAATGAAACTGTCAGAGAATATCCAACAAGGTGGAGAGTGTCGCAGTAACAAAACCATGAAGCGATAACTGAGATAATGTAATATTGTTACTTGTTTGAACTAATAACTAACACATAACAATATGTAAAAAAGACTAGTTGACTAATTTAAAAAAGAACAGAAAACAAAAGGAATAAAGACTTTGCACATTACGGTCAAGAAATCATGAGTCTAAAATCAGACCAAGTTTGACACTCATGATCTCTTTACTTATGGCATTTTTCTTACCTCATTCCATTTCTATTTTTATCCATATCAATCAATAGTGATTGACTGAATGCGTTTCTAATACAGGGAAATGGAGTTGATGGAAACCAGGTCTCTGTATTTCAATTTGATTTTTGAATGTTTATTTCATTTGTGTTAGTTTCTTGAAAAAGAGTCCCAATTGGACCGTAAATGAGGAAAATGTCCTTGTTCCTTTGTTTTCTGTTATTTCTTTTTTACATTAGCTTTATTATTTGTTAGCTATTAGGTCAAACATGTAAGAATATTACATTATCCCAGTTATTGATTAAGAAAATATGAAAGATTCTGCCCAAGTGGCTGGTTTGTACATACCCACATGAAAGGTTGTATAGTCGAAGGTTACACTCTGGAATGGCTGGACAAAATGTGGGAGCAGAGGAAGGGGACCGCTATAGTAAAATTCATCCATGCTAGCCAGGGACACCTTTCAGGCACTTCTCATAGAGAAGTGGTAAAACGATGCCATGAGGTGGGTCTGTCTGTATTCTAATTCCTGTGAGCCGTACCTCCATCCTGCAGCAACTAGATACTCCCTTTGATGGCAGTTCAGTACAGGTAGACAGTGAGAGAGAGACTAAAGATATCCACCCTGATGTTCCCATGTCAGAGGATGAAATTCATGAACTGTTTCAGAATTCAGATTGTGGTTCTTACTTGGAAGGGTCTTTTGTTCCATTAGTATTTTCCTGTTACCTCTAACCCTATTTGACTGAATTCTGTGTACGGTTTTTGTGTTTCTACCGGTAATTATGTTTTTAAAATGTTATTGTGCGTGTATATAAGCCAATACTTAACATCAAATTGTAGAATCCGGGTAGACCTATTGTCTCTGCTTGCCCTTGTCCCACTGAGCGCATCTCCGACTTCTTTGACAACATTTTTCAGCCGTTAGTCGAACAACTGCCTTCATTCTTGAAAGACACTAAGCATGCCCTAGCCATTTTTTCTTCCGTCCAGTTGTCTTCTTACGGTACCTATCATCTGTTTTGCTTGATGTCTGTTTTTGTACACTTCTATACCCCATGCAGATGGTCTACAGTTCTTTCTTGACAAGAGTCCCCACCCCTCTGTATCCACTTCTACTCTTATCCACCTTGCTGAACTGGTGGTTACTCTTGCAACTTTGAAATTTGATGATTTTTCGATCAGATCAGTGGCGTTGCCATGGGAACCAAAATGGGACCTAGCTATGCGTGCCTGTTCATGGGACATCTTGAACATTTAGTTTGGTCTACCTATGATTGCCCATTCCCATCTCTTTTCCATAGATACATTGACGATGGGATAGGTATCATTGACATGTCCAAAGTGGAATTGTCTCGTTTCATCAACTGCATCGGCAGTTTCAACCCTGCTATTCAATTTACATCTAATATCTTCACTACTTCTGTCAACTTCCTCGACATCATTGTCACCATTCATACCCCTTACCTTAGCACATCCGTTTACTATAAACCTACTGATGCACATGGCTGTATGCTCAACACTTCTTCTCATCCTCCTGCTTGTCGCAACTCTCGCAAAAGATTGTTGAAAATGATTGATGCTTTTCAAAGGTATTAATATAAACCTTGATATCAGATGAAAGGATGCTAAGTATTTCATTGGTTTACTCAGAGTTTGAAGAAGTCAGTAATATTCTTCATTAGCTTTCATTCTCCTGCTGGTTAGCCAGTGTAATCCAGATCATATAATTTGTTGTGTCATGGTTTATTGCTTGGCTGTGATATCTACACCTTCCTGCCTGACATGTCTAACTTCAGCTTGACTTTTGGGTCACTTTGTCATATGAGATGGGACAAACAACTTATACCTCCTTATTCGCATTTTACGACATGCATGGCAGATCACAGTTTTGCTATTCTTTACTCCCTTTTGTGCCTGGCAACAATCCAATGATTATAATGTATTCACAGATTTCATCATTGCACTCCAGACACGTCCATAGTTGCTCCATTTTCATATTCAGTACGTCCTTCAGCATGTGATAACTGACTGTTCAGGTTTATAATGTGCAACATTTTTAATGATGTTTCATGATATGCAACATTCAGTATTGAACCCTCATTTAGTACACAATATACTCTGACAGTTGATGGCATCATGTTTGTGATAGACTCTGGCTACTGCAAGCTGAAGGTGTACAATCCCAAAATTGGTATGGATGCTCTGCAGATATTTCCAATCAGTCAGGTAAACATTGATTGTCATGTGCTGAAAACATATTTATTATTAGGTAGTGTACAATTAAGCTTTCTGCTGACTCTCTACACACCCTGAGTAAAAAATGAGGTGGCTGCTGACTCTCTACACACCCTGAGTAAAAAATGAGGTGTCTGCTGACTCTCTACACACCCTGAGTAAAAAATGAGGTGGCTGCTGACTCTCTACACACCCTGAGTAAAAAATGAGGTGTCTGCTGACTCTGCTCACTGATTAGAACTGAAGTATCTGCAGACTCTGCACACTCTGATTAGAACTGAAGTATCTACAGACTCTGCACACTCTGATTAGAACTGAAGTATCTGCAGACTCTGCACAACCTGATTAGAACTGAAGTATCTACAGACTCTGCACACTCTGAGGGGTCTGCTGGCTCTCTACAGACCAATAGTATAAATGAGGTGTCTCCAGACTCTACACACCCTGAGGAGAACCTACATGTCAGCTAACTACACACTAGTAATAGAGCTACGGTATCTGCTGATTCACTTAACAGAACCTATGTGTCTGCTGACTCTGCACACTTTGAGTATAACTGAGGTGTCTGTTAACCCTGAGTAGAACTAAAATATTTACTGACTGTCTTAGTACAACACTATGTCTGCTGACTCTACACACCCCAAGTAGAATTGAGGTGTCTCCTGACCCTACAAACCCTGAGTAGAATTGAGGTGTCTGCTGACTCTATGCACTCTGAGGAGAAGTGAGGTGTCTGCTGATTGTACATCCTGTGTAGACTGAAGTGTATGCTGACTCTACATACCCTGGATAAAACTGAGGTGTCTGCTGACTCTACATACTCTGAGTAGAGCTGAAGTGTCAGTGACTCTCTACATAGAGTAGAACTGAAGTGTCTGCTGACTGTACTTCCAGTATGGAACTGAAGTGTCTGTGACTCTGCACTACACTGTGTAGAACTGAGGTGTCTGTACATCCTGTATGGAACTGAAGTGTCTGTGATTCTACACAGAGTAGAACTGAGGTGTCTGCTGACTGTTCACCCTGAGTATAATTAAAACAATTTCAGCCTTATTGTAGGTTGTTTGGTGATATTGAGGTAGAGCCCCTTTACTCATACTTCACTATGAGCTTACTGTTGGTTATGCTGAATTCTGTAAATTTTCAAAAATATTGCAGTAATACCATGTAAAAATGAAGTAATACCAAAAACACACTATCAGATAATGAACAGAGGAGATAATATCATCAACATTTCAGCCAGTAATTTTTTTTGTTAATGTTCATGACGAAGTCTTTTGGGTAAAAATGTTCTTATTCTTCTGCCATGCTCGTTCTTAAATTCCTGAGGATTAGCAGGGTGTAGTCATTAGTGTTCTGATCACTTACAGTTTGGCTGCAATATATGTGCCTTTTGACTTGACACATCCAATTTTATCATGGCTTCTCGGTCACTTTGACCTTTTGGGATGGGACAGCCAGCTTCACTCCCAAAACCTCCTTAGTTGTCTCTTATGATGTGAATGAAAAGTAACAATGCCACTATTCTTTGCTCACTTTCAGGTTCCAGTAACACACAGGTAAAAATGTTAATATTCCCTGTCTGATAGTCGGTATTTGATACTACTACAACTTTCACTTTTCTTGTTTTGTATGTGTACTTTGTCATACACTGGAGAAAACTGAACACCTTATAAGTCTGCTCAGAGTGAACTGACCAATATCTTAGCATAAATCAAATTTAGCACACATTTGTCTATGCTGGCTTGGATATATAAAGCAACACATATTGAGAAATCAGAGAACACAGAAGTCAATTCATATCTACATGGGCTTTGACAGATGAACATATGGAGAAATCAGACAACAAAGAAGTCAATCCGTGTTTACGTTGCAACAGATGAACAAGTTATGTTATGTCATGTTCCTCCAAGGCCATAGGCTGCGCATAGGGCAGAAACCATAGCTTTCCATTTCTGTCTTTGTGTTGGCAGGTCTTTCAATTGGTGCGTGTTGTTTAGGTTCATTGACATGCCTTCTCTATTAATGGTTCTTCATAGAGTTTCTCTAGGTCTCCCTCTTCTTCTTACTCCAGGTTACATCCAATATAGTGACTGCTGGGGAATTCTTAGGCTGTTCATTCTGAGAACATGGCTGATGTAAGTCCAACGCCTTTGTCTAATGAAGGAAGATATATAGGTTTGTTTCCTTTCCTCTCTTATAGTAGTGTTAGATTTAAAGTCACTCCACTTAACATTCAGAATGGTACGTAGGCATTTGTTTTCAAAGGAGTCACGTCTCTTATCTGTGGCTTTTGTGGCTTTCCAACTTTTGCATCCATATGATAGAATAGGGATGATGTTGGAGTTAATCAACCTGAGTTTTGTGGTGTTTCTTAGTGTGTTTGACGTCCAGATGTTACGTAGTTTATTGAAAGCTCCCGCTGCAAGGGCAATTCCTGTCTATATGAACAAGACATATGAACAAACCAGAGAACAAAGAAGTCAATTTTTGTCTACATGAACATAGACAGATGAATAAGACATGGAGAAACCATAGAACAAAGAAGTCAGTTCTCTGGACCTTTTGACAGTGTAAGTAAAAATCAGGAATTGAAGGTATAGCTATAGATTTGGCTATCATGCATGTGCATTCTGACATTACATACATATAACTATTGTTGGGACCTTACCATTTCTCCAGACAATAGGATTATTGTTGTGCTGTAAGAAATATAATCTATGATTCATGATGAATCACAAGATTAATCTGAACAACAGTATGTACAAGGAATCACAGTGCCACATGTATCATTGTATGCTGTTGAGTGTCTTGTTGTGTTAGATGTGAAGCCCTTGAACTATCTGCTACCACTTGCTCCTTTCTCTTTACACCATTCCTTATGTTTCCCCTGAGCTGAAAGTTTACAGAGCAGTGGTACTTCCAGTGCTGCTATACGCTATTGAAACATGGACTGTGTATAGACGTCATGTGAAAAAACTCAATCATTTTCATACAAATTGTCTCAGGAAAGTTATGAACATCAGTTGGCAAGACAAGATTCCAGATACCACTGTCCTTGATAGAGCTGGTATCCCAAGCATTGACACGATCCTGATGCAGACACAGATTCGTTGGGCAGGTCATTTGGTGCGCATGCCAGACCATTGTCTGCCAAAGATACTTCTCTATGGTGAGCTAGAGAAGGGTATACGATCGCAAGGTGGCCAAAGGAAGCGCTACAAGGACTCGTTAAAGGACTCACTGAAAGCCTTTGAAATAGACCACGATACATGGGAAGAACTTGCACAAAATAGATCTACATGGCGTTCTAAAATTAAATAGAGCGCATCATCTTGTGAAAAGAAGAGAAATGCAGCAGCTCAACAGCGGAGAGCAGCTAGAAAGTCACGGATAGACCAAGATCGGTCTACAGTCGTTATTCCATGTCCAAACTGTCCAAGGACATTTACAGCTCAAATAGGGCTCATTAGCCATCTACGAACTCATAACCAAGGACATAACTAAAATTGAATTTTCAAAAGTGGATGTAACAAATGGTCATCATCACTTGTGATGGACGAACAACAACGTTTCTCCTCCAAGCAACATCAATGGCATCCTGCCAGCAAAGTTCCATATCAAACCCTGTATCATGCATATCATGTTTGCACCTGTACAAAAAGTAGATGTCAACCTTTAAATCTTTTCCTAGACTGTAGTTCACCATAAAGTAGATTTTTCTGTATTCTGCCATAGTTATAGCTTTGGTTATCATTCATGTACAGTCTGACATAACACAGGTATAGTTATATGGATTTAGTTATCTTCAGATATGCTGACTTCACAGTTATAACAATAGATTTAGTAATCTTTCATGTGGCGGCTGACTTCACATAGTTATAACCATAGATAACTGATTATCTTTCATGTGCCATCTGATTTCAATCATAACAATAGATAACTGGTTATCTTTCTTGTGCCATCTGACTTCACATTTATAACAATAGATTACTGTTATCTTTTGTCTGCTATCTCACTTCACAGTTATAACAGATGCCTGGTTATCTTTCTGACTTCACACAGAGCTCATATATATATCTGATATTATCCGATATATATATATAAATATATATATATATATATATATATATATATATATATATATATATATATATATATATATATATATATATATATATATATATATATATATATTCACCATTCATCTCTGTTTTGGTCAAGTTTCTCAATCTCAAAAGGAATCTGCCTGTCTTCATAGATTCTCTTATTGGTGTTCCTCTGAGTTGATATCTTATTCCCTTCTCTATCCCATCTAAGGATTCATAGCAAAGAGACTAATAAAGAGATTAATAACAGTCTAACCTTCAAGATAGAAATGTCATCTGATATTATCCGATAGTTTGTCACATGAGAGTAAATCCTAAGCAGCAAATGATAAGATAGTATATCACAGTACGATGAGAATACAGAACCAAAAGAGGGTTGAAAAAAAATATGGATAGATAACATCAAAATAAACTTGAACAAACATTAACTCACATAACCAAAGTGACATGTCTGGTCTCTAGGAACAGCTGAAATTCCCACCCCCTATACATAACAGCACCCACTGTGGTTAACATCACGTGTAGATCCACTACTAACAAAGACATTGCCAATCCTGGATTACATCACAAGACAGCAGATCAAGTAGTTTTCACATGCTTCCAGACTACCATAAGACAGTGCCCATAAAAAAAAAAACATTCCTATACAGACATGATAGATACAATGTCAGCGGCAGACCTTGCAAATGATATATAACAGAAATAATATTTAATGAAAACAAACATATATGAAGCACATTAAAAAGCCATCTCCAGTGCACTCTTCTACCCCTACCGCTGCAAGGCATATAGGGGTATAACGCAGAAAGAAAGAAGAAGTAGATCCACTGAAGCAATATCCACTTCAGAACAGACAATGGATAATAGTTTGTCACTACCTAGTTGACATGTACAGGTAAGAATTAGGTAGATCTAGGTAACATCATCTGATATGCATTTGATTAAATATTTCTTATTTAAATTTAAGGCCAATGCAAACCAGAGGTCAGGGCGTGCTGGTAGAACAGGACCTGGGTGAGTATTATCTTCTTCTGGATTTAATAGCTCTAATAAATATCATCTTTCAGTTTCACATGCAGCGCTAGCCTTAACTAATCAAATGGTCTGTTACAGTTGTTTTCACTTTAATTTCTACAGTATGACATAGCTAACTCATGCTCAACGTTCCTTAACAACCTTTTATGACATGCACACAAGTCACAATATTACTGTTAGCTTACCTAGTGAATCATCATATGATAGTGTTGATACCTGTATTAAGTGTGTATGTATATATGAATATGTTAATTGATTGTGTGTCATCTAGAATGTTAGACTGAACTCAGTAACACATGATAGTTAAATGAATGTCATATGTTCATTGACTGTGTCATCTAGAATGTTAGACTGAACTCAGTAACACATGATAGTGACATGAATGTCATATGTTTATTGACTGTGTCATCTAGAATGTTAGACTGAACTCAGTAACACATGATAGTGACATGAATGTCATATGTTCATTGACTGTGTCATCTAGAATGTTAGACTGAACTCAGTAACACATGATAGTGACATGAATGTCATATGTTCATTGACTGTGTCATCTAGAATGTTAGACTGAACTCAGTAACACATGATAGTGACATGAATGTCATATGTTCATTGACTGTGTCATCTAGAATGTTAGACTGAACTCAGTAACACATGATAGTTAAATGAATGTCATATGTTCATTGACTGTGTCATCTAGAATGTTAGACTGAACTCAGTAACACATGATAGTGACATGAATGTCATATGTTTATTGACTGTGTCATCTAGAATGTTAGACTGAACTCAGTAACACATGATAGTGACATGAATGTCATATGTTCATTGACTGTGTCATCTAGAATGTTAGACTGAACTCAGTAACACATGATAGTGACATGAATGTCATATGTTCATTGACTGTGTCATCTAGAATGTTAGACTGAACTCAGTAACACATGATAGTGACATGAATGTCATATGTTCATTGACTGTGTCATCTAGAATGTTAGACTGAACTCAGTAACACATGATAGTGACATGAATGTCATATTTTCATTGACTGTGTCATCTAGAATGTTAGACTGAACTCAGTAACACATGATAGTGACATGAATGTCATATGTTCATTGACTGTGTCATCTAGAATGTTAAACGGAGCGACATGTTAGTAAATAAGGTTTACTTCCTTTACTCTAACACTGATGTTTCTTTACATTTAAGATTGAATAAATTGTCATAAGTACTTTTGTCTTTACATTTAAGATTGAATAAATTGTCTAAGTATTTTGTCTTTACATTTCTTCTTCTTCTTCAGCGTTCATTCTCAAACTCCTGCTGAATTCTCTTATAGCAGGACCATGGTCCTACTAGATTTCCAGCAGGATGTAGTCCAGAGAATGGAAATGCGTTGTGTCGCCGTTTTATTTGCGCCGATGGCCCGACACATCCGTCTTCGGCGGAGTCTTTACATTTAAGATTGAATAAATTGTCATAAGTAATGCTTGTGAATATGAATGTCATATGTTCATTGACTGTGTCATCTAGAATGTTAGACTGAACTCAGTAACACATGATAGTGACATGAATGCCATATGAATGCCACATTTAAGATTGAATAAATTGTCATAAGTAATGCTTGCCTTTATATTTAAGATTGAATAAATTGTCATAAGAATTGTTTTTCTTTAAAGAGTCGCAGAGCAGAAATCCATAATAAAATACTGTCTTATTAATTGTGCCTGAATTTGCTTTTTCCTATTTAGACAAGCCTATCGCCTGTACACCCAGCGTCAGTACAAGGATGAGTTATTGGTTACAACAATTCCTGAGATTCAAAGAACAAACCTCGCCAACGTGGTTCTTCTGCTGAAGTCTCTAGGTGTACAGGATCTGTTGCAGTTTCATTTTATGGATCCCCCTCCAGAGGTAAGATTTGGAGTTACATGTTAGTAAAGAGTGTTTGTTTCTTGATAATTCTTATTGTTGCACACAGGAATGGAAGTTTTTATTTCATCAAAAATGTGTTTGCTATGACAGACCTGTGTGCAGGGGCATTATCATGATGCGCAATCCAATTGAATTGTGCACCACTTCTCAGTGCAATGTCTGTGCACAATGTCGTGAAAATGTTGCATGACTGTTTTGTATTATTCTGTATTGACACCATGTCCTCCAGGGAAGTATTAATGATGTACTAGCCCATCAATATCAATTAATGCAATCAACATGCTTTACCTAGATTTTGAGTTCGTTCGCTGATGAAAGCCTGCCAGCTTATGCAGTGTGTGAAGACATCATCACTGATGTAATAAGTACACACTGATGAACACATGGTCTCATTGTCATTTGCTTCATATGCTTAATATCCTATGCAGGCAATCAACCGCATGGTCAGGATCCATCCAAATTTGACACATGAGCAGTGATTCAGAATCTTACAGCCGAAGAATGTTGACATACCAGCATTCATAAAAGAATGCAGGCAATGTAAGGTGGAAAATGTATTTCGAAGATAATATTGAAGGATTGGGCAAGAATATGTAAGGAAGAGTGACAAATAACAAATGGTCTTCCATGGCCAGGTCAGGCACATGTGACAGAAGACCCAACTTTTGCGACATGCTGGCTAGCATTGTTGTGCAACAGAATGTCACTGCGCAACAGCATGCCAGGTAGCTTAATCTAGATAGCTGTGTACAGCTTGTCTTAGTATATAATCTAGTATACACTAGGTATTTTGACGTTCACCAACATAGACTTAGCGTAGTAATACATGATAGTCACTGTGACATGGATGTCATATGTTAATTGATTATGTGGTCTGTAATGTTAGATTGGTCAAATTTCGATGGATTCATTATTACACCTGCCAAGTTGTTGACTACCTGCACAGGACACTAAGCACTCCAAAAGAATAACATGTTTGATTTTAACACACCTCATATCTATCAGTTAATGTTATGGTTTATGGTGTTTTGTCTATTTAATGTATCTCTCAGTTAATATTGATATTACATGTGATTAAATCATCTATTGTTGAATGTTTTCACATGTGATGGAGTCATCCATTTAATGTTGTCACATGTGATGGAGTAACTCATTGTTGAATGTTGCCACATGTGATGGAGTCATCCATTGTTAAATGGTGTCCATGGGTGTTCAATAGTGATCATTAAGTGATCTCCCTTAGTTTTTATGTAAATTGTATAACTAAAGACATATATTTGATGTATTTTGAAACAGTAGCACTCTATGAGAAACTTAAGGGCGTATTGATAAAGTTCAATGTGTATGCTGAATAGAAATGTTTAGAATTTTGCAGATAAATAGCAGAAGCAATGCTTAAAGTAATTTCAGTTGTTAGAATTATGATTGAGAATACAAGTAACAAAATTGCTAATTTCTATAACATAGACCAAATAGAGAGAGGAAAAGAGAAAATACTGGAAATGAGAGTAAGTGTGAAGAAATTTTAAGAATGAAACAGAAATAATGACAACACTCAAGTGTATAACAATTACAGAATGAAGTTACTACAGATTTTATTTTATCTAGAGTATATATTTATATGTACAAAATTTAGACCTAAGTCTAGGATTTACCAACATGCAAGGTTCAAACCCAGTCACATGCAGCTGTTCATTTGGACAGTTCAGAACATAAGGGCAACATACTGAACATAACATATTACCTAGATAATTACTACAACAACAAAAACTAGCTGGGTTCATCCTATATTTGAATAGGACAATCTACTAATTTTAATATGTATATTAATATGTGTTCACCCGGTGCGTTACCAAGGTCTGAATGGGGAACAAAGAATGGAAAAACAGTTTACCTTCCATGCATGTCGCAAATTTGGACTAAGGAGGTTATGTCAAAGTGACCCTGACCCAGAAATCATGCTGAAGTCTGATGCCTCAGGCTGAAAGGCATAGATATCACAGCAAAGCTACAAACTAAGACACAATTCTATTCTAGCTACATCCTGCTAATCTGTAAGAGTTTGAGAGTGACCACAGAAGAAAAGGAATAGGTATTGTGTTTAAATTACATTATAAATATCCGCATCGCTGAGGATAGAATTCGCTGGAGGACTATGTGTGCTGAGGCATCCAATGTGGTACCCCTACGACCCTGAAGGGTTATGGGTTTATTGATTGATAAATATTTATCCACATTTGTGAACACATTTTTTAGATTTATGATTGTAGTAATGTATGACTGAGCTTCTAGGGTTAACATGGCACAAGTTTGAACATTATTTGCTCGATCGTCACTTGAGGATTATTTGTTTTAGTATTATATGTTATTTAAAAGTGTATTGATAACAATGGAAATGTGGAGAATATGCAGTGTGTAGTTTATATTGTGTATATGTGAATGTTCCTGGAGGGGAGTTGGAGTTTAGATGCCACTGTTGTCGTCATGATGTTCGCTAGGCGTGAAAAAAGAAGTGACTGATAGCCACCGGTACAAGTGGTAGCTCTGTAACTGGGCAGGGCATGACACATTTGTCCCAAACATAAAGTATTGTTAAAGGTAGCAGATATAAATGAATATCCCCCATATTGATGTGGAAAGCAATGGGAAATACCACATTATTTTCCCAAGAAGAAAGTCATGGCAACACACAGAAGTAGGCTTACAGTACTTAGTGTTAATATTGCAATGTGGAATGTCAGATCGTTAGCACAGAGTGGTAACTTAGACAACATCAAACAAGAAATGGAAGGAATGAAAGTAAATATCTTCATCATCATCAAGTGCCGTCTCCGCAACGAAGGTTGGCTGCAACATATCTCCAACATCTCCTGTCTCTTGTCTTGGTGGTGCACTCTGCTTGACTGTAACCTGTCCATCGTGTAATGTTACTCTCCCACTTGTATCTCTGCCTACCTCTTGCTCGCTTCCCTTTGACTTTACCCTCAAGTAAGGTCTTCAATAGGGTGTCATGTCTTTTAATGTGTCCAAAGTATTTTATTTGCCTGATCTTTATTTCTCTTAGTAATTCTTTCTTCATATTAAGTGTCTTTAGCACCTCTTTATTTGTTTTCTTCTCTTTCCATGATGTTCACCCTATTCTTCTATATACCCACATCTCAAAGGCATCAATTTTGTCTTCTAATTGTTTATTTAGTGTCCATGTTTCTGAGCCATACATTAATATGGAATAGATGTAGCATTTTATAATTCTCATTTTTAACTTGTTTGTAATTTGTTTAGATATTAATAATTTCCTCATGTCATTGAAGGTACTTTTAGCCATTCCTATTCTCCTTTTAACTTCTGTTTCACATCTGCCATCATTTGTGACTATGTGTCCAAGATATTGATACTGTTTTACTTGTTGTAGTTTCTCTCCCTGTATGTTTATGTTTACCTCCTGTTCTTCTGTGTCTTTGCTGATTATCTTGGTTTTTGTTTTTTGAATGTTTATATCCAGTCCATATTCATTACTTGATTTATTGACTTGATCTATTAGTCTTTATAATGAGTATAAATATCTTAGGAATGAGTGAAATGAGATGGACTGGGGCAGGAGAGATACAATCAGATAAATTTTAAGTCATATATTCAGGGGGACTAAAACATGAGAGTGGTGTAGGCATAATATTAGACACAGAAACAGGAAAAATAGTGAAGGGTTTCATAGCAATATTAGACAGGATAATATTAGTGAAACTAACAGGAAAACTATTGGATATTAACATTGTACAAGTCTATGCACTAACATCAAGCAGTTCAGAGGAGAATAATGAAAATTTCTATGGAGAACTAGAAATTGCACTGAAACAGTGTAAAAATCATGACGTAACTATAGTAATGGGGGACTTTAACACAAAAGTAGTTGATGCAGAGATAAAGGATATGACTGGAAAATTTGGTTTGGGATTAAGAACGAAAGAGGTGACTTATTGATAGAGTGGGCACAATCACATAATTTAATAATAGGGAATACATGGTTCAAGCAACATAAAAAAGCTGTGTACATGAATTAGCTCAGGAGATAATATGTAGAATCAAAATTGATTACATTTTAGTCTCTAAAAGACATAGAAACAGTATTATATCTATGAAAACAAGGCCAGGCGCTGACTGCAACTGTGATCATATACTACTGGTGGGAAAATTTTGTATAAGATAAAAGACGATCACCAAAATATATGAAATTAGATTTTGCATTATTGAAATCAGATGCTCACATTAAATAAAGATACAATATAATTGTACAGATACAATGTTATTGCAAAAATTCAGAGTATTGAAGATCAGTGGGACATGCTAAAACATTCAATAAATGAAACATCTGAAGAGATAATACAAAAAGTAAAACATACATAAAAACACAAATGGATGACAGATGAAATATTAGAATTGATGAGCACCAGAAGAAAAATAAACACAAGATAGAGGAATATTTGAAAATACATAAGGAGATACGAGAGAAATACAAAGTAACAAAATAAAGCTGGCTTAAAAAGAAATGCATGGAAATAGAATCACATTACAATCAAGACATAACATTACTACATAAAGAAATTGATGTGATAGCAGGGAAAAGAACACAAACAGTTACAGGGTGTCTAAAATCTAAGACAGGGCAGGTATTAATGGGAAAAGATCATAGAGATGGTCGGAATATATCAAACAACTTTATGATGACAATAGACCCGAGATAAACATACAAGATAACAGCGAGGGTCCATTAATACTCGCAGCAGAAGTAAGGAAGCCTTAAGACACATGAAATATGGCAAAGCCTCAGGACAAGACAATATCGCATTAGAAAAATTATTAGCTTCAGGTGACAAGTTGAAATAATCACAAAATTGCTGAATGACGTATATAGTGGAGACATACCCGATGACTTGATGAGATCCATATTTATAACCTTATCAAAGAAATCAGGAACCACCGAATGTGAAGAACACTGTACTATCAGCCTCATGAGCCAAATAACAAAAATACTTCTCAGAATCCTCATGAAGAGAGTGAGAAACAAAATAAAAACATAAATAAGTCCAGAGAAATGTGGCTTCGTAGAAGGCAAATGTACCAACAATGCTATATATATTTTGAGAATAATAATAGAGAGGTCTATAGAGGTAAAAACAGACCTGTACCTCTGTTTTATAGACTACACAAAAGCATTTGATAAAGTTAAACATAGTGAAGTTATACACATGCTAGAGAATATGAACATCGATAGTAAAAATTTAAGAATCATCAAGAACATGCACTGGCAACAAACAGCAGCAATGAGTAGGAAATCAATTTGGCCCTTTTCAACAAATAAAACGAGGAGTTAGACATGGTTGTGCACTTTCATCAGACCTGTCTCTTTATACAATGAAAACATAATGCATGCAATAGTTGATATCCATTGATATCCCAGGAATATCAGTGGGAGGACATAACATAAATAATTTGAGGTATGTGGATGACACTGTTCTGATTGCTAAAAGTGAGGAAGACCTTCAAGAATTAATTAATGTAGTAGTCACAGACAATAAAGAGTAAAGATCTTAAATATCAAGAAAACAGAAGTAATGGTTATTTCAAAAAAGCAAAATAACACAACTCGCAATATCAAAGTGAATGATATAGTATTAAATCAGGTCCACCATTTCAAATATTTAGGTACAATGATTACAGCAGATGGAAGAAGTTAAGCAGAGTAAGACAGGCAAAAACAGAAAAATATATTGTGTAATATGACCTTGTCATTAGAGGTGAGGAAGAGAGTTCTGCAGTGCTATATAACTCCTATGCTAAAACATGTGGGTGCGGGTCTTGGACAATAAACAAACAGGAAAGTGGGAAACTAGAGGCAATAGAGATGTGGTTCTACAGAACAATGCTAAGAAATACCATGGACTGTCAGAAAAACTAATGTGGAGGTGTTGAAAAAGTGAAATGGACCTTAATCAATAATATAAGAAAAAGACTATCTTCATTTTTTGGCCACTTTATGAGTCAAGGAGGTTTGGAGAACATAGTCACAACAGGCAAGATTGAAGGCAACAGAGACAAAGAGTGACAGTGTGAGAAAATACTGGAGAGTTGTGGAGAGACATGATCACCTACACCAGCTGGCATGACACTTAATGAATGAATGTATAATTGTAGTAATGTTATAATTGTATAATTCACTCCACAATGCTGTGAAACTTATAATCACATCATCTCAAACGTATAATCTGTCACACAAAACTACATAAGCAAGTAGACTATACACATTATTACAGAGGTGAGAAGAACAGTACTACCCATAATACTGCAGTTATTTAAGCTACATATTTTTAACACTTCGCCAGCCGGCATGGCACCAGATAATGATCATGATTTTTAACACATGGAACATATGATTTTATAATTGGAGGAGATTTGTAGCAATTATGTGTTCATTGTACATTGTAACTCATCAGTCTTGTTTCTTATGCCAGAAGATCTTTTCTCTGTAATATCTGTGCCTTTCGCCCTGACACATTCAACCTCAGCATGGTTTCTGGGTCACTTTGACACTAATATAATGGGGCAGCCACTTCACCCCATAATCTTCTCAGTCGATGTTAGCGACATGCATGGAAAGTCAACTGTGTTGCCATTCTTTGTTCTCCTTTCAGACCCTGGCAAAATGCAGGCGTGAACACATATTATTATGCATATTAAAAATAGTGTAGTGAAGATGTTATTTCAGATGTAGGATCGTCAGCAAGTTTTGGCTGTAGTGATAAAACTAGGCAATTTGTTATGTTCGGTATGTTGCCATTATGGTTTGAACTGTCCAAATGCACAGTTGCATGCAGCTGAATTTGATATTTTGTTAATCCTAGCCTAGACCTACCTACATATTGTATATATAAATAAATACTGTAGTTAAAATCAAATCCGTAATAATTTAAAACTAGAATTGTGATTTACTTGTGTTGTCATTATCTCTATTTCATCATTAATTTTTGCCCCATTTAACATTGCTCTCATTCCAAGTATTTCTCTCTCTCTTTCTCTCTCTATTCTATGTTATAGAAATTAACACAACAGTGCACATTTTTTCTTTGTACCCAATCATTCTTCATAGTTCTAACAACTAACATAACTTTAAACATTGCCTCTGCTAATTGTCTGCAAAATTCTAAACATTAAAGGCATGTCTTTCGTGTACACAAGTTTTTTCAATACAACCTTAAGTTTCTCATAGAGTGCTATTGTTTCATAATTAACCACGTCCTTAGTTATGCAATTTATATAAAATCAGGAAAAGATAAGTAGCGTTGAACCAGCAGACTAAAACTCTACTGGGTATAGAGAAACGAGACACCTTATGTCACATGCAAAGAGCATTTATTGTTGAATAGTAGTACATGTGATGGAGTCATCTATTGTTGAATAGTGTCACATGTGTTGAAGTCATCCATTATTGAATAGTGTCACATGTGTTGAAGTCATCCATTGTTGAATGTGCCACATGTGTTGAAGTCATCCATTGTTTAATAGTGTCACATGTGATGGAGTCATCTATTGTTGAATAATGTCACATGTGTTGAAGTCATCCATTATTGAATAGTGTCACATGTGTTGAAGTCATCCATTGTTGAATGTGCCACATGTGTTGAAGTGATCCATTGTTTAATAGTGTCACATGTGATGGAGTCATCTATTGTTGAATAATGTCACATGTGTTGAAGTCATCCATTGTTGAATAGTATCACATGTGTTGAAGTCATCATTGTTGAATAGTGTCACATGTGATGGAGTCATCTATTGTTGAATAATGTCACATGTGTTGAAGTCATCCATTGTTGAATAGTATCACATGTGTTGAAGTCATCATTGTTGAATAGTGTCACATGTAATGGAATCATCTATTGTTGAATAGTGTCACATGTGATGAAGCCATACATTGCTGAATAGTGTCACATGTGTTGATGTCATTCATTGTACGATAGTGTCACAGATGATGGAGTCAAATTATAGAATAGTGTCACATGTGACAGGGTCATCTATTGTTGAATATTGTCACATATGATGGAGTCATCCATTGTAGAATATTGTCACGTGTGATGGAGTCATCTATTGTTGAATGGTATGACCCACAGAAGATGGATATGTTGGGTCATTGGCACAAATAAAACAGCAATATAACTCATTTCTATTTTCTGGACTACATTCTGCTTGAAATCTAGTAGGGCTATTGTCCGCTACTAGAGAGTTTCAGCAGGATTTGTAGAATGAATGCTGAAAAAGAAGAGGAATGGTATCACATGTGATGCTGTCATCCTATCTTTAATGGTATCATATATGATGGAGTCATCCATTGTTGAATTACTAATACAATTGTTAATGTTACATTGTAAAAATGGCATATTTTGTCAGCTCACAGATAATGTTTGATGAACTTATTGAAACTTTTTTTGGTACTTTCTAGGATAACATCCTGAATTCAATGTATCAGCTGTGGGTTCTTGGAGCTTTAGATAATACAGGTGCCCTGACACCTCTAGGTAGAAGCATGGTAGAATTCCCCTTGGACCCAGCTCTGTCCAAGATGTTGATTGTCTCAGTTGGCATGGGCTGTAGTGCTGACTGTTTGGTAAGTCAAACATGTCTTGTCATGTGAGTCCAAAGTGTGTTGTCATGTGAGTGTGATGTCCAGTAGGTAAGTCCAACATGACATGTGAGTGCACTGAGTGGTGAGTCCATCATGTCCCTTCATGTGAGAGTGGGAGTCCAACAATGTTGTCATGTGAGTGTGATGTCCGGTAGGTAAGTCCAACATGACATGTGAGTGCACTGAGTGGTGAGTCCAACATGTCTTGCCATGTGAGTCTGCTGTATCTTATTATGTGTGTGTGCTTACTGATGAGTCCAGTATGTCTGGTCATATGAGTGTACTCATTCGTGAGTCCAACATGTTTTATCATGTGAGTGTGCTGTTTGGTAGGTCCAACATGTCTTGTCATGTGAATGTGCTATTTGGTAGGTCCAACATGTCTTGTCATATGAGTGTGCTGTCTGTTGAGTCCAATATGTTTTGTCATGTGAGTGTGCTGTCTGGTGAGTCCAACATGTCTTGTCATGTAAGTGTGCTGTGTTGTGAACCAAACATGTCTTGTCATGTGATTGTTCTGTGTTGTGAGCTCAACATGTCTTGTCATGTAAGTGTGCTGTGTTGTGAGCTCAACATGTCTTGTCATGTAAGTGTGCTGTGTTGTGAACCAAACATGTCTTGTCATGTAAGTGTGCTGTGTTGTGAGCTCAACATGTCTTGTCATGTAAGTGTGCTGTGTTGTGAGTCCAGCATGTCTTGTCATGTGATTGTGCTGTGTTGTGAGCTCAACATGTCTTGTCATGTGATTGTGCTGTGTTGTGAGCTCAACATGTCTTGTCATGTAAGTGTGCTGTGTTGTGAGCTCAACATGTCTTGTCATGTAAGTGTGCTGAGTGTACACAGTGGCAAGACTTGAACAGAAGTGGATGTAATACTGTACTCTTATTATTTTAATCAAGGAATCATGTTGTAGTGTTTGAAGAATATGAGAGCACATCTAAAACAAAACTATATATATTGTTTCTTGTCATTTTAAAAAAAAAATGCTTTGAACCTAGTGTCCTGAAATTTCAGGCCATATGTAAATAATTTGAGAAAGTCCTGCAATGTAGGTCACAAAATGTAATATACATGAGGTTTCCTATATTATACTGACATATCTCTATTGATGTGTTATTTTTCCTTGATTTTAGTAGGTGTGTTTGATTGGTGCAAAGCATGCTAATGTGCCCAAGTCCGTTTAAAGCTCACTCACTCATACGGCGACCTCTAGAGTGCTACATATTTAGATTAGTAATAGAAGTCTGGGCGAATAAGTATTCAGAACATTTATTCACAAAGAATGTATGCATCAACAATATTAGATTGCTGTCTCACTCAATCACACTTTTTTTTAGTCTGCCTCATAAGCTGATAGTTGTATTCTATTGAATATCATGTTTCTTGGAGGAAATCCTCCTCCATTTTACAACCAGAAGTCAATTAGAACTTTAAACAACACCTTAGTTAGTTAGTTAGTTAGTTAGTCATCGGATCATCATCACTGCAAACTGGACATGTCCAGAGTTGCTCCGATCTCTCCTAGAGTGTATCCGCCATTACACTTCTGCTGACAGTACCAGTCCTATGCTGGTTGATCATCATTCTTCTGCGTCCTCCAAAATGTTCACTTCTAGCAACACCGCATTTCAATCCCTGATCTTTAATCCTTCCTAGCCATTGAAAAGGAATCATCATCCACATTAGTCTCACTCTCACGTGTTATATCTCTTAAGGAGTTCAAAACGTCAGCGCGATCCATTGCCCCATCGCCCTGTGCCAAATTGCACATGATGTCAGTTGATCCGCTCTTTCATTGCCTCGAACGCCCACATGTCCTGACACGAAAATAAATGTAACCACTTTCAAGCTCGCCTTTCTCAAGGCCTCAATCCACTGTTCGCGAACAAGACCCACTTGTACCTTCTTAATCATACTCATAGTCACTCAAAATGCAGACCTGCGTTACCTTCTGTGTGTGTAGCCATTCAAATGCCTTGGTCACCGCCGTAGTCTCCATGGTCATACTACCCGTAGTGACCGCAAAGGCACCACTCTCCACCTTGATCATTTTACCTGCACACTGAGATGTGAAGGCCCAAGCACTGTGAACATGCCTAATCACAGATCCATCAGTGTATATAATCACATCCCCCTCTTTGGTATTCTCACTGATTAAAGCCTGCACTTCTTTCTCCACAGCTGTGGGACACCATTCTCTGCATTCCCTGCTAAGTGATATTACTACTCTGAAACATGTTTCGAAATCTGTCAGTAGACTTAATCATTCCGCACCTGCTGCCACATCCTGCAATCCGCACACGCTATGTATGACATCCTCAGCACGTCCCATCCACGACCTCCCTCTCTTGAGTCTGCTTCCTTTAACTTTCTGTATTTCGGAATGCAACGGGTGTTCCTTATCTGCATATATTTGAAGGTACGCCCGTTCACGGCAATACTGTAATCTATACTCAGCTGTTGGGCAGTCAAGTAGGTATCGCATAGCTCTTGTCGATGTGTGTCTTGTGCATCCCAGTATGATACGCATTCTGGATTCTATCCAGTCTTTCGATCTGAGTTTGGCTAAGAGTCAGAATTGCCAGTGCATATTCCACCACAGCCACAACCAAACCTTGGTACAAAAGAAATAACAATCTCTTCTCACACTGCACAGCAGCCATAACCTTCATTGCTGCTAAGCCTTTGCCTGCCCTTATGATAACATGGTCAACATGTTCCCTGAAACTCAATATTCTGTCAAAAAACACACCCAGATATCTCATTGTGCTAGTTCTTTCTATACTTTTCCCAGACAATGAAACTTGTGGCATGGGTGTCTTTACCATGTGATTGTTCAAGGAAAACCACGTCCCAAATGCCTTAGAGGGATTAACCACTGCTCCCATATCTCGACACCAATTTGTCAGTCTGTCCAGTTCCTTCTGTAGTTCCACAACGCACTCTTCTCGATTAATCACAGGTGTTGGCAGAACAATGTCATATGTCGATGATAGACAGGGCAGAAACAACACCTAGTTCATGACAGTGTCTTAATATCCTTTATATTGCTTTTCTCATGTTTTATAATCAGAGTCTAGACGACTATCAAGTCTCAAAATCACAATTCTTACAACTCTACATGGCAGCTGACCACTAGTTTCAATGTGCAAGCCAGATAGTTTCTACGTCCATCAAAACTTAATAAATATATTAGTCCGTTAAAGTTAATCAACTGTCCGCTTGATTCTGATTTATACTTCAATAGCAATTAGATTCAGCTGACTTCTCCTTCTTCTTTCCTTCCTCTTTTATCCTTTACGGGTGTCAAGGGAGATACAATGTTCTTGTTCTCGCTTTTCTAGCAGCTTCAGATAATGTTATTTGGTGTTCGTGTAATGTCTCTTTGATGTTGTCGATCCAGCGTACTCTAGGTCTATCCCTGGCTCTTCTTTCTGCTTCTCCTCTCTTCATCTGACTAATGGGAACAAATGATGACTACTTACAAATAACTAGAAAGTCTTCTTAATAACACTCACTAGGAATACCTGTCCATTAGAACAAACTCAGGTACAACTAAACATGTACAGTACTCTTACTTCTTCACTAAATCTTAGACTAATTAATTTTCTGAGCTGAAGGAACCACTCAATTGTAGAACTGCTCAAGTAAACACTGAAATTAACTTAAATGAATCTACTAATGAACAAAAACCTTGAGAACCTACTGCCTTCTGATTTCATCAGCTTTGAGCTTAGCCACAAGTAACGGTCAAGTTTCAACAATTGACATGTGGACAGTCTATTTGGCGACTCAATATATTTATGCAAGTTTGCCATTGTGTTTCTTCTTCTTCAGTGTTCATTCTCAAACTCACGCTGCATCACTTTTTTTAGCAGAATAATTGTCCTACTAGATTTCCAGCAGGATGTAATCCAGAGAATAGAAATGCGTTATGTCGAAGTTTCATTTGTGCCATTGGCCCGACACATCCATCTTTGGCGGATCTATTGTGTTTGACTGGCATATATTATCCAGTCTCATGATTTTATTTTTCAAGTTTGTTGACATAATCAAGAGTGGAAACCTCTCATAGAACAAATGAACATGAGAAGATACATGTATTGCAAACTCTTATAGAACAGATGAACATGCAAAGATACACAGGAGATACACAATGTACAAACTTGCATAGAACAGATTAGCATGAGAAGATACAAAGTGTGAAAACTCATAGAACAGATTAGAATGAGAAGATACAAAGTGTGAAAACTCATAGAACAGATTAGCATGAGAAAATACACAATGTGCATCCTGTGTGACCTATGAAAATATTGGGAGAATTCTTACGAATATAGAATGTGTGTGCTTGAAGAGTTAATTGGGTATGTTCTTGTTGAACGGTTTTCTGTCTGAAGGAATCACAATTGCATAACATGTGTAATAAATGTATTTATTGAATAAGTAGATTATGTTCTTGTAGTTATGGTTGGTTCTCTGTGTCTGAAGAAATTGTAGAACTTGTATCATATGTAGAATCATATGTAGTTCATTATGTTCTTGTGGTGATGGTTAATTCTCTGTATGTGAAGGAATTTTAGAATGTGTGTTCATGAATCATTTAATAGTTCCTTGGTTATGTTCTTGTGATGATGTTTGGTTCAGTGTCTGAAGAAATCGTAGAATCTGTGTTCCTGAATCATATGTAGTTGATTGAGTGTGTTCTTGTGGTGATGGTTGGTTCTCTGTGTTTGAGGAAATTGTAGAACTTATTATGAAGGATAAGTTGGTCTTTAGATATAGTTTTGTGGTGATGGTTGGTTCTCTTTATCTGGTTTATATTAATATAAGAAACTGTTTCATGAACCTGTTTGGTCCTATCAGAGAACAACGTCTGCAAGAATGTCCATGTTAGAAACTCTGATGCAATGGTGTAAAATGTTGGCTCAGCAGAGATAATCTGGTAACAACTCAACTGTTTGTATGTTCAGTCTTTGTGAAGTGTTGGCTCAGCAGAGATAGTCTGGTAACAAGCCAACTGTTTGTATGTTCAGTCTTTGTGAAGTCTTGGCTCAACAGAGATAGTCTGGTAACAAGCCAACTGTTTGTATGCTCAGTATTTTCCATGATCTTCAGCTGGCCTGTGTTCATCTGCTGGGTCACAAGGATTTTCATGCCCAGCATCTTTCAAAGGTTTGTTTAAAGATCTATTGCTATAAGCTACATCAACTGTTCTTTGGTGCATACTTTTTTTATCTAATTTATCATGAATGTTTTTCTGTTCATTTTCGTTAAGTCCATGACAATGAGCGTAACTAGATTTCTTGTGTGAAATGAGATTAGCCACATCAGCATTGATGTTATCCAAGTTCATTTTTTTCTTCATCTTGTGGTCTTTAAGCAGTATCCATGCAATGACTATAAGGCAAGGCACTAGAAAGATGGTTCCAGCTAGAATCCCTATGACTATTTTCAGTGAAGATTTTGACCACTCTGCACAGGAACTCTTGACTGCTGTACTGTTGACTATAACATGCACACAGATGACATAGTTTTCATCTTCGTGTAAGTTGTGAAGAGTGAATGAACGGACTGCTATATCTAAGCTTGAGGAGTCGTAATCTTCCCGATTGTTCATTTTGTAACTGACCAGAAATCCTGATGTATGTGTGTTGTTTGAGGCATATACCCAGTTGACCATCATGGAATCGCCATTACCGGCCAGTGATATTTTAATAAATATATCATTAAAAAAATCTTTGCTTTCATTCGGTGTGTTGTTTCTGTCATTGTTGTCTGGCAAACTTCTAACATGACTAGCAGCGAAAGACCTGTCAGAGTTGTTTATCCATTGTAAGAGATTGTCTGCAGTTGTAGTTTCTGTAGTAAAATGGGTATGCTGATCATGTAATGTTTCTTCTTGCTTTTGGTTGACTTTAGAGTCAGACTTGCTCATGATTGTCATAGTGGTAATTTCTTTCATGTTGGAACTATCTGTTTGAGAAAATGTTGCCCTTTCTTTCTTAGTAGACTGAATCTTAGAACTTGTCGGTGTCTCTAACTTCAGTTGATCCTCAGTGATGTCACGTATCATTGGACCACGGGGAATTACATTGCTAAGCTGGTTTGTTCCTTTACTACGAATGTCATCTTTGTAGATAAAGTTGGTGACGTGTGTTTTTTGTGACATATTAACTCTGTTCGCTATGTTAACATGACTGGTATTGGATTCTTTTAAATTGTTGTTGTCTTTATTGTCTGAAACATTGATTGCTGAGATAGTAGATTCATTAGTGACATTGGTGATGGAATCATCTAGCGTATCGCTTTTATTTTCTATGGTTGTTTTCTCATTGGTGTTTAAATCATCAAAAGGAGTTTTATTGTCTTTGTTTACTGTGATGGTAGTTATATTAGTGACATGATCATCATCAGGAGTTTTGTTATCCTCACTACTTGAAATGTTGTTTAGTCCATAGGCATTCCTGGCAAAATGTAATTTATGTTGAAGATCAGAAGTTGTCTGTAGTGCCTCCTGATCTATACTTCCAGAAGTTGTCTGTAGTGCCTCCTGATCTATACTTGCAGAAGATACATTATAGTTGGTTTGACCTGTGATTGCTTTGATTAATGGCGAAGTTGTCTGGAGCGGTGTTGGAGCTGCAGTTATATAATTAATTTGTAAGGTGTATAGGATGAGCTGTCCACAAAAGTATCCATTTATTTGACATCCCATTGTTGATCTGGTGAGAGAGAAGAATTGATTATCATCCTGTCATCAATAAGTGTAATGAGAAGGAACTTGCAATACATAAATGTCTTCTAGTAGTTTGATGTGTCTTGTTAGACAATTTGTTGCATCATAATATGTACAGAGGGAAAATGTGTTATATCATAACATGTACAGATAAACAATGTGTTGTATCATAACATGTGAGATGGGACAATTTGTTGTATCATAACATGTGAGATGGGACAATTTGTTGTATCATAACATGTGAGATGGGACAATGTGTTGCATTGTAATATATACAGAAGAAAAGAACAATTTGGTGCATCATAATATGTACAGAGGAACAATGTTTTGCATCATAGCATGTACTGAGGGACAATTTGTTGCACCATAACATGTACTGAGGGACAATTTTTGCATCTATGTATAGAGGGACAATTTGTTGCATCATAATGTGTAGAGGGACAATTTCGTGAATGATAACATGTACTGAGGAACAATTTGTTTCATCATAACATCTAAGATGGGACAATGTGTTGCATTATAACTTAAAACGAGGGACAATTTGTTGCAATAGAACATGTACAGAGGTCAGTTTGTTGCATCATAACATGTACTGAGGGACAGTTTGTTGCATCATAACATGTACTGAGGGACAGTTTGTTGCATCATAACATGTACTGAGGGACAGTTTGTTATATCATAACATGTACTGAGGGACAGTTTGTTGCATCATAACATGTACTGAGGGACAGTTTGTTGCATCATAAAATGTACTGAGGGACAGTTTGTTACATCATAACATGTACTAAGGGACAGTTTGTTGCATCATAACATGTACTGAGGGACAGTTTGTTGCATCATAACATGTACTGAGGGACAGTTTGTTGCATCATAACATGTACTGAGGGACAGTTTGTTGCATCATAACATGTACTGAGGGACAGTTTGTTGCATCATAACATGTACTGAGGGACAGTTTGTTGCATCATAACATGTACTGAGGTAAAATATCAAAATCTCTTTGGTCGCTCCTTATGGCATGCTTGGCATCAAACAGTATCACTATTCTTTGCTCCCCTTTTGGACCCCAGCAACACACTGGCGAGCACATTATTAATTTGATCATTCTTAAGATTATCTTAACCAATAATTTTCCAGAGATCTCTTCTGCTGATCTAGAAATTATTGTGACACAATCTGCTTTTTAAAATTGTGTCTGGTGGAGTATTTAAACAATATTCTATTCTTTCTATGATTGAAGTGTTGTTGTTTTAAATTGTGTATGATTGAGTATTTGAGCGCAAACCACACAGATGCTCAATCTATGCTTGACAATCTCCAACACTACTCAAATCAGATAGGGTTGAAAATCAACACATGAAAAACTCATATACTAGATTTTACGAGATCCAACGACAACATAGAAATTCAAAATGTTCCATTATTAAAAGTCAACAATTTTACATATTTAGACACCAATCTAGCATTGGATGGAGACTCATCAAAAGAAATTTACACCGTATTGCCCTTGCAGCGGGTGCTTTCAATAAACTATGTAACATCTGGACGTCAAACACACTAAGAAACACCACAAAACTCAGGTTGTTTAACTCCATCATTATCCCTATTCTATCATATGGGTGCGAAAGTAGGAAAGCCACAAAAGCCACAGATAAGAGACTCGACTCCTTTGAAAACAAATGCCTACATACCATTCTGAATGTTAAGTGGAGTGACTTTAAATCTAACACTACTATACTATGTTTGAGAGGAAAGCAAACAAACCTATATATCTTCCTTCATTAGACAAAGGCGTTGGACTTACATCGGCCATGTTCTCAGAATGAACAGCCTAAGAATTCCCCAGCAGTCACTATATTGGGTGCCACCTGGAGTAAGAAGAAGAGGGAGACCTAGAGAAACTCTACGAAGAACCATTAATAGAGAAGGCATGTCAATGAACCTAAACAACACGCAACAATTGAAAGACCTGCCAACACAAAGACAGAAATGGAAAGCTATGGTTTCTGCCCTATGCGCCGCCTATGGTCCTGGAGGAACATAACATAACATAACATGATTGAGTATTTAAAACAATCTTCTATTCTTTCTATGATTGAAGTGTTGTTTTAAATTGTGTATGATTGAGTATTTAAAGCAATCTTCTTATTCTTTATATGATTGAAGTGTTTTTAAAATTGTGTATGATTGAGTATTTAAAACAATCTTCTTATTCTTTCTATGATTGAAGTGTTTTTAAATTGTGTATGATTGAGTATTTAAAACAATCTTACTCTTTCTATGATTGAAGTGTTTTTAAAATTGTGTATGATTGAGTATTTAAAACAATCTTCTTATTCTTTCTATGATTGTAGTGTTTTTAAAATTGTGTATGATTGAGTGTTTAAAACAATCTTCTTATTCTTTCTATGATTGAAGTGTTTTTAAAATTGTGTATGATTGGGTGTTTAAAACAATCTTCTTATTCTTTCTATGATTGTAGTGTTTTTAAAATTGTGTATGATTGAGTGTTTAAAACAATCTTCTTATTCTTTCTATGATTGTAGTGTTTTTATATGTGTTCATGATTGAGTGTTTAAAACAATCTTCTTATTCTTTCTATGATTGTAGTGTTTTTATAATTGTTCATGATTGAGTGTTTAAAACAATCTTCTTATTCTTTCTATGATTGAAGTGTTTTTAAAATTGTGTATGATTGAGCTTTTCGGCTCCTTTATTATATGATAGAAGTGCTGTACCGTATTTAGAAGTCTGTCATCAACGATGGTCATTCAAGCTTTGATGTCTAGTCACCTGTCTTAACAGCTCACCTCACCATTGTGTGTGTTTACTTGAAGGGTGTCTTTTGTTTTTAGATGTTATCTGCACTAACACGTGAACATTATGTATCCATGTTTTTATCTGTGTTTTCCCCGTTCTTTTGTATGTAGGAATACGAATATGTAAAATCAAATGAAAATCATGTGGTCTTGGAAAAAAAACATCATTAGAATGAAATGATATTTGAAAGTCGTTTCGATTTTCCTTTGGTAATAGGGGCCTATGTCACTATCCTGTGCTGACTCTACTGATCTAGGTGATGTCTGCGGTAAAAAAAAAGTTGAGATTGGAAAGCGAATATATCAGAAGTGATGTGATTCAAGAAATAAGCATACGGCAATGTTGTCTGAAAAATGTATGATATTAAATTAAACCCTAGAGAAATATTACCATTGAGTAAATGTATTTCTGTGTTTCTTAATTGTCAGAGTGCAGACTTTTGTCACTGCAATACTTACAGCGTATATAAATCCAATATGTGAAGCTGTCAAGGGAATCGGCCATGTGACAGAATTTGACCATGTGATAGAACTGTGAGGTTATAGTACACAAGCAGTTACGAAAGTCTTATCGCGGAGAATATACAACTTCAATTAAATTTAAAAAATGTGTCTGGAACACACACGAAGACAGCAATGTAAGGCAATAGCGTGTGTGTGAGCTTGTAAAAGTGTGTTAATTAACTTCAAATAGGTTGTCACCCTGTGTTTGTTGCTCTATTTTGGTTCGTGCTGTGTATTTCTAAGGTATTTTTTGATTGCTATGTCGGGGATTCTCATTTTCTGGGCATCATTCTAAGAAAGAAATAGTATGTTAACAACTGCCATAAACATGTATATTTTTTAACTTTGCTATAATTTCATCCCACATATACAATAACTAAAATGTTTATTTCTGTCAAATCGTTATATTTTAGTTTTTGTCGAGATCTCTCTAAGCTGCGCTGGTGTACAGCCGCACATTTTGCAAAGTATCGCGCACGAAATGTAACACTCCGCACATAAATGTTTACAACCCATTGTTGTTCAATAATATACTCTCAAAATCTCAATTACATTGCGCTGACTACCAATTTGTGCATATGTTAAATTGTATGTGTGCTGGTTATGTTGACTGTCCCTGTTGCAGACTAGTAATATACACTTCTTTGTCTGATTAGCGGGTGATCAGTTGTTGCCGTGAAGCGTTTGATGTCAAATTCTTCCAAGTATGAATTCTTCCAAGTGTAGCGGCACTTGTCTTTTAACCGGCATTGCTTTTAATCAGTGGCAGTATGTCAGCCTTGTTCATGTACAGAGTACGCGCTTTATATGTACCGAAAGTTATCATGTTCATAACAGCAAGCAAGTGAATGGACCTGTGATAGAATCAATATTTTACACATTAATAACAGAGGGACCGTGGTAACCATATGCTTTTATAGACAGTATAAATAAGTGTTAAAAAGGACAAACAGTAAGACATCAAACTTAATGCACAAATAGTACATCAGTCTGGTTATATAAGCAATACACCTGTTGTGGACTTACCAAGTATAAGATGTTGAATATAGTAGCACATCTGTTGCAACAAACTGATCAAATATGATATGGGTATGCCCTGAGTGTGATGACATCGTTTGATAACCACTAACTAAATATCATAAAGATTCCGATTCATAGAACAAATATATCTGGGGGGGGGGCGTGTCTATTTTATGATCTATAATTTCTGAATTAGTCATTATTTTCTCTTTCAACATTTTCTGACATTTATTTTGAATTTTTTATATCATAATATTACGTGTCAACTGCATTTCGCCATCAGTAACTCTATAACGTTATATCCACAGTGCCGTGTATCTTTCCACACTGTTGACTCTACACTATGTTATACTATGTTCTCTGATCGTTCTACCTCATTTTGCCTGATGTCACTTAGTATTCTGATTCCCCTGATTTCATAATTTAGTAAGTATGGCCATGATCAGCTAGTGGCCAGCGCGGGGACATGGGCAATCCCGAGTAAATATTCTAGAACAATACATAAGATTAACACCACTGAAATGAAATGTGTGAGACGTATGATTGGAGTTAGCGTGAGAGACAAAATCAGGAATGAAGCACTAAGGAAACAATTAGGGATCAAATCAACAATAGAATACATCAAGAAACAACAAATTAAATGGTACGGCCACATAACCAGACAGAAAGAGCAAAGTATTATCCAATAATCACTTAACAAACGATACGAAAATAGTCGACCTATTGGACGCCCTCGTAAAAGGTGGATGGATAGTGTATTAGAGACACTCGGAAATATAACAGCTTAAGAGGCAAATAGAAGGGCAAAAGACAGTACACTCACTCTCCCCTCAACACCGACAGGTACATGAGGACAGAAAGAAGAAGAAGTGACACCTGTTTTCTTATTTTGAAAAATAACTTCCTTTCTGTGCCGATTTGGTTAGACCCAATACATATATACTTTATATGTGTGTACCATGTCCAGTTTTTATACACTAAACAATTTTTTGGGATCTTTGTCGGCACACTAATTATTGTCTATGAGAAAAGAAATTTTCAGACACAGATTCTGCGAGTTGATCAGCAGGCATAAGCGTTACTATTGCAATAATGTGTCCACCATGTTTGCATTTAATACCCGTTGAAGATGATTTCTCAAATGATATAGTTTTCCTCAAGTAGGGTCAGTGCAGGAATACATAAAAATCTTATTTGCGATCTGCTCTAATGTCATAAACTTTACTCGCAGACTCATTTTTCCTACTAACTACACACTTATGTTGAAACACTTCTGACGGAGAATTTAAGCTTGACACCCTTAAACATCGTCATCTTGTGTTCAAGAATACAAAATAGTGCAAATTCACGCTTAAATCACGTCAATTGTAAACTCATGTGTAAATGACGTCTTATAATTTACTGTAAAACATGTAAAAACTTTTGTGTAATGCGTTTTGATAAGTAGACGCTTGATCTATATCGCATATAACCAAAAATTGAAATCAATGGCTACATCTTAATGAAAAATTTAATTCATATGGTCTATCAGGGTTCGGGAACCCATGGCTCGCGAGCCAGATGTGGCTCTATTGATCTGGCTCGCAGATAAATGTTTGATTATAGAAAAAAAAGTTTCTTTAGACTCCTTTGATCTACATTTTAATTGCATATCAATATTTCATTCTACAAATGAAGTCGACTGCATTTCAACTTCAGAAGTCGCATTAATGGTAAAAAAAATACTCATTATTGATTAGCAACAGCATAACAATGTTATTAAAAAGAATTCAGAGACATATTTATTGTACTTTTAGTGTTGAAATTACACAAAATGCACACATTTACTTGAATTTTTAGTTTTAAACATAATGTATGGCTCTCACAGAATTACTTTTCAAAATATGTGGTGTCCATGACTCTCTCAGACAAAAAGGTTTCCGACCCCTGATATCATTTCAAATTCACAAAAAAAATGTCAATTATGTGCGTTATATATTTGCTGAGATACGTCATTTTGAAGTTGGGGTGTCATTTTGAAGTTGGGCAAAGCTAGTGAAACGTGATATAGTTTGCTTCGCTGTCTATGGGATTCTTTCTTGCGGAACCAATCTCTGCCATTTAGTTTCCTACTCATTGCTGATTTATTGTCCATCATTTGCTTCCCTGTGGTATAAATGACCGTGTAGCATTAATTGTTTTCTCACTTCCAATGTTAAAGATTTGTTGTATATGATGATTTTGCTTGTCCAGTTCTGTTGCATGTTTTATGGTTCCCTTTTTTTATTTGGTGAACTTGTCTTTGAGTTGAACTATTCACTTTGAATCTACATTTTGAGAGGAAAGAGGACAATTGTGGGGTTGGTATGTCCCATGGCAGCAACCTGCCGTCGGGGCTGAAGATAACTCTTCATGTACTAAGCCGCAGCAACTATTAGGTGGGGGTGACCAGTTCCCTTCCTCGCTGTCTTTACCTCCCCTAATCGATGCGTCAGGTACTTATTTACAGCTGTCCGGACGTAGGTTTCGAACCTGGCACGCTGTAACCCAGTGATATCAAGCAAGCTCTCTATCAACTATGCTATCGCGCTCCTCTTAGTAATGCTCTTGTTGCAGACTTGCACCATTTATATATTGTTTGGGTATTTGTTGGTGCATGCCCACAGTCCTTGGGACATTTCTTTTGTACGAGTGTTACTGCTTGACTGATCGTGTGACAGATAATTTGAATGTTTCAGCTTATGAATATTTGTGTGAAATTCAACAGGTTTTTAACTCTGCTTGAACTTACAGATAATCTTATCAATTTATAGAAACTCAGTGCCAGACTCATACATTACAGTACACTGTATGTCATATATATAACAGTACCGTGTAGGTCATTTATATAAGTACCGTGTAGGTCTATACATAACAGTACCGTTTGAGTCACACTATGTGTGTGTGTGTGTGTGTGTGTGCGTGCGTGCGCGCGCCTCGTTACTGCATCATTCAAAACGATAGCCCATCGGTCTCATGCAAAGAATTACGTTGCCGGTCCCCGATCCTGCAGCCATCAGAATGCTAGTAACCGCTGTCGACTTAAAGACAAATCCCTGTGTACACACTGTCGCTTCTTGAGAACTAAAGTATTTTGTTGACGTGGACACACATGCTACATGCTTCGTTTTTTGGGGTTTTTTTAAAGCGAAAACCTTTTTTTTTCTTAAATGGATTTGGACTGAAGGAATTAATGACACGAGAAGGAATACTATCAACCTGACGCATGGACAACGGTTCCATTCACAGTCTGCAGACTATTATTGTTATGTTTGAATGTTTTCTGCTATCTTCAGACTTATTATCTTATTCGTTCTCTCTTTCTCTCTCTCTCTTCTAGCCAGCTGATGGAAGCTGAAGTCGACTTTTCAAAGATCTAGATGTAACAATCATGCTATACACTGTTTTCGTTGGTTGTTAATTAGATACATTTCTATAATAGCATGACCGTGTTAGATAGCTGGTCTTCGAATTTTAACGGCCAACGTTCGATTCCGGTTGGGAGTGTGTTTTTGTGTGTATGGACAGAGTATAGAATGTATTTTGCATAGGTATATTGTAAGTAAAAATAGTATGGTACGATATGACGTATATAATTGGTCTATATATATATATATATGCCTATATATATGTTCGTGGTTAAAGTCGACGTTGTTGTTGAACCTCCTATTAGCCCCTAGGTCACCCCCCCCCCCCCAAGACTGAATCTGTATTCATACATGTGGCATAATAAAACACTCGGCATGCTAAACTGTATTGATAAATTTGACATAATAAAACACTCGGCATGCTAAACTGTATTGATAAATTTGACATAATAAAACACTTGGCATGCTAAACTGTATTGATAAATTTGACATAATAAAACACTTGGCATGCTAAACTGTATTGATAAATTTGACATAATAAAACACTTGGCATGCTAAACTGTATTGATAAATTTGACATAATAAAATACTCGGCATGCTAAACTGTATTGATAAATTTGACATAATAAAACAAGTGACATGTTAGTATATATTGTTAGATCAGAACAAATCCCATCTATGGCAAATAAAAGCACCTTGTCAAACACACACTTACATTGTTTGACCTACCAGACTTCAAGCAATTGGACAATCCAAATTTAAGAAACTTGTTACTCCTAACTGGGTGCATCAGTGAATAAACCACTCATTGATTTAACAGAAATGGCAAATACCGACAATACACTACAAAATATATATAGCAGATATATTTGTTTGCAGACACACTGGCACAGTACGTGCACATTTTTGCAAAAAGATTCACACTCCCGCCACACACGTGCATGTATGGACCTAGGCATGCAAATTCATCCCAACAGTGTCTCCGACGTGGCATTACGCCAAGGTTTACAAGCCATTCTTGGTGATGACAAGTCATTCATTAACTGCCTATAAACTGCCTATACTTGATCCCGAAGTTTACGTCCTAGAAAACATACGATCTAAATATGTGCATATGTTATTTTGTGTTTGCTTGCGTACTTGTTATACTTTGCTGTTACGTTACTAGCAATGCCATAGATACGTCTTGTTAGTTTTGTTGTTACTTTGCCAGCAGTTCACGAGATGCGTCTTCAGTACGTTGGGGGGGGGGGGTTACCTAGAAGAAAAAAAATTCGTCCTTCTTCGCTTCTAATTCTCTCTTTTTTCATACGAAATATGATGACCTTTTGTGAGAAATGTGATGACTTTCTTGAGGAAAATCGTTAAGAGAAGGGGAGGTAGTGTTTTTAGTACACAAAAAGTCATGTTCTAACTTTCTAATGGGGGGAAGTATCTGGATTGCTAGTCAAGTCCTTATATGCGATGGGGTGTTAAACCCTCCCTTTCAGTAAATTAGAAAGCTGGATTGATATTCAAGTAGTCCTTATTTGGAATGGTGTGTGAAATCCTACCTTTCAGTAAATTAGAAAGCTGGATTGCTATTAAGTCCTTATATGTTATGGGGTGTTAAAACATACCTTTCAGTAAATTAGCTGGATTGCTATTCAAATCCTTATATGCGATGGTGTGTTAAAACCTAACTTTCAGTAAATTAGAATGCTGGATTGGTAGTCAAGTAGTCTTTATTTGGAATGGTGTGTGAAAACCTACCTTTCAGTAAATTAGAAAGCTGAATTGCTATTAAGTCCTTTTATGGGATGGTGTGTTAAAACATACCTTTCAGTAAATTAGAAAGCTGGATTGCTAGTCAAGTAGTCCTTATATGTGATGGTGTGTTAAAACCTACCTTTCAGTAAATTAGAAAGCTGGATTGCTATTAAGTCCTTATATGTGATGGGGTGTTAAACCCTCCATTTCAGTAAATTAGAAATCTGGATTGCTAGTCGTCGTTATGTGATGGAGTGTAAAACCCTCCCTTTCAGTAAATTAGAAATCTGGATTGCTAGTCAAGTAGTCCTTATATGTGATGGGGTGTTAAACCCTCCCTTTCAGTAAATTATAAATCTGGATTGCTAGTCGTCGTTATGTGATGGAGTGTTAAACCCTCCCTTTCAGTAAATTAGAAAGCTGGATTGCTATTAAGTTCTTATATGTGATGGTGTGTTAAACCCTCCCTTTCAGTAAATTAGAAAACTGGATTGCTATTAAGTCCTTATATTTGATGGAGTGTTAAACCCTCCCTTTCAGTAAATTAGAAAGCTGGATTGCTAGTCAAGTAGTCCTTATATTTGATGGGGTTTTAAACCCTCCCTTTCAATAAATTAGAAATCTGGATTTCTAGTCAAGTCCTTATATGTGATGGGGTGTTAAACCCTCCCTTTGAGTAAATTAGAACAATACCTTTAGTACTAGAAATTTAGCAAACAGGCTGTAACCCAACCCTTTCCTACCCAACTACCAATCCTAACAAAAAAAAAACTTTGCCACAAATCTCATGAAGGGATTACCATGAAAATGAACGAATGATTTTTTTTAAGGTAGTACCCCTCCTTTTCTGCCTTCTTCCATCTGCAGTAAAGACTCCTGAACAGAATTAATTAGGACTTTATTCAGTTTTTGATTATTCTCGTGATTTTCGTTGGTAACTGTTTATATATTTGGAGTCACATGCTAAAAATAGCCAATGCAATTCAAGTATGTAAATAGTGACCAACAGAAACACTTCAATAATAAAAAGTGTAACAAATTAAGTCCTTATTAATTCTGTGCAGGAGTCTTTACTGCAGACGGTTATGGTTGAACCACCTTAATTGAGATCTCTAAATATTGAACCCTGTGCCATTTCTATCACTGTTTTTGTGTGTGTGTGACTTGAACAGCTTCACAAAGATACTATATTTCTCATTTGTAACATTTGTTTTCAATGACCAGCATTTATGTGTGCAGTGTAAGCGTTAGTATCCATATAGTGTATGATAGTGATTGGAGGGTAATAGAGATGTGCATTCTATAGATCATTCCTTGAATAACTAGAATTCTAGAAAAACAAATGAGGAAGTTTGAGTTAAAGATACAGGATTACTTACTTCATAAAGACACATTATTTATTATTTTACCACATTATGTGACATGGAAGAGTTTAGAGAACCTAGTCACAATGAACAAGACTGAAGAAAACAGGTGTCGTTCTGTGGTCACAATCTTAGATATGGAAGGACTTAGAGAATGAAGGTACTATGAAAAAGACTGAAGGAAACATTCTTTTTTCTGTGGTTACAATCTGAGACACGGCACGGTTTAAAGAACCTAGTTATGACTGACAACAGTAAAAGAAAGTCTTTTTTCTGTGTTACATTCCGAGGCACAGAAAGGTTGAGAAAAGTATAAACAACCAAACTGTCAGAGGATCTCCAACAAAGTGGAGAGTACCGCAGTAACAAAACAAAGAAGCAATAAATACTGAATTAATTTAATAATTTTACTAATACTAACTATCAAATATAAAAACTATTGTAAAAAATAAATAACAATAAGCAAAGGAACAAGAGTTTTTTTTTAAATATTCCATTTGTTTCTGTGTGTTTGATTTACCTAAAGGAGAGGAAGAAATTGATTGCAATCTAGCTGACACTGTCATTCTTTGACATATTACTCTTGATTTATTAATCAATCAAGTGCCGTGGCATAGGCGATCATGTTTCTCCACGACTCTCTGTCTCATGTGTTGTCAATAAGCTTGGTTGAACTTCTACCGTGCCACAATACTAGTCCGTCTATCAACTTTTCTCTTGTCGTCCCCTATCTCTTCTCCCCTTGATCTTTCCAGTGGCTATTAAGTGTTCAAGCTTTGTTCCTCTCAGCACATACCCTAGAAATCTTGACTGTCTGCCCCTAATGTTTGATATGATTGATATTTTTACGCCGTCTTGATTTATACCATCTATATATTACAATGCAATTACAAGTGGAGTGCGTGGACATATGGCTAGAATGCCTCCCTCAGATTCCTGAGGTCTCGGGTTCAATCATCGGTTGGGACACGGATTTTTATCTTTCGGAGGAGCAATAATAAAAAAAATTCTTCCTGTACACGTCACAGCGAAAGCTTTGGGATTATTACATCATAATCATGTGTCAATATCTACCTGCTCACATCTAAAAGGATTATTTTATAATAATCATGATCATCATTTACATTTATTCTTCTTCTTCTTCTGCGTTCCTTCTCAAACTCCTGCACATTAGCAGGATGTAGTCAGGAGAACGGAATGTGTTGTGTCATGGTTTACAGCATTGCTGCGATATATGCGCCTTTCAGCCTGACACATCCGACTTCAGCATGGCTTTGGGTCGCTGACCCTATATGGGATGGGACAGCCAACTCCATCCCATAACCTCCTTAGTCGCCTTTTACGACATGCATGGAAGGTAAACAGTGTTGCTATTCTTTGTTCCCCTTTCGGGTCCCGGCAACACACGAGCGATTTACATTTATTATTTGTATGTATTAGATTTTGAGTCCTATTAATATTTGATTACTTGTTCTTGCTATCATCACTTCCTGCTTTTGTTATTGTGACCGTCTAGTCTTTGTTTGATATTCTCTAGTATTTTGGTTATTATATACTGATATTTGTACATTTTGAAAGCTATTCAAACTAGGTGATCCTGCCTTCATTAATTAAGCACAGATTGAAGCAGAAATTTGTGTGTTTAAGACTAGTAATGCTCCCTCAAGAGTATTTCAAATTTAATTAAAAAATCTCCATTCATCCTGAAAATTGTCCTGTTAACTCTTAGATAATAATTCTTTAAATTTGAAAACAAGCAGAATTAAGATTTTAAACAAATGTTACATGATGACACGGAGAACCATAATTTCAGCCCCAAATACTATAACACCTGATTGAGGAAAGGGTTGACTTATTTAGGTACATAAATCTGTCAAAGACGGCAACATGTCATGATAAAACTGGTTGATTTTGTCTCATAGATATTAGTATTTCACATCTACCACCAGAATTATTTTTCAGTTTGTAAAATTGTAAGTTTGTAAAAATGAACATGGATGGATCAATAAATGATAGATGGTAAGACAGCATCAAATCTTTCATCTTCATTTGCCTATTGTTTATTGTCTTTCCCCAGGTGTACATGGTTGATAGTATTCACACTTGATGTTAAGCGTAGGGGTGGGAGCTTAAGCTGTCATTCCGAGGGCAGATGTGTCAACTTGGTTGCATTAAGTCCATATTTGTTCAAGGCTATCTTGATGTTTTCTATCCACCATTTCTTGTCTACTTTTGGCCTTGTATCCGGATATTCTTTTGTTATATGCTCTTATTGGTATTTGGTGTGGGTTCATTCTCATGAGGTGACATGACCATTTTATTTGCTGTCTTTCAATATTTTCAATACATGATATTATATCAACTCTTGTCCTAATTTCTTTATTTCTTATTTTATCTAATTTAGTAACCATTGCAATTTTTCTCAGATACTTCATTTCACAAGTAATGATTTTCCTCTGCTGCGAGGCTGCTAAAAACCATGTTTGACATATGTAACAGATTGTTGGTATAAAAATTATAGATATTATCTATTTTCTAATTTCCATCTTGTTCTTTGGGTGAAGAAGTAATGGTGAAAGTTGGTATGTCACTGTGTTTGCTTTCTGGCACCTGGTTTCTATTTCTCTGCCTAGTGTTCCATTTTCAGGAAAATTTCTGCCTAGATATTTAAATTCTTTGGCTTGTTTAATTTGATGTTGTCTATTGTTATATCCATTGGTGTTGCAGACTGGCTAATTTTCATAAATTCCGGGTTTTTTGTACGTTAATTTTCATGTTGTACTTCTTACATGCTAATAGTTATGCATTGATGTGTTTTTGCAAATTTTCTTCATCTTTGTATATCAGACTTTGATTGTTGACAAATAATAGTTTGATGATTTTATTATTAAGTTCCTCATCAGGTTTATTTGCAATGTTTTTCTCTTTGTTGGTGTGGTTTTCTTTTATTATTCTGTCCATGTATATGTTGAAAATTAGAGGTGAAAGCATGCATCCTTGTCTTACTCCAGATCTTGTTTCGAAAGGTTCAGTCATTCCATCTGTTATACTTACTGAGCTTTGGCATCTTTGATATATTACTTTTATGTTATCTAATAGTTGTCCTCTGATGTTAGAAATTTCTGTCTCTCAGAGAATGTTTCTATCTACTCTGGAATGTCTCTCAGAGAATGTTTCTATCTACTCGGTTGAATGCCTTTTCCTGGTCTACAAATACTGTGTTTAGATCTTGATTGTATTTTATTGCTTTTTCACTTAGTTGTCTCAGTGTGTCTGTACAGCTTGCCCTTCTTCTGAAGCCAAATTGACAGAACTTAGTTGTGGTTCTGCAATGTATCGTATTCTCTGTTCTATTATTTTTACGAAGATTTTACCTGTATTACTTAATAAGTAGATGCCTCTATATGTTTCGAATTCTCTCTTACTACCCTTGTTTTTCCATAATGGTATAATTACTGATTTTTGCCAGTCATCTGGTACTTTTCTTTCAGTCCAAGCTATTGCAAATAATCTTGCTAGCTACTGGATCCCCATGTTTCCACATGCTTTTATTGCTTCTCTTGGTACACTGCTAGTGATTTATTACTTGATCTATGTTTTAAGTTTTATTTTATTTCTAGATTTAGTATATCTGGTTCTGTGGTTTCTAGATTTTTTTCATCATTATCATTTTTCTCTTGTGCCAAGTTTGTCACATAGGGCAGATATCATAGCTCTCCATGCTTGTCTATCAACAGCTAGTTGTTTCAGATCGTTCATTTTTATACCAGCTGTTGTGATTTCTTTTTCAATAGTTCTTTTCAGTGTTGTTTTTTGTCTTCCCCTTTTTCTCTTGTCACTTGGTGACGATGTAAAGACTTCATGTGGTATTCTGTTTTCATTCATTCTGAGTGCTGGATTTTTTTCATCAAAGGTGGGTTTATATAATGTTGTTATGCTTTGATTTTATCATTCCTATAAATATTCTTTCCATCTTGCTTTCCTACCTATTTATGCTGTTCACTAATGGTTTGCCATTTTTATCATTGGCATTTAATAAAAAATACTTGTGTTCAAGAGACTGTGAGTGTCTATGTTACTATCCTAACAGATACATTATTCACAAGATCAACTTTCAGATTGTTTGCCAGCATGGGGTATCGGCAGTATTTATAAACTCATTGCAATGGCTACAGCGATATGGCTATGGATATAAATAATTCAGGTGAAATAGGTAAACACGCCAAATATATTATTTGTCGCAGCTGAATTGGGTATATTGGGCCATTAAGCGAATATTTGGTGACTAAACAAATTTTCATTATCTGGATTGTGTCTTTCTGGAAATTTAGTGGAGTCATTGTTTCTGCTGCAAAATAAATCCATTGGAAGTTTGAGATTAAACAGGAGAAAAACAGATTTAGTGGAAAAATCTGATTTGGTTAAAAAATCAACATCTTGGGAGAAGTGACAACAGTGATAATAAATAGCAATGTGTGATAAGTAGTGATAATAAGTAGCAATGTGTGATAAGTAGTGATAATAAGTAGCAATATGAAACAAGTAGTGATAATAAGTAGCAATGTGTGACAAGTAGTGATAATAAGTAGCAATATGAAACAAGTAGTGATAATAAGTAGCAATGTGTGATAAGTAGTGATAATAAGTAGCAATGTGGGACAAGTAGTGATAATAAGTAGCAATGTGGGACACGTAGAAATAATAAGTAGCAATGTGAGACAAGTAGTGATAATAAGTAGCAATGTGGGACACATAGAAATAATAAGTAGCAATGTGAGACAAGTAGTGATAATAAGTAGCAATGTAGGACTTGGAGTTATAATATGTAGCAATATCAGTCAAGTAGTGGCAACAGTGATGATAAATAATAATGTGGGACAAGTAGTGGCAACAGTGATGATAAATAATAATGTGGGACAAGTAGTGGCAACAGTGATGATAAGTAACAATGTGGGACAAGTAGTGGCAACAGTGATGATAAGTAACAATGTGGGACAAGTAGTGGCAACAGTGATGATACCCGGTAAGTAACAATGTGGGACAAGTAGTGGCAACAGTGATGATAAGTAACAATGTGGGACAAGTAGTGGCAACAGTGATGATAAATAATAATGTGGGACAAGGAGTGACAACATTGAACATGAATTGCATTGTGAGACACATAGTTTTTCTTGTGTTTGGTTAAATCAAGCTAACAGTTGGTGGTAGATATAATGTTAAATACAGAGATATAATGATCATTTATCCAGTCAAGAGTTGGAAATAATGTCACATATATATCTTTTGGCAGACAATTGTTTCCATGCTGTCAGTACCTGCCATTTTTTACCGACCAAAGGGAAGAGAAGAAGATTCTGATGCAGCCAGAGAGAAGTTTATGGTGCCAGAGAGTGACCATTTAACATACCTCAATGTTTATCAACAATGGAAAAGAAATGGGTATGAAGATTTTTCATATTTTACATTTATTATTGTATGGTCTCACTTTAAATACATGCCAGTAGATTGTTAACACTTATAGGGAATTGAACCAGTCCGTTCAACGGCACCAAATTGCCTAGCAACTATTGCACACGCGTTCTTCCGTACTTGACTAACCTCATCTCCAAAAAAAAGATGCGATTTCATCAAGCATTTCAAACTGTGCACACAAAGTCACCAGAACGGACAGATCGAGACAGGGACTATGACAACAACAACAAACATCCCGTACAGGTATTGAAATATCCTCAGTAACAATAAACATATAACATAATATCCGTATTAGTTATACAAGGGCCAATAGGTCTTCTTGTAAACATGGATAACACATATAACTTGATATTTTTAAAAAATATTCCTCTGGCTTCCTACTTATATTTACTTGTATAAACACTTATAGGGAAGATCCAGTACAGGTATTGAAATATCCTCAGTAACAAACACACAACATAATATCCGTATTAGTTATACAAGGGCCAATAGGTCTTCTTGTAAACATGGATAACATATATAACATATATAACTTGATATTTAAAAAAAATATTCCTCTGGCTTCCTACTTATATTTACTTGTATAAACACTTATAGGGAAGATCGCCTTACAAGACAGAATCATACTTATGCTTCTAATGGCTGACCTACTGATAAAATACATGTTTCTATATTCGGTTTAGTAAGTACATAAAAAAAAGTTATTTCATAGACCATACACTAAGACTTAAATATGCTGACAGGATAAATGTATGTTGAGTTAAAAGGATAAATCGTCAGTGTTAGGGAACAACCTAATGTACTAAAGATATGAGGGCTGGTGCAACACAGAGTCATCATTATCATCAGGTGCCATGCCGGCTGGTGTAGGCGGTCATGGCTCTCCATAGCTCTCTGTCCACAGTATTATGCTTGACGTGTCGTGTGAACACAGCACCAGTGGACTGTCTGAGGCGTGTTCTGGCTCCACACTCGACTGACAGCCTGTTAGGCAGTCATAAAGTAGGTGATATTGTGCTGAGACTATCTCAAAAAGCATAACGGTCTTGTCAACCTAAACATGTAAAGTCTGATATTCAGCGAATTTACGCGTACGAGGTACGATGGTTTATCTGCCCACCGGTAATGTAGGCGAACGCCAGCAACGCGGTATGGACCGCATCTGGCATGGATAGACACGTAGAAAACCATGGTCATCCACTGCATCGTACTTCACTTCCAGTCGTCTCAATTCATCTTGCCACTGGTTTCAAATAAGGTCCGACAAGAGAGTGAGGGCGACGCTTTGCACAACTCTTCCTCACTTTAATCAAAATCCTCAGTGCAAGTCATTTTCACATTCACGAAAATTCACCCGATGGGAAAAGCTTTTCCCACTGACTCTAGGAGCATGGAATGTACGCACACTCCTCGACAATGACTCTAACACAAATAGACCGATTCGAAGAACAGCCCTGATTGGGAGAGAGTTAGCAAGGTACCATATTGACATAGCAGCTCTGAATGAAACACGACTTGCTAGAGTCTGTCAGCTCTGCGAAAGAGTTGCAGGATATACATTCTTTTGGAGCGGAAGAGATATTAAGGAAAGACGTGAAGCAGGAGTAGGCTTCGCCATTAAAACAACACTCGTTGGCAAACTAGCAGGCCCACCAAAGGCAATAAATGACCGCCTCATGACAGTAAAATCCCCCTGCTCTCTGGTAAAAAATATGCAACAATCATCAATGTGTATGCACCAACACTGACAAATCCAGAAGAAGTTAAAGATAAGTTCTATGATGAACTTCATACAGCTATCAGTGCAGTTCCAAAAACTGATAAGCTCATATTACTTGGAGACTTCAATGCAAGGGTGGGTAAAGACAATATCTCCTGGAACGGTGTAATAGGTAAATATGGAATGGGTCAGTGCAACAACAATGGACTTCGTCTGTTACAAACTTGTAGTGAACATGACCTCCTCATTACCAACACCATATTTCAACTCCCAATCCGAAACCGGACCTCCTGGATGCACCCTCGATCAAAACACTGACATCTTATAGATTATATAATTGTAAGAAGAAAGGACCGCCAAGATGTTCAAGTGACAAAATCTATGTGCGGTGCAGACTGCTGGACTGACCATCGTCTTATTGTGTCAAAACTAAGAATTTGCATACAGCCTGCCAGACGCCCACAAGGAAGTAAAGCAAAGAAACGTATAGACATCAGAAAGTTATCAAATGTAAACACACAACAGTCCCTAGCCTCTACTTTGGATGAATGTCTGAAATCTGCACAACTAGAGCAAGATGTAGATACGAACTGGACATATCTGAGCAAGCAAATTTACAACACTGCTACTGAGGAACTAGGTCATTCTATCAAAAAACAAAATGACTGGTTTGATGAGAATGATAATAAAATCAAAGAAATGTTGGACAAAAACACCACCTTTTCAAAGCATACTTAAATGATCCAAAATCAATGTCTAAAAAAGAAGCACTCAATTGCAAACGGAAAATAATTCAAAATAAACTACGCCATATGAGGGACTCATGGCTGAATAAGAAAGCAGATGAGATAAAAGATTTGCAGACACAAACGATTTAAGAAACTTCTATGATGCGCTTAAAATGTTATATGGTCCAACCTCATCAGGATCTTTTCCACTTCTCAATGCAAATGAAACACAACTAATCGTAGAAAAAGATAAAATCCTGCAGCGCTGGGTAGAACACTTTGAGCACATTTTGAATAACCCATCATCAATAAATGAAGAGGCTATCAACCGACTACCGCAGGTTCCTCTCAATGAAATGCTAGGTGACATCCCTACTTTGGAGGAAACTCGTAAAGCAGTTCATCAGCTTTCTAGTGGAAAAGCATCTGGCTCCGACTCAATACCAATCGAAATATACAAATATGGTGGTAAAAATCTTATTGAGAAACTTCACATAATTTTCCAACAGTCATGGAAAAGCGAAAAAATTCCACAAAATTTTAAGGATGCTACAATTATACACCTGTATAAACGTAAAGGGAACTGCCAGTCCTGTAACAACCATCGTGGTATCTCTCTACTGTCCATTGCTGGAAAGATATTTGCCAGAATCCTTTTGAACCGTCTTACATCTCATCTAAATGAAGGGCTACTACCCGAAAGCCAATGTGGTTTCAGAAAAGAACGTGGAACAACTGATATGATCTTTGCAGAAAGACAGCTTCAAGAAAAATGTCAAGAACAACACTGTGACCTGTACACAGCATTCATAGACTTGACAAAAGCATTTGACACAGTAAGTAGAGAGGGTCTGTGGAAGATTCTGGCAAAGTATGGATGCCCACAGAAATTTATCTCAATGGTGCAGCAATTGCATGATGGAATGCAAGGTAGAGTTCAGGATGATGGAGAGTTATCTGAAACCTTTCCTGTCTTAAATGAAGTAAAACAAGGATGTGTATTAGCACCTACCCTATTTAGCATCATGTTCTCTGCTATGTTGGATGATGCTTTCAGAGATCTAGACCTGGGAGTAAACATCACCTATCGCATAGACGGAAAATTGTTCAACCTTCGGCGGCTTTGAGCAAAAACCAAAGTTAAATCACACACAATCAGGGATCTTCTATTTGCTGATGACTGTGCCCTAAATGCCAACTCTGAGGCTGATCTACAATGTATTATAGACAGATTCTCCAAAGCCTGTACCAACTTTGGGCTTACCATTAACACAGAGAAAACAGAAGTCACAACCAGCACTTGGCAAAAGCTATCTCGAGCCCTGCATAAAGGTAAATGGTGTAGCACTGAAAGTTGTGAATAGATTCACATATCTAGGCAGTAGGTTATCACAAAATTCCAACGTTGATGATGAAGTGTATACAGGGATCACCAAAGCAAGCAGTATTGTAATCGGCAAATTGTACGCAAATGTTTGGCGTAGAAATGGCATTAACCTACAGACTAAGCTAAAAGTTTACAGAGCAGTGGTACTTCCAGTGCTGTTATACGCAAGTAAAACATGGACTGTGTATAGACGTCATGTGAAAAAACTCAATCATTTTCATACAAATTGTCTCAGAAAAGTTATGAACATCAGATGGCAAGACAAGATTCCAGATACCACTGTCCTTGATAGAGCTGGTATCCCAAGCATTGACACGATCCTGATGCAGACACAGATTCGTTGGGCAGGTCATTTGGTGCGTATGCCAGACCATCGTCTGCCAAAGATACTTCTCTATGGTGAGCTAGAGAAGGGTATACGATCTCAAGGTGGCCAAAGGAAGCGCTACAAGGACTCACTGAAAGCTTTTGAAATAGACCACGATACAGGGAAGAACTTGCACAAAATAGATCTACATGGTGTTCTAAAATAAAAAAGAGCGCATCATTTGTGAAAAGAAGAGAAATGCAGCAGCTCAACAGCGGAGAGCAGCTAGAAAGTCACGGATAGACCAAGATCCGTCTACAGTCGTCATTCCATGTCCAAACTGTCCAGGACATTTACAGCTCGAATAGGGCTCATTAGCCATCTACGAACTCATAATCAAGGACATAACTAAAATTGAATTTTCAAAAGTGGATGTAACAGATGGTCATCATCACTTGTGATGGACGAACAACATTATGTATCCAGGTCGTTGTTGTTTTCTTGCCGTGCCAGGCTGCCAAACTAATATTTTCTCACGTTGTCACCCTCTGTCTCTGTTGCCTTCAATTTTGCCTGTTGTGACTATGTTCTCTAAACCTGCCTGTCTCATGAAGTGGCCAAAAAAAGAAGATTGCCTTTTTCTTATATTGTTGATTAAGATCCGTTTCGCATTTAACTCTTTCAAAACCTCTACATTAGTTTTTCTGGCAGTCCATGGTATTCTCAGCATTCTTCTTGAGAACCACATCTCTGTTGGTTATGTTAACACAGAGTAATAAGGGGAAAATAGACAGATATATAAGGAGCGTTGGAACAGAATACAAAACATACTAATGGCATCAACAGAAATGAACAATGTTTTAACTAAAATATCTTCCTCAGAACAAAAAGAAACAAGAAGAAATGAATATGTTGAGTTATCTCACAGCAGAAGGTTTATTTCATAAGAGCTCATTTACCTAGCCAGTGGAACATAGTTTTTATCATATTCAGAGCAGACTGTAGCAATGACACTTTTTCTCAACTATTATAGTTAGTGAGCCATTTCCTGGTTGTTGTGTGAACCACTGAGCTTTTTCAGAAACTGAGTGACTAATTGTTGCAGGTGCAAGTTGAACTCTGGTCACTTGATATGTTGACTTATGAATTTTACCTGTGATAACAAAAGTGAGTTATAGGTATCAAACTGAAAAATTTCAATAAACATCATAAGCTTGCACACAATACTCAAATCTCTTATGACCATTAAGCACCATTATTGCTGGCACAACCAGGAACACTCATAGAAATAATGTCACTGGTGTCAAGTCTTAGGCATGAATTTTTTAAGGGTTGCTGCTGCATTTTAGGGGTGTCACTGGCACCAAGATTTTGAAATACATTATATAGGGATGTCTTTTGTGTCAAGTCTTTTAAATGAATTTTTAGAGAGTTGTTAGTACCAAATCTGTGAAATTAATGTTTAGGGGTGCCGCTAGTACTCAGTCTTTGAAATGCATTTTTAGAGGTGTCGCTAATTAAACCAGTTAAAAACATTTGAAATTTGTATAGCTCGGTGGTAGATGCCTCATGGATGTAGTGGTTTTAGTCTTGTGTTCATGTTTTTAATTATTAATAATGCTGTTGTGGCAGAGAAATAAGGATGTCTCACAATCATTAGATAAGGTCTTCCACAAGGCTCAAATAAATCTGCAGTCAGTTGTAACTGTTCATTGATACAGTAGACAGCTCAAAAATAACTGTTCACTGATATTCACAGCACACAGCTCAATGATAACTGTTCACTGATATTCACAGCAGACAGCTCAATGACAACTGTTCACTGATATTCACAGCAGACAGCTCAAAAATAACTGTTCACTGATAACATACCAGACAATTCAAAGATAACTGTTCACTAATTCAGCAGACAGCTCAAAGATAACTGTTCAATAATTCAGCAGACAGCTCAAAGATAACTGTTCACTTATACAGCAGACAGCTCAAAGATAAATGTTCACTAATACAGCAGACAGCTAAAAAATAACTGTTCACAAATACAGCAGACAGCTCAAAGATAACTGTTGACTGATACTAACCTGACTACTATCATGAATTTTTTAATTATAATTGTATTAGTTATGTTTCTTGTGCATCAGTTTTAAGTATTCAACTGCCATGGAGTTTTGAGGTCCAGATAGGTTACCAATCAAATTTGTCAGCTTTCCGAGTCTAGCTTGTGTGGAAACTTTGGTCCTTTTTTTTTTTACTTAGTTTCTTCTCTGTTATGCTGGAATGAAGAGTTTTTGGAATTAGAATATCACACAATTATATTTCAATTAAATTTGTTTTCTTTTGATTTGCAGGTATTCATCAACTTGGTGTAATGAACATTTTATTCATGTCAAGGCCATGAGAAAGGTGAGTTCTGGTAAAATGGCGAAAAGAGTATACCTTCTATAGATAAGCTCCTAGCATATTTAGACTAGCATTGAAAAATACAAACACACACATACAAAAAGAAATTTAACATAAGTGCAATAAATAATAAATGCAGTAAGAATGTACAGAAATTGTTAAATAAAATATTGTGTTAACATATAGATATATACAGAAACAAGATATATACATAACAAATTTAATGAATTAACAGGGTGGAGGCACATAAGAGAGACTGGGTTTCTGAATTTATAACGGAATAATATAATTATAACATATATTAATGACAGAAAATGAACTCATGCACAGATGGGGAGTATACATTAATACTCTTAGTATGCGGACCCATGGTCCTCTTTTTTTACTTACTCTGAGCAATTAAGATATTTATATGGGTGATTTTTATGTGTAAGCCTACAGTGATGTATTATGTATGAAAATTGGCAGAATTGAATGAAATTATCAAAAAATATGTTTGAGGTTATGTTACCAGAAGAAAAAGAAATCAGTGCGAGAAAAGCTCCAACAAAAAATAAATAACAAATAAAAAAGCCATTTTCTACACAGAGTTACCCACTCAATTCTGATTGTACACTTTTCTATCTTACGCAGCATTACTTTGAGAGTCCAATAGAATCACTGAGTCTGTTGGTGATTTCATTGTGAGCCAATTGAGAGCTGCTGTCACCGCCTCTATTTCCATTCTCATACTCGATGTTGCAGTGGGGTACGCAGCTGACTTTTCAGATAATTTATTTCCATTTTGGTATGCTACAAAACCCCATCTACACCTGTTTGTTTCTTGTATTACTGATCCATCTGTATAAATTATTGTATCATGTGGCTTTGAGTGCTACAGTGTGAGTTCTTGGATCATTCCCTCTGTTCTGTTGGCAGCCCAATCACGGCACTCTCTTCCCATCTGTATCACAACTGTTGTCAATAATTTTCTCTTTTCCAAATGTCACCAATTCACAGCCTCTTTCTACTTCCTCCAGCTCACAAACTCTGAGTAGGGTATCTTCTGCTTCTGCCGCCCAAGACCTTCCTCTCTTGATACGCCTTCCGTTTGTGTTGTCTAGAGATTGGTGTAAGAGGTGATGATGATCATTATTGATGACCTTGAAGTATTCTTTAACCTGAGCTATTTTATGTTTTGATTTGATGCTTGGTAGGTCTAGGAGAAACCTCATGGTCACGATAGGTGTATCTCTTGTGCATCCTAGGACAGCTCTCATGTCTTCGTTTTGAACTTCCAGTCTATCCACCTGTGTTTGCGACGTGTAAGTAAACCTAGACCATAGTCTACCACAGATAATACCAACTCCTGCATCATCTGAAAAAAGGGTTCATTGTGGCATATCTGCAGATGCCATGATTTTAACTGCACTGACATCCTACACAGCTTTCTAAATGACATTGTCCACATGGTTCGCAAAAGATAGACCTATCAAAAGTGATGCCTAGATATTTCATAGTCTGCTCCCTGTCAATGTTGATGCCCATGCAGGTGACTGCTGGTACTGTGTCTATGACTATGTTGTTCAACGAGAACCAGACAATCTTTGCCTTGGTAGGATTGATGACTGCCTTGTTATTGCACCAGAGAGACAAATTTTTTAGATTACTCTAGATGCCATCAGTCATGTCCTCTTTCTGTCATGCTTATACAGCAAGAGGCAATTTGCATATGTTAGTATGCTAACAGGTCCAACATCCTGAAGCTGCGCTATTTTGTATGTGTAAATGTTAAAGAGCACAGGTGATGTCCCTGTGGCAATCCCGGTGTTATAGTTCTGATTTCTGATGTCCAGGATTCCAGTCTCAGAGCAACAAGTCTGGACATCAGCACCATTGCTATCCATTGAATTCAATCAATCAATCAATAAACCCGTTACCCTTCAGGGTCATAGGGGTACCACATTGGATGCTTCAGCACACAGAGTCCTCCAGCGAATTATATCCTCAGCGATGCGGATGAGTGTGGAAATATCTTGTACTGTTCATTCCTTGATGTTGTCTGTCCATGTCTTTATTTGTCCTCCTCTGCTACTTCCACCTTCAACAGTTCCCTGCAGTATTGTTTTTGACAAGGAAATATGCCTGCATACATGTCTGAACCATGGTAGTTTTCGTCGTTTCACTATTGAAAGCAATGGTTCCTGAACTCCTGCACACATCTCTACTTTATTTCTTACTTACACATTGGTCTTGTGTTCCCTATAGGAAATTCATAGAATTCGTCTGTAGCATTTGTACTCGAAAGCCTGTAATCTTCTCTCCATGTCTGAAGTAGTGTCCAACTCTCACAACCATACAACACAACAGAAAGCACCAGCGACTTATATAATTTGATTTTCACTCCAACACTGATGTTGCTTTTCCAAATCACAGTTAGCCTTGACAAGGATGCTAAAGCCATCTCCAGCCTTATTTTTAGTTCTGCTTTGCATTTACCATTGCAGCATATACTGGATCCAAGGTATTCACAACCTCAAGCTTATGTCCATTCATCATGATATTAGTCTGGTTTTCTGTGTCTCTGCTGTAAAATTTCTAATCGAATTTTATCCACAAGTCAATGCTGGGTTCACTTAGCATGCAGGATTACTTATTCTTGATTGCTGTATGCAGCTTGTCTAGTGTATTCTTGTAGCCAATTGTATTCATGTTCACACTAGTTCTAGTCCAATAACAAAAGTCCTCTTTGCCAAAAAAGACAGCAACCTTAACCTTTTCTGCAGACACTTGTGATTTTAATTTTTTGCTCTTTTGTGATCCACTGCATTCTGGCTGCAAGACTCAATGTGGTAACACTCTATGTGGCAAAATTCGTTGCCTGCCACTATTTGCAACAGAAATACATCACCCTCCACATGGTAAAACTGCTTATTGTTACTCCATCCCATTTGTTCATCCTTATAGTGGTACGGCAATAACCATGGTACCCACTAAATACACACCTTCCAGTATTACAGTTTCTTCTGAACCATCATTTGAACTGTCCCTAATTACGCAGAGAATTCATCAGCTAGTAAACACAAACTCAGATGACGGTCAACTCATATTACTGCATCCGTCTTAGCGATGGCTTCCTCTGTCACAGCAACATGTGGCTGACCCAGCAATGGAAAATCATTCTTACATGTCACCCCTTCCGGAAACATTCCTGCCAAATCCTTCACTGTTGTCTTTGACACAAATCAATCTGAATTTTCTTAAACAAGTTTATGAACTCATTTGCTACCATATAAAAGCCATGAGATTGCCAGTGTGGCAATCCCAATTACTAGTTTCCTAAATGAGTAAACAGGAAAGATTACTCTCATATCAATAGAAAAGACTTAATGGAAAGAGACTAGTTCCTATTTACACATCATCATTAGGTGCCTTGCCGACTGGCATAGGCGATCATGGCTCTCCACAGCTCTCTAACTCCCGCATTATATATCAAGATTGTTGTTGTTTTCCTGCTATGCCAGGCTGTCAAACTGTCTAAAATTTTCTCACGTTGTCACCCTCTATCTCTGTTGCCTTCAATCTTGCCTGTTGTGACTATATTCTCCAGTCTCATAAAGTTGTCAAAATATTAAGATTTTCTTTTTCTTATATTATTGATTAAGGTCTGTTTCACATTTGACTTTTTCAATACCTTCACATTAGTTTTTCTGGAAGTCCATGGTATTCTCAGCATTCTTCTGTAGAACCAAATCTCTATTGCCTCTAATTTCCCACTGTCCTGTTTGTTTATTGTCCAAGACTCGTATCCATATTTTAATGTAGGAGTTATATAGCACTAAAGAACTCTTTTTCTCACCTCTAATGACAAGGTCATATTACACAATATATTTTTCATTTTTCTGAATGTTGTTTTTGCCTGCCCTATTCTGTTTCTTATTATTATTCTTATTATTAAAGTATTTACACATCATAATACTTTAATATAACAAAAATAAAATGTGTATGTATGCAGATATTTGTGTGTATGCGTGTACACACATACATTCATAAAATGTGTGTATGGCAAGTATGTTGTATAATCCTCAGGTCAGAGAAGTCCAGCAACAGCTCAGAGAAATTGTAGAACAGCACAAGATGGATTTGGTCTCCTGTGGGACAGAATGGGACATTATTCGGAAGTGTATTTGCTCTGCATATTTTCACCAGGCAGCTAGACTGAAGGTAGTATTTCTTGTTGACAAGTTTGTTTTATCATCGATCCAGCCACAGACTGCATTGATAACATGACTGAATCTTTCAAACACTCATAGAATCAATCAGAAAGCAGACACATGCAGCACACTCAGACTCCAACCATATCATTGCATTCATCATACTACATCATACATAGTGATTTTATCAAAAGCAGCACTTTCTTCCCATATTCACTTCCTTCTGCATTGAGCTGTGAGTGCCTATGCCCTGCACACATGCTAAACCAAGGACCCATCATTGTTGTGACCCATCATTGAGCTGTGAGTGCCTATGCCCTGCACACATGCTAAACCAGGGACTCATCATTGTTGACAATAATATCTCCTGAGAACTTCTCACTGATCAGAGCAAGGACTTCTAAATCTATATACACTGGAATGTCAATGTCACATCCGTTAGACAAGCAGGATGACCACTTGAATGGAACTTGTAAGCTTGATAGACTTAATTTCCTACTCATCTTTCCCCACATTCTCTGGAGCATAAAGTGTGGCCTGTCATGGATGGCACAGAATGAGAGGATGAAAGGTGAAGTAATGGAAGTTCCAAATCTTACTAAAGAGAAAAGAATGGCCTCCTATTAATAAAACAATAGCAAATTTTCCCAATTATGATTATTCTTTCCAGAGAATGTAGAGATTTGTGCTATAAAAACTCAGACTGGAATTAATTGATTGATACTTGAGAAATCAGGAAATGGTGATATCACTGTGCTCACAAATAGGTTTTTCTGTCATGAGAAATATTGCTGAAGATTTATAACTAGTACTTGTGTGTTAGAGTCATCACTAAATGTAATGTGGTATGTAAAACTACTCCTTCCACTATGAGGATGGAGGCTGAAGCCATTAAGGCAGCCCTCCAATGGTTCAGCAGTTATAGTGTCTGATTCTCAGTTCATGCTTTGAAAGATTCAGAGGTCGGAGCAGATTGGATGGCATCTTCAGCAGTTTCCTGCACCTCATCACATGGATATGCTGCCTACTACATATTGGTGTTCATTGTAATAAAATAGCAGACTTGCTTGAAATATGTGTGTCTATAATCAATGAATTGAGGATAGAGAATGAGGACCGGATTTGATATGTGCTTGAGAACTTTAATTTGGCATACTAGTACTCTGGGATTAACATACATCGTCCATATGGGTAGATATTTTGTTATGTTATGTAATTTTTCTGTTTTATTTTGTTAATATCCCATGATGTTCTGCCAACTTTCAGTTGTTTTTTTTTCATCTCTATCATTCTAGTTTTTGCATCATGTACATTCTTCCATACTTCCAGATCTATCCCATCTAGCCATTAATATGGTGTATTGTGCCATTCCTTACTTGTTGTGGTGTAATATTTACTAATAATGATTACTAATGTCTTTCTCACCAATGAATTGACCATATAAAGTGTAGACAGAACTAGGTACAACAGACATTTTAATCATCTTCATCAATGCCACCATGGGCATATGTGTGTTAATGAATGAAGAAAAATTAAATTTTATTGAGACTGATAGAGGAAATTTTGCCACTCGTGTTCAAAATGTCCATGGAAATCCAGATGAAAATAATATGATTCTAAATACTTTGCAGGGTCTAGGAGAGTATGTGAACACTCGAACAGGCATGCCCTGCCACTTGCATCCCACTAGTGCCCTGTTTGGGATGGGTTACACACCTGACTACATAGTGTATCATGAGCTTGTTATGACTTCAAAGGTCAGTACCTGTAACCTTGTTACTTTAGATATACTTTATATAAACAAAATTAATCTTATTGTTTAAATATATGGCCTGTTTTCTCTTCCTTTTTTGCCAACAGTATTTTATATATATATGTATATGTGAATGTCCGGCTCTGTGGCGTAATGGTACAGAGCTCGTCTGTGATGGCAAAGGTACCGAGTTCGATCCTCACCACAGGCAATTGTGCATCCGGACCGTTCAGAAAGCAATGGCAACCTACTGAACATATTTATATTGCCTAGAAAATCACCACAGCCAACAAATGCTGGGTTGATAGTTAAGTCCTCTATAGGATATGCTACCAATTTTTTTATATTTTGTTTAATATGTGAATTTTATTACCACTTTGTGATGTCTTTATTGGATTGGTATCACCACTTTTGTGATGTCTTTATTCTATTGGTATCTCCACTTTTGTGACATCTTCATTGGAGCGTAATTGTCTTTTTTGAGCTTTCTTTAAGGAATCAAACACAAATCACATGGTGATAAATCAGGACTGTAGACTGGGTGTGGCAGAGCTTCCCATCTTTTCTGTGCCAACTATTTGTACACAATTTCTATTGTAAGCTTGCTTGGTTGCTTATTCTTGGTGCTTGAATGCAGTTTATCTAGTGTATTCTTGTAGCGAAGTGATATTCACACTAGGTTCTTTAAAAGTCCCCCAACAAAAGCATTCCTTGTCAAGAATGCTGGCTGCAGTTCTGCATGGCTCAAAGTGTTGACATTTCGCTATGTAGCATGTACTAATGTTGCATATGAGAGATCATATGAGAGGTAAGAGCAAAATCTTGGTAAAAAGCAGCGACACAGAAAACCAGACTAATATCATGATGAATGGACATAAGCTTGAGGAGGTGAATACCTTCAAATACCTCGGATCCAGTATATGCTGCAATGGTAAATGCAAAGCAGAAATAAAAATACGGCTGGAGATGGCTTTAGCATCCTTGTCAAGGCTAACTGTGATTTGGAAAAGCAACATCAGTGTTGGAGTGAAAATCAAACTGTATAAGTCGCTGGTGCTTTCTGTTGTGCTGTATGGTTGTGAGAGTTGGACACTCACTGCGGACATGGAGAGAAGATTACAGGCTTTCAAGTACAAATGCTACAGGAATTCTACGAATTTCCTATAGGGAACATAAGACCAATGTGTACGTAAGAAATAAAGTAGAGATGTGTGCAGGTGTTCAGGAGCCATTTCTTTCAATAGTGAAATGACGAAAACTAGCATGGTTTAGACATGTATGCAGGCATGATTCCTTGTCAAAAACAATACTGAAGGGAACTGTCAAGGGTGGAAGAAGCATAGGAGGACAAATAAAGACATGGACAGACAACATCAAGGAATGGACAGGGCAAGATATTTCCACACTCATCCACATCGCTGAGGATAGAATTCGCTGGAGGACTCTGTGTGCTGAGGCATCCAATGTGGTACCCCTACAACCCTGAAGGGTTATGGGTTTATTGATTGATTGATGTAGCATGATAGAAACTCTCTTCATCATATCACAGCAAATGGCTCAAACTATTCATTGTTCCTTATGGTGATCAGTCAACAAACATGGAATTCAATGAGTATATGCCTACAGATACTTCAGTTTTTATAAACCATCACATAAATTGTCCTGTATGACACAGGGAATTCATCAGCTTGCAAACAGAAGATCCGGTGAATGTTAACACATATTGCTGCATCAATCCAGGTGATGTCCTCTGTTACAACTACATGCTCATAACCCAGCCGGATAAGATCATTCGCTTCCTGTGTACCTGCCCAAACTTTTTAGTCCTGGTTTTCATTGTTGTCCATACATTGCTTGAATTCTAGTGTATGATTGTTGGCTGGTAAGAAACTGAAGCACAACTCGATTGTTGAACTTGGATGGGTTTGTTATTACACCATCATTGTTGTCAGCTGCTTGCAGAACACAAGTAACTTAGGAGAAATGTGATCACATTTTTTATTGTTCTATGATTATGAGGTTAGCTATGACATCTTTATGCCCATGTCCTGACACAGGTGATATATAGGTGATATCACACAAGCGGGTATCATTGATCACACCTTGTCCTGGCATAGGTGATATCACACAAGTGGTTATCATTTATCACACCTTATCCTGGCATAGGTGATATCACACAAGTGGTTATCATTTATCACACCTTGTCCTGGCATAGGTGATATCACACAAGTGGTTATCATTTATCACACCTTGTCCTGGCATAGGTGATATCACACAAGTGGTTATCATTTATCACACTTTGTCCTGGCATAGGTGATATCACACAAGTGGTTATCATTTATCACACCTTGTCCTGGCATAGGTGATATCACACAAGCGGTTATCATTGATCACAACTTGTCCTGACATAGGTGATATCACACAAGCGGTTATCATTGATCACACCTTGTCCTGGCATAGGTGATATCACACAAGCGGTTATCATTGATCACACCTTGTCCTGGCATAGGTGATATCACACAAGCGGTTATCATTGATCACACCTTGTCCTGGCATAGGTGATATCACACAAGCGGTTATCATTGATCACACCTTGTCCTGGCATAGGTGATATCACACAAGCGGGTATCATTGATCACACCTTGTCCTGGCATAGGTGATATCACACAAGCGGTTATCATTGATCACACCTTGTCCTGGCATAGGTGATATCACACAAGCGGTTATCATTGATCACACCTTGTCCTGGCATAGGTGATATCACACAAGCGGTTATCATTGATCACACCTTGTCCTGGCATAGGTGATATCACACAAGCAGTTATCATTGATCACACCTTGACCTGGCATAGGTGATATCACACAAGTGGGTATCATTGATCACACCTTGTCCTGGCATAGGTGATATCACACAAGCGGTTATCATTGATCACACCTTGTCCTGGCATGGGTGATATCACACAAGCGGTTATCATTGATCACACCTTGTATTTAACACATATCACAGTTTACTACTTGTTATATTGATGTATGATAATAGTAATGATTGTTTTCATTCTGGAAGATATTTCTCAATACAGTATTATTTTAAATCAATGTTTGAGATCTTGTTTATGAACATTCGTGTACCTTCATGCCCCAATTTAGCAAGTATTTTCTTCACGAAGGTATGGACCTTCATGGTGAAAGATCAGGACTGTAGACTGGGTGTGGCAGAATTTCCTTCTTTTTTGTGCTTTTTATTACTGTCCTTCATTGATGTCCATACACTGCTACATTCTAGTGTATGAATGTATAGACCTTCAATGTCCATGTTGAACAGATATTTTCTTTATGAAGGTATAGTTACCTTCAATGTCCATGTTGAACAGATATTTTCTTTATGAAGGTATAGTTACCTTCAATGTCCATATTGAACATTGAACAGACACTTTCTCATGTATTTGGGGCATTCCTAAACAATTCTATTTTTTTGTTTCGATAGGAATACATGCAATGTGTGACGGCAGTTGATGGTCATTGGTTGGCTGAGCTTGGTCCTATGTTCTACAGTATTAAAGATGCTTCCAAGTCTCGACAAGTAAGAATATCTTCAGATTTCTCATAATCTGTTTTTGCTGGCATGTATACAAATGAACAGTGTCTCTGCATGTTTGGATTCTTGCTTCATTTGTCAATGTCATTATATTGTGAATTCATATCAAATGTATGATATATACTTAAACAGATGAAGACATGCAAAGAAGAAACAGCAGATCATACATACACACAGATCATACACACTAGCAGGTCATACACACACGCAGATCATACACATAGGCTGATCATAAACACAGGCAGATCATACACACAGGCTGATCATAAACACAGGCAGATCATACACACAGGCAGATCATACACACAGGCAGATCATAAACACAGGCAGATCATACACACAGGCAGATAATACACACAGACTTATCATAAATACAGGCAGATCATACACACATGCTGATCATAAACACAGGCAGATCATACACACAGGCAGATCATAAATACAGGCAGATCATACACACAGGCAGATCATACACACAGGCTGATCATAAACACAGGCTGATCATACACACAGGCAGACCATACACACAGGCAGACCATACACACATGCAGACCATACACACAGGCAGACCATACTCATAAGCTGAAGTACGCACTAGCAGATCGTATGCACTAGCAGATCGTACGAACTAACATGCACATGTTGATACCCCGATTGAATTATTATGAGGATACTTGAACAATAATAACTATAAATACTTCTGTTCTATAATATTACTGTCAAATACCAACATACTTTGGTCCTGACCAACAGAATATGTATATGGTATATAATAACAGAAATTCTTTATATACAATATATAAACAATAAACAAGATTGGGGATTTTGAAGTATTGTTAAACTGGGATGTTTGTTATAAAGGGATTCCGCTGTTTACCTTTCTTGTAGCTGTCTAACCTACATGTCTAATCTGTGCTTCTAATTTCATGTAGCTGTGGATGTTCTAATTTCATGTAGCCATGGTTGTAGTATTTCCCATCAAATCTGTAATCTCATATTTTCTTGCTCTTATAATTTAACGCAGGAGATGCATATATATTATTCCAGTGTACATATGTTGTTCTACAGTTGATTTAAAACAGCACATATATGTATTATTGCAGTGTGCATTTGTTGTGACGCAAATGATACAAAAGTCACTCATATGTTGTTCTGAGGTTGATACAAAAGCCACTCATATGTTCTGATGTTGATACAAAAGCCACTCATATGTGGTACTACAGTTGATATTTTCTTTTTCATTCTCAAACTCACGTTGGATCTTTCTTCTAGCAGAACAATGGTCCTAATAGATTTCAGCAGGATTTAGTTGAAAGGAAATGCGTTGTATGCCATTTTCTTTACTTCAATGACCCTACACATCCGAATTTGACTGTTAGTTTATGTAAAATCCACCACGTTGTACTACAGTTGATATAAAAGCCACAAATATTTCCTTCTTCAGACTGAGCACTAACATGTTGACATGTCATTAAAATCAGTCATTTCCGAAATGTTGTTCTGCATATGAATGATACAAGATTGTCTAACATAGGCATGTTTTTTTGTAACTGACAACAGGAAAGGAAACGTCAAGAGATTGAAGAAATGCAAGCTATGGAAGATGAGATGAAGAGAGCTGAGGAATTAATCAAAGCTAGAAAAGAACAACAGGCAAGGGTGCCTATGTCAGTTAGAAGGTAAGACCATATGTCACCTTAAGGGATAAGACCCATTATCATTTAGCAGATAGGAACCCTTGTCAGAAGTTAACAGACCTTGTCAGTTAGGAGTTAAGACCCCTTGTCAGTTAGAAAGTGACACTACATGTCTTAGAAGGTAAATATTTGGTTGACATACTTGAGCTGTAATAAACAGAATCACTTTTTGTTGGTTAAATTTGGACAGATTTGTTATCACACTGGCCATGTTGTCGACTTCCTGCACAGGAAACTAAGCATACACAGAGAATGATCATGTGACTCTCTATGTATTTATTACATCAGTGATGATGTCTTCACGCTTCGTAGGTGCTGCAGCACGGGCGGGTTTCACTTGAACATGCCTTGTGTATATTTAGGGAGCTATAGCGTAATCACTTTTAAAGAAGAAATACACTAAATAAACACAATGGTATCACATGATGTACTCATAGAGACATATTCTAGATACGGTGTGTCTTGTCAATGACCTATTGGTTACAACACCAAAACATATTTTAGTTTGTGCTTTTCCCCATTACCTTCCCCTCCCCTTATTTTGTGTGTGAAGTGAAAATATCACTTCCACACATTTGGATAAATCTAAACAATTCGATATGCCATACAAAAATGTTGAAACCAAAGATCAGTCTAAATTTCATCAGGTAGCACATACTTTGATGGATTAACAAAAGCTCCAGAATTACTGCACCTATTATATATCAATTTAATTAGTAGATTTGATCATATACCAGTATGCATTTCACTATCAAATGTATATATATATATATATATATATATATATTGTATATGAATTTCATTATTAGATTTGATTACACGGCATATATATTTCATGTTTATATAAATAAAATATAATAAAGTATAAAGTATAATAAAATATATATATACTTTATTATATTTATTTATTAAGATTTTGCTTATTTATTCAGAAATGTTTTCTTTTTTCAGTTCAAAGATCATCACTCCAGGTCAAAGAGATCCTGATTCACCGGCATTAACTCCTCGAAGAACTCCAAAGTTTGGGTTATGAATCTGTTATGAAAACAGTATATCATCCAGATGATGGTATATGGGAGATGGTAGTTATTGAAAGCTGACATAAGACAAACGGCGTAATTACATAACGTTGTCTTTGATTAAATGAAATGGGTCAAATGTGTCAGTGTTAGTGCAATGACTGTCACTATTTTTCATATTGTACCATAATGAGAATTTTGTGTAAGAAGAGATCACAGTTTGCTAGCAGACAGCCTTGAAAACATTCACTTTTCTGAAAATACTGTGTAGGGAACTGAAATGCATAAGAATAATGGAAGTGATAAAAGAAATGTCAATTTAATGCCACAACATTCAAGGATTGATGGATGAATAGATGAGAGTGTTAACTGCATATAAGGAAAACACAAATTTGATGATAGACCTCTCTTAACTCTATATGTCCACCGAGCCGCTAATATCTACATTTTGGAGACCCACTATGCCGAAAAGCCGCTCAAATCTACATTTTAATATGAATTTACTATCATGTTCGGCATAGTAGGAAAACCGTACGGAGACAAAGAGTTAATAGGATGCATACAACAGAGTGTCCTTGGGCTACTTGACTCAGCTGTTGCATCTCGATGTAAGGTCTTATCTTGTTAACTGGACTGCTGCTGTCAGGTGGTTCTTAAGTGTGGTGGTTAGGCATCGATACCGTCATAAGCTCTTCCATAGAGTTCAACAGGGATCACCTTTGACCCCAATATTGTTTAACCCACTCAATCCTAAACTGGCTGCTATTGATTCATTCCCGGAACAGCCGATTTTGACATAGTGGTTTAAATAATTTGTATTCACTGTCATGTGACTAGACATGTTAAATTTAGCCTTTATATAGCTTTAAATAGCAGTTTTCCTATCGCTTCTAACAACTGTGGTTTTTGAACTGCAGAATGTTTATTATGACCTTCAGATTTCTTCAAAACTTAATCAGAATGAACCTACTTACGATTGAGATGAGACTGATAGGCAATTTTTATGGAATTTTAGAGAACAAGAATGAATTAGACATTGATGGGAATTAGTTCAGGATATAGGAGTTGAGAGCAATGATCTGTAGTGTAGGCCTATTTGATGATGTGCTACAACCTCCACACCCTAGACCTAATAATGATAGAGAATAGTAAATATCTGATCTAAATATTTATCAATTTCATGAAAATCAGGTTTTTCAAATGTAATGTCATTGATCCAGATTGCTCTGCTTTTAATTAGGCCTAGGCCTATCTTTCACTATTTCTACATGTCATTCTTTGGGTATGCGCAGAACAAACCAATATGTATGCTGGTATCAAAATTTTTAGAAAAACCAAATCCTTCTTGGAAGTCTGTTTCACCATATAATAAATGCTTTCTTTATGTGAACTATGCCTATAGGTTTGGAGTAGTTAGCAGTTACAGAATGCTTTGGTCTACCAGTGAACTGCTGAATGTGGCTGTAATGTCCAGAAATATATTTGAAAGCATAAATAAATATTTTCATCTCAATGATAACTCCAAATAATGCCATGAGGACTAGATGTAATTTTTGAAGTTGACCCTCTTTGATCCTATTCTAACCAAGTCCAGAGAGCTAATGATGCATGGACAACATATTATCAATAATGAAGCTATGATAGCTTTTACAGGCTGACTCCAACAGTAGATCTATATGAAAAACAAAACCGTATTCTCTATAAATTCTCTATAAATTGTAGATGTATGCTGGATAATCAGACAAACAGATGAAAGATGACTAAGATATCATGTTGTTGTCATACTGTGTGAGACTGCTTTGCAGCTTTTCATTTGAACATTTATCAACATTTTTACACAAGTAAATGAAGCTGACATGAAACTGGTGCTCATTTTTTTTTCTCTCGCTTGTTACATGACAAGTAAACTTGTCTTACATGACATTCACAAAGATATGTTCACAGATCAGTACCTATTCCATTTATCTGTAAACTAGACTCGTTCGGATCCCGTCATGATGAAATTTATTTGGTTGCTTACCCTGATATGCCTAAGGGACTGGTAAAAGTATGTCGTATGCTGATGACATTCTGGTGTATAGGCAGGGTAAAATCAAAGAGTTGTGGGTCCAATGAGTGACAAAGTGAGTTGACCGCATAGTGGTGCAGCCACAAAGAGGCATTGAAGAATCCAACTAAAACATTTATAATGTGGTTTTCCCTATATAACCACACGGTAAATATGTCCACTCCATGTGTTACTCTTCAGGGACACCCGTACTGGCACAATTAAATATTTGATGGTCCTTTTTGACAGAAGTCTGAGTTTCAAAGATTATGTTGGCTACATCATTGTAACGGCAAATATGTCTTGCAGTAATGATAGTTATGGTTAGTGCTAAGTGTGAACATAGGATACTGTTTCTTCTATACCAGGAACTACTTGTTTCTATGATAGAGTATACTTTGACAATTCTTATTCAGATGTAGACTGAAAGATTCGATAAGATCCAGAATGAGGCGAGGCATATATATTTCTAATGTACTGTCACACGTATCATACTTACGTCCAATATGGACACATCAGTATGAGACATGCAATTCTTACCCGACTGTCAACTACAGAGCGAAGAATACAATTATGCAGAGCTCTAACCTACCTCCAAATCACATCTGACAAAGTACACCCACTGCATTGTGATATTAAAAAAGTGAAAGGTAGTAGACTAAAAAGAGGAAAATCATAAATGGGGCATGCTGAAGATGACATTAAAAGAATTTGCATGTTAAAAGATATAACATCTAATGCAGAATGGATAAAAAATACAAATGGATTGTGATGTGGTTTGAGACAGTGGATAGGTCAAAGCTGGAATGTTTCATGTTCATTTTCTTGCCTGGTCAGGTGGATATTCAAGGGAATGAGAGAGCAGATCAACTGGCTTGTACTGCTACTGTGCATTGTAATAGAAATATGGATTGAGTCAACATGAACTTCATACAAGCAAGGGCAAGTGAAACTAATGAGAGTAATGATTCATTTTCCATGTCCAGTACTGGGATTGAAATACTGCTTTTCCAGAAAGTAGTACAATGATGGGCTTAGAAGAATATTTGTCAACCAACAGAGAACTGAAACTATCAGTCATCTGGTAATGATAGATACACTCAAGTGGAGATCGGAGCACCTATGGACATGTCCGGAGTGCAATGGTGATGATCTGATGACTAACTTAAAGTCTCATCAAAGTTCATTGAAAATATCAAGTATATAAAGTGTTAATATTGATTTAGGAACACACTTTTTCCTTCCTTCATTTATGCTTGTCTGTGATGAATAAATAATTGCATGAATCTGATGTTCATTCTTCTCAATACACACTGTTTTATCTGAAATTTTATCTAATGTACTGCCACATTATACCTGTGTACTTCAGTCACACCGGAACTGTTGTCAAATGTACTGTCACACTCTGTGTACTTCAGTCACACCTGAACTGTTGTCTAATGTACTGTCACACTCTACTTGTGTACTTCAGTCACACCTGAACTGTTATCAAATGTACTGTCACACTCTGTGTACTTCAGTCACACCGGAACTGTTGTCAAATGTACTGTCACACTCTGTGTACATCAGTCACACCGGAACTGTTGTCAAATGTACTGTCCCACTCTTACTTCAGTCACACCTGAAATGTTGTCAAATGTACTGTCACACTCTGTGTACTTCAGTCACACCTGAACTGTTGTCAAATGTACTGTCATACTCTACTTGTATACTTTTTAGTTAAGTTAACTTCACAAAAGGGAGTCAAACTCTGATCAATATATATGCTGACTTTATTTGATATCCGAATGATTTTACAAATATAAAATGGGTGGCAACAAAGTGCATGCATACATTTCTTGTTCTAGTATGTACAGCTATATGTAAGTCTATATCTGGAATTTAGACTATCTGATGGTGATAATCTAATAATCAACCCAAATGAAGTACAAATCATGTGTCTTCTTTTCTGTCTGTCCGGTATCCGATGTCCAGCAGTCATCCTTCACAGTGCCTCTCATCCAAATATATATACAATGTGTCCCTGACAGGTATAACTAAGTCATGTTAGTCTGTCACTGGCTAGACTATATTTATCTCTCAGCTGAGTTACTCAGAACTCTGAGGAAGTTCAGAACACCAGAAGTTCTGGTGGACAAAATACTAAGTTCAACTTGAAACTTCCACTATCTATTATTTCTCTTTGAAAATAATGTTTCTTGTAACCAAAATTTACAGCATGGATGGAAGAAATGAAGAAATTATCGTTAAACCAAAATGATATAATAAAATTAAAATAAGCAACCAGTGGACAGATCATGCTTGCAGCACATTTAGACATCAGTCCATAAGTGCTCAATTTTCTCCTCAAAATATTCGGATAATATGTAATGATCAACGATAGCCACTCTGTTTTATCCAGTCTCATCTTGCCGCCTGCATAGCATTCTAGTCTAGCCATATCTCTATTGATATGTTACATCAGTAGATATCCCTATTTATTGTGTATTCTTGCCCAGAAATATCTCTATTGACATGACATTAATTGTGTATTCTTGCCCAGAAATATCTCTATTGACATAACATTAATTGTGTATTCTTGCCCAGGAATATCTATTGACATGACATTTACTGTGTATGCTTGTCCAACCATATCTCTATTGACATGATATTTACTTTGTATGTTGCAAATTTTTTTTAATAGACAAAATTCTTTTTTCTCTCCATTAAATAAGGAGTAAAAAATATCAGAAGACTTGAATCTAAATGATGACAGTTCTAGCAAAAATGTGTGTTTATAAAGCATTAGAGATATATAATGTTCTAAGATACTGTACAGAGGTCATATGTCATCTCCAAGCCAGTCCCAGGGTATACAGATCTGACCATCATCCATAACAGAGTAGTAGTGGGATACACGTAACCGTGAACTTGTCAATGATACACTTAGCCTCCAGTGCTCCTCTATCATTCGTGTACAGCAGGAGATAATTTGTTCAGGTGTGACACTTCCATCCTTGATCAGCTCAGAGAGTCCGAGAACTTCCATAGCTCTCTTTATGCTCTGTTCCTCATCATAGATCAATCTGAAAATGAATTCATCAGAAATTAAGTCAAATATTGCATGAATTTTACATAATAATAAATCTGGTATACTGTACTGGCCCAAACTGGTTGGAGATTAGCCAGAATGATGAAGGAAAGACCTGAAGTAATCAGCTCTGTTTCAAGACCATTGACACTATTATAAATGTATCTATAAACCTGTAACCTGTCAGGGTCATAGGCGTACCACATTGGATGCTTCAGCATACAGAATCTTCCAGCGATTTCTATCTTCTTGAGTAAGGAAAAGTCTAGTACTGTCCATTCCTTGATGCTGTCTATCCATGTCTTTGCTCTCCTCTGTTTCTCCCCCATTTGTCGTTTACCTGCAGTATTGTTTTTGACAATGAATCATGTCTACATACATGTCCAAATCATGCTAGTTTTCGTCATTTCACTATTGAAATCAATGGTTCTTGTACACCTGCATACATCTCTATTTTATTTCTTACGTACATATTTGTCTTATGAAGAGATATTTGTCTTATGTGAGGAGATAAAAAAAATAAATTATTTAGTCCTTATTTTCTTTCATGATGCATATCATACTTGGGTCCACAAAAGACACATCGACAAGAGCTATGTGGTACCTACTTGACTGTCCAACAGCAGATCACAGTATTGCCGTGCATTAGTATACCTTCAAATACATGCCGATAAGGAATACCCGTTGCATTCAGAAATACAGAAAATTAAAGGCAGCAGACTTAAGAGAGGGAAGTCACATGGATGGGACGTGATGATGTCATACAAAGCGTGTGCAGATTGCAAGATGTGGCAGCAGGTGCGAAATGGATAAGTCTACCTACAGATTTCAAAACTTGTTTGAGAGTAATAATATCACTTAGCAGGGAATGAGTCTCACAGCTGTGAAGAAAGAAATGAAGGCTTTGGTCAGTGAAAATGCCAAAGCGGGAGATGTGATTATATACACCAATGGATCTGTGATTAGGCATGTTTGCAGTACTCTGGCCTTTATAGCTCAGTGCACAGGTAAAATTATCAGGGAGGAGAGTGGTGCCTTTGCGGTTACTACGAGTAGCATGACCATGGAGAATATGGTGGTGACCAGGGCATTTGAGTGGGTATGCACACAGAAGGTAACTCAGGCCTGCATCTTGAGTGACTCTATGAGTATGATTAGGAAGGTAAAAGTGGGTTTTGTTCACGAACAGTGGATTGAGGCCTTGAGAAACGCGAAGCTAAAAGTGGTTACATTTATTTTCGTGCCAGGACATGTGGGTGCTTGAGGCAATCAAATCGCAGAGCAACTGACGTCATGCGCGATTGTGGCACAGGGCGATGGGGCAATGGATCAAGCTGACATTTTGAACTCCTTAAAAGATATAGCACGCGAGAATCAGACTAGTGTGGGTGATGATTCATTTTCAATGACCAGGATTAAAGATCAGGGTTTAAAATGCGGTGTTGCTAGAAGTGAAAATTTTGGATGGTGTAGAATGATGGTCAACCAGCATAGGACCAGTACTGTGAGCAGAAGTGTAATGGCGGATACACTCAGGAAGAGATCGGAGCAACTATGGACATGTCCAGTTTGCAGTGATGATGATCCAATGACTAACTAACTTCTTTCATGGCAAGACTCCAATCTCTCCAAAAGTAAATCTATAATCCCTTTCACTGTAAGCCTTCAATGGTGAGATCCTACCATCTTTGAAGGCACAATAACCTGTCATTTTTTTAATTAGCACTATTATAGCATAAGCAATACTAATTTTGATTACACAAGAAAATATAAATCTAGGACTTACTTGTCAATTTCCATTAAAATACTATGAGCCTTGTCAATGTTTTCATTAATGAAATCAACAACTAGAGTCCCAGGAACAGATGCTGGAATCAAAAACTGACCAAGTGAGGACAACATCAAAGGACTGGATTCTCTGAGAAAAAAAAGACAAAATAATAATTCCAGGACTTTCATGTTTTAATTCTATGATCTGTTGAAACTTGACAAGAATACTCATTCTTTAATTCTTTCTAATCTTAGGGCTCTATATTTTCTTTTTTTTAAAAGGGATCTTCAATGAACCATGCAGTTTGATCAAAGTTACTTGATGAGATGCGGTTTACTCCTTGGCTGCAGAGATTGCTTTAATGAGAGATGAAAAGTTACCTCCATTTTGCAGGCATCTCCTTAAGGAGTGACGGCTCATGTGTCAGTATAACGTATTGCAGAAAGCACCTTAGAGTGCTCAAATACTCTGATTGGCTAATTCAAGCTGTCCTGAGGTCAAAAGTAGACGTTGTAATTTGACATGTTTGTATACATCACTTCTGCTGTCGTGTATCTACATATCTTGAATTTCTTTGTGTAACTATCTTCCTTAAACCTATCATCATCAAGTGCCGTCTCCGCAATGAAGGTTGGCTGCAACGTATCTCCAACATCTCCTGTCTCTTGTCTTGGTGTTGCACTCTGCTAGACTGTAACCTGTCCATCGTGTGATGTTACTCTCCCACTAGTATCTCTGCCTACCTCTTGCTCGCTTCCCTTTGACTTTACCCTCAAGTAAGGTCTTCAATAAGGTGTCATGTCTTTTAATGTGTTTAAAGTATTTTATTTGTCTGATCTTTATTTCTCTTAGTAGTTCTTTCTTCATATTAAGTGTCTTTAGCACCTCTTTATTTGTTTTTTTCTCTTTCCATGATGTTCTCCCTATTCTTCTATATACCCACATCTCAAAGGCATCAATTTTGTCTTCTAATTGTTTATTTAGTGTCCATGTTTCTGAGCCATACATTAATATGGAATAGATGTAGCATTTTATAATTCTCATTTTTAACTTGTTTGTAATTTGTTTAGATAATAATTCCTCAAACCTATAAATATGAATAAGTGTAACTTGATGAATCTGAAATTTATAAACTTTTAGAATTTTTGCTGCTAATTCCAGCATTAATTGATCTGATGCAGGAAGTAAATTAGAAAGTGTTGATGTGCATTGTTATTAGGTATTAGGTATGTTGATTATCCTCTTCAGATGCTCAGATCTCTGCTAAAGTAAATTTTTCAGGGTGTAATGGCTGATGTTTCCGGTTCTATGCTGGTTCACTGCTCTTTTTGAAATTTTTGTCTGGTATTCTCTACAAGCCATGCTCATCCTCACTCCCAATTCGTGCGTTCTCAATATTGACTCATGCTCATTCATCTCAAAATCCTCTGATCGTGAGGACCCACGAAGAGCAATGCTTGGTACATAGGCATCTGTTGTGGTGGCGAGACTAGCTAATTGGTTGGCCCATTTGTTTCCTCCATGTCCAGGGACAAAGATAAGCATGAGTTTTCGTAGTTATGCCCACATTTTCACTATCTCTAATGACTCTACCCATCCCCTATGGACATCACCTGTTTTGACTTTCTGAATCATGTTCATTGAGTCACTTAGTATGCTTGCATGGGAATAGGCTTGTGATTCCAGCCAGTCCTGTGTTATGGCGAATATTTCCATTGTTAGACTGCTTGTTGTTGCATAAATCTGTTGTTGGATGGATATCAGCGGTGTTGCTCAAAAGGAAGGTGGCTCTCAGGTGCAGTTGGACATCTAAACCCATAACAATATGCCCAGGCCTTCCACAGGGATCTCACCTGTATTATTCAATGTCTACGCCATGGCAATCACACAGCAGCAGCTTCACGAAAGAGGTAGAATAGTGTCTTTTGCAGATGATATCCTGATATACAGACAAGAAGGGATAGAACAGAAACTGTTGGATCACTACAGAATGAGTTAGACCATATCACCTCCTGGTATGATGATTCAGGGGCACTAATCAACCAAGAGAAGGCTACAGTGACATGGTTCACCCTTAATAATCACATCGTAAAGTCTGCAACACTGATAGATAAGAGGGTACATGTAATCAGGACCTAATCCTTACAATACCTGGGCGTACAATTTGATTGTAGTCTGTGTTTCTGGGAACACGATCATTTTATCGCAAAGGCCAGCAAAGGACTTTCAGCTCTGAGAGGGATGGCAGCGGCTGACACTAAACAATCACAGTTCGCAATCTTATATGAGGCTCTTGTCCTCCCTGTCATTGAATATGCAGGCGCCACTATCACCGCCAGCCACACACAGATTGAGAGGCTGGATAAAATTCAAAATGAAGTGATGTGGATAATCCTTGGTTGCATCAGGGACACACACTGTGTGGCTATGATATTTCTCCTTGATTTTCTGAGCATATCTCATAGAACTGATATGTGGCGTGCCCGTGCATACCTCAGAGTGAGTTCTGACATAGGCCACTAACTACACAGTCAGCTCCGTCATGTGAAGGGAAGCAGACTCAAAAGAGGTAAATCATGGATGGGTCATGCTGAGGATACAGTTAAACATATCTGTGCCCCAGAAGACATAACTCCTGGCGAGGAATTGATACCTATTCCTAGACCGTCATTACACTCAATAAAGAGCGTAGGAAACACATCCCCCATGGATGCTGAGGTCATGGCACTCAACTGTGAGCATACAGATGTTGTAATTTACACAGATGGGTCGGTCATCCATCACCACCTATGCGCATGGGCCTTTACTGCCAGATCAAAAAAAGAACAGTACATGAAGCCAGTGATGCCTTTACCGCAACAACAAGCATTAACAACAACAAGATACTAGTAGTGATTCAGAAGTAGCTTCAAAAAGATTTTTCTTTCGTTGCAATGAGATTATTTGTAAAGATATATACATTTAACAGTTAAATGTGTATATAATTGTATTATTGTTTATTTTGTCTCAGAACGGTACAATATATTCTTCTATTCCCTATCTTTCTGGTCCCAAGTGTGCATTGAAATCTTCTAATACGAATAGGTTTTCTTCTGTGTTGTTATTTATCTAATTTATCTATCTATTCGCTAAACCCTTTTCAGCGTCAGCATTGTTGTTTATAATATCATTTATGTTATCAAAAAATGCTTCCCTTATTGTTCTATTCATTATTCGATGAATAGTAGAGATCGATAATTGTAGTTGGTTGAATGAAGTGTAAACCATCTTTCTGCCAATATTCTTCTTCCACTTTCAATATATGGTCATCAAATTTTATCCAGAATTCTTTATCAATGGCGGAGAGCATAGTATATGAAATTTTCTGAACATCATTCAGTTTGAAGGTTTTATTTTCCTTTGCCACTGCTCCCTTAATTTTAGCCAAACAAATTCTATTGCATTGAAATGTGAATAGTACTGTGGTAATCTTATACATCTATGTCCATGCTCCTCTATAATTTTATCAATGTGGAAAGCCTTCGCTCTGTGTGCGTTCTTCACCAACATCAGTAACTCTGGTTTCAAGTACATTTCAGTAAATGGAATATATTCTTTTCTAAGCCATATTTTTTATCACTTCCTTAATAGATGAGGATGTAGGGATCTTATCTTCACATGCAGCAACATTATGGTAGGAAGAGTTGTCCATAACCAGACAGGAGAGTCTGTCTAATGATGGAAGTGCAGTCTTTTCTATCCACTCTCTAAATATATGACCATTCACCTCAGCATGGTAGTCTTGATTATCGGTAGATTTGAAAATAAAAATGATTTCACTGCTCGTCCTGCATGCTGTATTATGCACAGTGGAATCCCTCTATAGCGCATTCTGTTAAAACAAATATCCCTATATAACAACACTTTTCAAAATCTCCAATTATATAATGATCAATGTTAGCATAAATTAAATTATGTCACGATTTAATGCCATGAATTTTCATCGGAGTAGAATGGGTGATCCATGAGTTTAGGGGTGGTGGTAGGTTTAGATCTAATTCTAACCCTAGCACCCCACCCCCCCCTCCTAAACTATATACATCTGTATCTAAAAGCGAGAAAGAAACTCTGATTATACCAAAATGTAATACCACGAATGAGCATCAGAGGAGGAGAATTGATCATCCTATAATTTAGGGAGGGTTTAGGGGTAGGGTTAGCTCTAATTCCTCTAACCTTAGAGCACACTCCCCCCACCCCTTCCTCGCTCCTAAACTCAATACGTCTGTATCTCAAGGGAGACAGAAGCTGTATTGTTTCCTTATCATTCGAAGGTATCGATACGGCAGCCATTTCATTAAAAGAAATGAATCAGCAGAGTGACGTCACAAACTACTAAAAAATTAAGACCGGACAATTATTTTAAAAATGAGCACTGGTAGGCACACTCATGGAAAGTTCTGTGATTTATATGGCACAAATATTGAAAATAGCAGCTACCATACAACTGACTTACCTTTCCACCACTAGCTGCAAACTAGATAAATCTCTATTCCCAAATGTAACTGTCACATGCTCCTGGCATCGTCGAAGAGAGTTGAGGATCTTGTTCAATAGCTGCTCATATTCTCCAGCCATGACATGACAATGCTGCTTCTCTAGTCGGACTACACAAATATTGTTTAACAAAGAAGATAGTTTTGACTCCATTTTGGGGAGACGTTCTAGAACTGCATTGTATGCATTCACCGACTGGAGAAGCTGTCCACAGTGTAATAAAATAAATTGTATTAAAAACTTTAACAACTTACTAGAATCAACATTTATGCTTCTAGATTGCCACTATAAGTCTATCTATTTGTTAAACCCTTTGTTGCCTTTCAGCGTCAGAGGTAAAAGAGTTTTCTGGAGATGACCATCTCCCTCTTGTGTGCTGAATATATTGTGGAATTTGTCGCCTCTTTTATCTCTATGGTCAATCATTTTCATATGGTCGTCCTCTAGGTCGACCTAGTATTCACTGTATCAGTGTAGCATAGCTTGCTGTGGTAAACTGTCTGAAGGTAGTCTTCTGTGTGCAAACCATTTGATCTGTTGTCTCTTAATATATTCCAAGATTGGGGTGGTACCTGTTCTTTGTCTAATATTCTCATTCTGTCTCTTTGTGATATCCCTAGGATTATGCGCAATGATGCCATTGCAACTATCACAAGTTTATGTTTATCTTGTGCTGTCATTATACGTGCCTAACCAATTTCAGCAGATAAAAAGTGCAGGAATCAGAACATTTACACTGTGAAAATGTTCACTTTACTAAGGGTGAAAATTCTGAAACTTTGAAATAAACACTATCTACTTATTGGTGAAAAAGTTTTCACTTGGTTTCTACTTTGAAACTTAGAACTGGCAATGAAGTTTATCAATAATAAGTGAAAGTGCAGTAAATTTTATGAGACTAGTATTTATGTAACACATAAGTTTGATCAGCTTAACAATGAACTCAGACTATCACAGACTATAGGGTACAGATGTGGAACAATTACAGTTATACAAGACAGTTTCAACTTTATGGTCTTTTTCAAGAAAATACAAGACAAACAGTAAAAAAAAATAAAGACACTTTCATAAGCATTATACGGCAGTAATTTAATGACAGTCTGGTTACAATTATGAACCAGTAACAATTATGGACATATCATGGAAAAATTATGGTTTGGCCACTTAATGAGAATGAACCTTTATTGATCAGTGACAAGAGCATACAACATGAAAATGGCAAAGATACAGAGGAAGACAAAGAAGGTTTGTTGGAGGAGTTACAAACATTTTAGATATTACAACATATAAAGTGACCAAATGTGCCCGGAAAATGATCATCATTCAATCCTGAGACGCATCACAACAAAAGCAGAGAAAAGACAATAAAATAGAGAAAATGTCTTTATCTTTATGGAAAATTATAGCAAAATAAAACAACTATGCTTGAAAATAACAAGAACAACAACACAATAAAGATCTAATTAGTAATAATGACACTAAAAAATTCCTTTTAAAATCATGTGTTTTCCTAGTGGCAACATACAATAGCAAGACCTAGACTTTAAACAAGACAATATCAAGAAGGATAAATTACTTTGAAATGAAGTGCTTAAGAAAGATTCTACAAATATCACGGACAGAGAAAAAATACATAGAATAAAACTTTAAAATACTGAAATTAAATGAAGGATGGATTCTAAGTACAATCATACGAAGGAAAGCTACAGTTTTTGTGAAACACTTAGAGACATGATAAGATGGAGGGGCTGATTCTTGAGGGCAGAACACCAGGAAAGAGAAGAAAAAGGACCAGAAATATAGAAGATTGTATGAACATGTCTCTGGTGAATGCAGGCCTGCTCACACGGGACAGAAAGGCATTCAGTGTATCTACAATGAAGATAACATGAAAATGTCACACTATATATATGTACTATATATACACTCAAGGAGAAAATGTCACAGGCTTTTATCAAGCTTATGATGAGAGATAGCAGGGCGTTCTTAGTATGTGAAACTATGGCAGCATCATCAGCAAAATGGAGTTCCTTGAGGAGAACTTCTGTGGCTTTATTTTGCCTCGCAATCAAGATAACTTGAAGAGTGAGCCATCAGGTCTAGTACGGATAGAAATGTTGCCAGCAGAATACTTTACAATGTATCCTAGAAGGACAGCACAAAGGATGCTGAAGAGATTGGGGACAAGCACACAACTTTCTTTAACCTTGTTATTGACATCAAAGCTGATGTGCTGTCATAAAATTGTACACTAGTTCTCGTGTTTTTGTAGATGAGACAATCAATCAGCAATTTTGGTGGACAGCCAATGTATTTAAGTATTTTATAGTCTTGATGTGCGACAATATCAATAGACTTCATGACAAAAGTAATGAAATGTGACCTACCAGTATCTAGCTCTCTATATTTTTCTTGAATCTCATACAATAAAAATCATGCCAATTGTTGAGTGGCCAGCTCTTAATGCATACATTAAGAAGCTGAAATAAAATGGGCTGCTCTTCAAAAACAGCTAATATCTCAATAAACTGTAAAAAATACCTAGAAAGTATGACAGAAAGACACCATTTTACTTACGGTAACCCATGTCTGAGGTACATCTTCACTGCTCAGAACAATTTCCCCAAGTCGACTGACACCTGTACTGTTACTAAAGACTAAACGTCTGCCTGTAAACACAAATAATTCTGTCAACTGCACTGTTACTAAAGATTAAATGTCTGCATGCAACAACACAAAGAACTCTAGATAAACACTGATGGTTGCATAATGAGGATAGCTATGTGTGAATTCTGCATTATGAATGATATTTACAAAAACTGTGACATGACTTAATGTGTGTTTCGTCCATCACAAGTTGTGATGATATATATATATATGTGATTACTGGTGCTAAACATGGCTGCCCTATGTCACCATTACTATTCAATATCGCAATTGACTGGGCTATGAGAAAAAGCACATCCAACACAAATTTAGGAATCAAATGGATAAATAAAACAACATTAGAAGACCTGGATTTTGCAGATGATCTTGCACTATTGAGTGAAAACCATCAAGATGCACAAACAAAAACTGATAGATTAAAACTCATCACAGGACAAATAGGTCTCCAAATCAATTCATCAAAAACAATAATTATGGACTTCACCAATTCACCTAACTTTAAATGGACAACTTGAAAAAGTACACAAATTCTCCTATCAAATTAACACTCGACGGTGATGTCATGACAGAAATTACAACTCGCATTGCACTAGCATCAAGTGCCTTTAACAGACTGTCTAATATCTGGAGGTTAAAGTCAATTAGTACACGCACGAAAATGCGCTTATTTAATTCCTGCGTTATTCTGGTGCTATCATATGGATGTGAGAGCTGGAAAAGCTCTTTATCTTCAGAAAAGAAATGACTAAGCTTCGAGAACAAATGTCTTCGTAGGATAACTAACACCCATTGAAGTGAATTCAAATCGAATGATAAAATCAGAGAGTAGACATCAAAATTTCATCACAGATGTTATCAGAAAACGCTGCTGTTCCTACATCGGGCATGTCCTATGCGCAACAGAATACACCACCAATCTCTTGAATGGATACCTACAGGCAAAAGAGCCAGGGGTAGTAGACCAAAAGAAACACTCAGAAGAACAATACTTAGAGAAAGTAAAACAATCAATATTCATACTATTCAAGAACCGCACAGAATAGCTTTGAATGGACAGAATTGGAGAGATCTTACCTCTTCCCTATGCGCTAACTTCAGCGCAAAAGGAAAATGAATGTATATATACATTCCATAAATAAATGATATCTTGCATAGAAAATATTGAATTGAATTAATTTAATGCATGGTACATATATTGTATATGTACAACAGTACATATCAGACTTGTATTGTTTAATCTCTTAGGTGTGTGGGGAGATTAATTGAATTGGATTCTGGTAATGCCTTGTGCGAGTTACTGAAATTGTAGATTGTACTATGTTTGGATTCAAGCATGATCACAATGGAAATTAGAAGCTCCAAGCGTCCGCATCACGTACATATGTCAATATTGATCAATTTCACGAGAAATCAGGTCCTGCAAACAATATTGATCAAGATTACCCTGTTTTTGAGACTAGGCCTAGTTTTCACTATTTCAACGTGAGCCATTCTTTAGGTGTACGCACAGAACAAATATTGTGTATGTCAGTATCAAAATTTTCAGAAAAACGAGGTTCATTTTGGAACCCTGTTTCACCAGATATGTAGGGCTTTCTTTATATGAACTAGGCCTATATGTTTGGAGTAGTTAAGAGTTACAGAATGATGTCATGCTGTGCAAGGCAGGCTGCTTTAACTGCTTGAACATTTATCAGCAAACAATTTGACACAAGTAAATGAAGCCTACATAAAAATAGCTAATTTTTTTTCCCTCTCACTTGTTATATGACAAGTAAACTTACATGGCATTCACAAAGATATGTTCACAGATCAGTACCTCTTCCATTTATCTGTTAATCAGATTTTGAATCATAAAAATTGATTGCAAATTATATTTTATATTAATTTTCTTGCACAATCACTTCTGATTTGTGCTGAGTTATTCCCCTTGCCCTGGGAATTACACCAAGATTTTCCTGAATGTCTAGGATTGAAAGGGTTAATGCAACTCTACAATGGTTCTTTGAGATTAAATTTAATAAGACAGTTAATATTTCAGATTGTTAATTTATCACATAGCCACAAGCATCACCTCTCTAATGAGAAACATGTACTATCACCCTGTACATAATGTGGTGACAGCATGGGCATGCAACCTCTATCACATAGCCACAAGCATCACCTCTCTAACGAGAAACATGTACTATCACCCTGTACGTAATGTGGTGACAGCATAGGCATGCAACCTCTATCACATAGCCACAAGCATCACCTCTCTAACGAGAAACATGTACTATCACCCTGTACGTAATGTGGTGACAGAATAGGGATGCTGCCTTTATTACATAGCCACAAGAATCAACACCCTGAAACTATGTAATGGGAAACATGTACTATTGACAGTTATTTTTTTCAATAACTATTACTCGCATAAACAAATATCATACATATAAAACAACACTGCATTCAATGATGACTGCATATGTACTAGCATTACAGACCAATCAAACACTGGTATTTCTCATTTAATACCTTTCAGAACAAATTGAAGAAACTCTGTATGGTCATTGCAAAATCTGTCAAAGGACTTAAGGCACCCACGGAAGTGATGGAAGCCCCACACACTGTCAAAGCGGATGTCCTCTACTCCCAATTCCTTGTGAAGTTTGTGTAACAGCTTTTCAACATCATCTCGTATATGCTTGACAGCTTTCTCATTTTTTCTGGATCTCTCAATGTTTGTCTGAAGCCAATACCTAGCATGTAGGTTGTGTAGATAGACATTAGCTAAAGTATACAATCATTTATCAAAACTAAGTATGTATGTTTACTTATTTTATGAAATTTGTTTCTTAACCTTCATCACTTTGCATTAAAATTATGTAAATTCTTCACTGTATCTTCATTCTTTTTTGAAAATTTGCTCAATTTTTGGTGTGTATTTGGAAAAAAAAAAAAATATTTTTGTTTCTAAAGATTTTTGTATATATTTTTTAATGGAAATAAAGAATTTAATACTGAACCTGATGGTGTAAGTTTTGTTGTTGTGCGTACGATATGTGAGAAGGTTATAAAGAACTGACTCACCTGTGCTTGTTTGGTTTGTGGCATCACCGATAAAATTTGTCTACATATCTAGGCATATTGTATTTATAATGTTTCATAACCACACTAACATGCTCATAATATTGTCTGTGAAAACAAAACATAGAGATGTCGCTAACCTTGTTGGGTTCATCTTTCTGGGACTAAGTCTAAGTGTTAGTAGTCCACAACATCAATATATTCGACCTAATCTTTCTGATGTCATTTCATAATAAAACTAACATGTTACTAATGTCTTCTTTGAAAACAAATGTAATTCCCAAGAATTCTTCATCATCAGAATTACAATCCATAATAATTTCACTGAGAATGACTTCCATTTCAACTGATTCACTCTGATCGGAACAGATGACTAGAAATTAAAATGATCTACTATCTCCTTGCAAACAAAATGTAAAGAAAGTGTAAGCAGATTATAGCTAGCCTAGGTGTCACTGGTTCCTCGTCATGTGAAGCATATACGTCATGCTGTTACATGAGTGCATAGCATGTATACAGATAGAAATTGGTTGGCGACACTCTGGCCAACAGTGTGCTACAGGTTAAGATCAATTTTTATGCAATTGTGTAAATTTTATCAAAGTAAAAGTCTTTGCAATGGCATTACATGACACACTGAACTTCTAAATTGTTACAAGAATTTCAATAAGAAATTTTTTACCACCGGCTCTATCTAGTAAGGCATGCACCTAAAGGCATTGCATTAGTTTGAAATGCATGATGAACTGGAGAAGGCATTAATGTCATTAACTGTACAACTTGGATGCTTGTAATAATGAATCTGATGCCATAATACCAAATGTTTATTATAGTACAAGGTCTTGACTATATTGAGAAATAATTTAAATATCATGTTTCAATGCGGTTGGTGAAGTGAATGTGATGTTATAAATTTCATAATGTACTGTACCATGATTTTTACAGTGCAAAGTAAGCTCACACACTTTTTAGGCTTCAACATACATGATAACATGTAGCATGTTAAAGAAAAAAAGAGCATATCATAGAAAGAAAGAGCAAGTTAAAAAACTGTAATTTTCTGACCCATATTTTTGCTCTTCAATGTGGCGTTTAGGTCACTTTGACCTTCTATGGGACAGAAAACTCCTCCAGAAAAAAAAACCTCATTAGTCGCTTCTATAGACAGGTTACCGTGTTGATACGACGCTGATTGTTCCTTTCATAACACGTCTATTTTTCCTTGAACTCAATCTCGGTTAGAAAGTCCTACGAATTAGCTTTTGATCTATAGAGGGTTATCAATAATATTCCTATTGTGAAATTAGTGATAAGACTTTTAGTTATATAGTTTTTACACATTTTCATGATATGTTGGAAACCATTAGGATAAAAATTGATGACACATGTACTCATATAGTGTCACCCAATAGTTAAATTACCGTAAATTATATTCTTCTGGGACAAAATAATTCAGACTGAAAAAAACATCAAAAAAATGTGCCACTTCAAGGAAATGGTAACACTTGCATAATTTTCAATTACAAAATCATAGTCATGTAAAACATAAAGTCACATTTAAAAAATCCATATTCATTCAATTATTAGTTTTTAAGATATTAGATATATTATTACTGAAATTAAGTTTAGGATCAAACAATTTGGAAGACACCATAATTAAGAGTTATGAGTGCAAGTTATCATCAGCACACATTGTAAAAGTCCAAAGGTGTTCCAATCCCTGTCTCAATAAGTCTATCAGATTGTATAGGCTCACAGTTGCATTTCAGTGTTGATTTATCAGTCTCTTTGTATATCTATTATGTTTTTAAATTGAACTATCTAGAGAATTTCTTCTAAAACCAAAACAAAAAAATATTATCAATGCAAGATACTTACAAAGGTAAATCAAAGACTGTATACATGTAACAAGAATGTATTTTATCACTCAGCCTATCTAATATCTAAACAGAGAATATCTTTAAACATATAGAAGGAATTCCAGGTCTCAAGACCAGTGGGAAATAAACAACTTGAGATAAGCAGATGAAACTGTTCTTTTAGCAGAAAGTGAACAGGAACTGCAAAGACTAATAGATCAATTCGATAAATCAAGTAAAGAATATGAACTGGATATAAACATCCAAAAAACAAGAACAATGATAATCAGCAAAATCAGTGAAGAATGGGTGCTAAACATAAACATACATGGAGAGAAACTACAACAAGTAGAACATTATCAATATCTTGGACGCATAATCACAAATGACGGCAGATGTGCAACAGAAGTTAAAAGAATAGGAATGGCTAAAAGTACTTTCAATGACATGAGGAAAATATTAACATCTAAACAAATTACAAATAAGTTAAAATATGAGAATTTATAAAATGCTACATATATTCTATATTAATGTATGGCTCAGAAACATGGACAATAAATAAATAATTAGAAGACGATGCCTTTGAGATGTGGGTATATAGAACAATAGGGAGAACATCACGGAAAGAGAAGAAAACAAAGGCTCTAACAACACTTAATATGAAGAAAGAATTATTAAAAGAAACAAAGATTAAGCAAATAAAATATTATGGACATATTAAAAGACATGACACTTTGTTGAAGACCCTGCTTAGGGTAAAGTCAAGGGGAAGCAAGCAAGAGGTAGGCAAAGATACAAGCGGAAGAGTTACATCACACGATGGACAGGTTAGTCTAGCAGAGTGCACCATCAAGACAAGAAACAGGGGATGTTGGAGGTCTGCTGCAGCCAACCTTCATTGCCGAGACAGCACTAATTGATGATTATACATGTAACATACACACAAGTAAAATAAGTAAAGTTATCTCTTTTCTATGCCATTGATTGAGGCATATTTGGGAACACTGTGTTGTGTTAGCGCCATATTTTTCATTGACCAATGGCATATCTGGGGATGAAGAGGCCAACTGCCTTTACTTTCCCAGAAGATCTGGTACCCATTACCGTAGGGTAGGTCGACCTAAGACCCATTGGCGATTAAAAAATATTTCCAATTGATCTGGAAAGTGAACTGTGGATTACCCAAACAGGAAGCCAGTTCATTTACAATTCAGATACCACTGCAACATATCTAAATCACACCTATGTATATTCCTCGTGCACTGTCGGCTCAACACTTCTTATATGTCTGAAGTACATATTATTTTGTATGGTCAACATGTAACATATCCAGAGCTAAAATTTGAAATGAGTTAAACACAAACCGTAAAGTAAGAGCTATAGGTTTTGTAGCTTCTTTCACATTAGGGTTAGACTTGCCCGTGGCTGCATAGTAAGATGGATGCCAGTCTATAGGACGATCTGTGCCATAACTTTAGTGAGCAAAAATAAGCAACACTAGCCTGAGTAATTGTGACAGCAGAAAAACTGAAATAACATAATAGATGGTTTAATATAAGTCATTTTTGGGTGTGGCCAGTCTGCCACATTCACAGCCAAAGTAGTTGAATCAAATATTTTGTTTAAGCCGACAATACTAAGTAATCATACCTGCTGACCTTCTAATAAAAACCAATGAAAAAGTTAACTGTTAAACCTGTTTCATCATCATTAAGTGCCGTCTCCGCAATGAAGGTTGGCTGCAACTTATCTCCAACATCTCCTGTCTCTTGTCTTGGTGGTGCACTCTGCTAGACTGTAACCTGTCCATCGTGTGATGTTACTCTCCCACTTGTATCTCTGCCTACCTCTTGCTCGCTTCCCTTTGACTTTACCCTCAAGTAAGGTCTTCAATAAGGTGTCATGTCTTTTAATGTGTTTAAAGTATTTTATTTGTCTGATCTTTATTTCTCTTAGTAATTCTTTCTTCATATTAAGTGTCTTTAGCACCTCTTTATTTGTTTTCTTCTCTTTCCATGATGTTCTCCCTATTCTTCTATATAGCCACATCTCAAAGGCATCAATTTTGTCATCTAATTGTTTATTTAGTGTCCATGTTTCTGAGCCATACATTAATATGGAATAGATGTAGCATTTTATAATTCTCATTTTTAACTTGTTTGTAATTTGTTTACCGTAGATATTAATAATTTCCTCATGTCATTGAAGGTACTTTTAGCCATTCCTATTCTCCTTTTAACTTCTGTTTCACATTTGCCATCATTTGTGACTATGTGTCCAAGATATTGATAGTGTTTTATTTGTTGCAGTTAAAACTGCATGTTTATGTTTACCTCCTGTTCTTCTGTGTCTTTGCTGATTATCATGGTTTTTGTTTTTTGGATATTTATATCCAGTCCATATTCATTACTTGATTTATTTACTTGATCTATTAGTCTTTGTAGTTCATGTTCACTTTTTGCCAAAAGAACAGTGTCATCTGCATATACCTGTTTATTAGAATACAATTGACAAGAAATGTAGGAAAATAGTTCATTTTCTCACAATTTTTGTAAATTGTATTGTAAATCAATGTATGTTGTAAATCAAAATATCAAAAATATAAACAATTAGAGGATTAAAGAAACCTGCTCTAGATATTGTGTAAAAACGTAAGAAAATAATATACCAAATAATAATGCCAAAAAATTATGACATAAAGGTAAATTATCAGCTTCTGAAACAAGTGCAGAAATGTAAATATCTTGGGATAAATTGTATGAGAATGGAAGAAAACAAACAAAAACACACACAAGCATGAGCGCACACACAGAGAGAGAGTGACCACATTTGACATTGGTAACATAGTGATGTTATGATGATAATTTTATATAGTGCAGTTTTGGTGTTCATGTTCACATGTTTGTTTCTGAAAATAGGAGACATCTGTCCTAAGATCTGGTATACTATGTTGCATCTATGTTGGATTTCTTTGATGTTTTTCTCATTTGATGATATGATTCTTCCAAGATAAGTGAATTCTTTCACCTGTGTTAGCACAATGCCATTCTTAAAAAAGTACAGATCTTCTTATGTTGATCTAGTGCTGCATACAGTAAGTTAGTGACTGTTAAAGGTGTTTGCAAAAGTTTTTTCCTGGCAGTTGAAAGGTAAGAGCAGTCAATAAGGAGGTGTTCCACTGTTTCATTGGGATGAGCACAGTATCTACAAATGGGTAGTTGCTGGGGTTTGATACGGCTATTGACCCTTGCATGTCCTGTTCGAAACTGAAAGATAAGGTATTGATTTCTCCTGCAGAGTTTGTTCATGTTGACATTGTCCTTTGGCCGTGTCATTTCACTAAAACCTTATGAGAATAAACAGATTATGCCAAAAAGTATATAGTAAAACTAGCTTTGAGTAGTAATCCAAGGAAAGACCCAAAAAATGGATAGACATCTAAAACATTTACAAAAATGGGTACAACATATACAATTGGAATCTGATTGGATAAAGAGTAGATAGTGGGCACAACTCAGTCAAACTTGATTATGGTTAGAAAGCTGACAGTTGACACTGTACTGATGATGCCTGTGGATGTAGTGCTGCCTAAAAATGCAAAAATACTTGAATACCAATGCCCTATAAATATAAACTTTAATTATTATATTACATCAAATTTGATTAATCTGGCATTAGAATATAAGTAAAGCTTCCATCCCTAAATCTACCTGCATTTGTGGAGTAAAAGCTATATCATCCACCTGAGGTATGACAATATGCAACAAAAAACCATGTACATATTAATATTTTGGAAACTTTTGCAACAGATATTGTATTGTAGACTTGTCTATAACAGTCACATTAATCAGTTTCTAGCTTTATTATTACCATGCCTAGGATAATTTAAAGAATTTTTACTTAATATTTATGGTCTATAAAAGCACAAAAGAGGCAAACAGAATAGTGAAAAGTGACACACATGATGATGATGTCAACTTACAATGTGCTTGTTCCCTGAGGAACATGGGTGCTGGACAAACCACATGCAGCCAGAATAGCCATCACTGTCTCTCGTAAATTACTAGTGGCTAAATGTATCTTCACCTGCCTTAGTACTGAAATGCAAGAAACTTAAATTCATGTTTGTTGTTTCAAAACTAAATTCTTCAAGTTTTTCATGGCAAGTTGAACTTACATTTCAATACATTATCAATGATATTATTATATAGCAATCAGAATTACATTGATGAAATTGGCAAAAGTGATCACTTCTGTCAATATATATAGAATATATGCCATCTATATTCAAGTCCTGTTTGTCAACCTGCATTCTACCTGTTCATTCATTTATTTGGTATATCCCTTGCATTTCCATGATGACATTTTTCTATTTCACAGCATTTTGCATGTAATCATTTCTCCTTAGCCTTGTTGCATTTATGCTTAATTTCTTTATATATCTTACTGTATTCTGTAATGTTAGCCTTCAGCTTTCTTCTTTGTTCCATCAACTTTAACATATTTTCTGTCATCCAATTTTTCTTTGCAAAATGTTTCTTAGGTGGTAGGATCTCTGCAGATGTTTGCTGTTTAGACTCTTTTAACCGCATCCACTGTTCATCAATGGTGTATCTTTTCTCTATGGCATTGTACCTATTTTGTATTGCTATATTGTATTGGTTGCTATATTGTATTGGTCTTGTAAATCTTTGTTCTTTGTTAATAGATTTACATCTGCTTTTTTTTAAATCTTAGTTTTTAATCTTACATTTAACTTTCCCACAACAGGAATATGGTCGCTACTGCAGTCTGCACTTGGGTGTGTTTTGACAGAACTCAATGAGTCTTTAAATCTTCTACTGATCACAATATAGTCTATCAGTGAGTCATATCATCTGGACTCCTCCATATTCATAGTCATCTAGGATGTTGATAGAAACATGTATTTCCTATTATCATGTTATTACTTCTGGCCCAGTCCCCTAGTATCTCACCTCTTTCATTTCTGATGCCTACGCCAAATCTGCCAGTGACATCAATATCTTGCCCCACCTTTGTGTTCAAATCTCCCATTACAATGTTTACCTCATGATGTTTCATAGCTGTGTTTAAATCTTTGTAGAATTGCTTTATGTCTTTATCTCAGCTTTCTGATGTCAATCATCATCATCACGTTCAGCCTCCGCATCGAAAGTTGGTTGCAACAGACCTTCAACATTCCGTCTCTTGTTTTGGTGGTGCACTCTGATAGACTGTAACCTGTCCATCTTGTAATGTTACTCGCCCACTTTTATCTCTGCCTACATCTTGCTCATTCCCTTCAACATTGCCCTCAAGAAAGGACTTCAACAAGGTGTCATGTCTTTTAATGTGTCCAAAATATTTTATTTGTCTGATCTTTATTTCCCTTAATAATTCTTTCTTCATATTAAGTGTTGCTAGAATCTCTTTGTTCTAACAAAGAACAAAATCTTCAATAGAAGAAACAATTTGTTTTCTTCTCTTTCCATGACATTCTCCCTATTCTTATATATACCCACATCTCAAAGGCATCAATTCTGTCTTCTAATTATTTGTTTAGTGTCCATGATTCTGAGCCATACATTAATATAGAATAGATGTAGCATTTTATAATTCTCATTTTTAACTTGTTTGTAATTTGTTTAGATGCTAATATTTTCCTCATGCCATTGAAGGTACTTTTAGCTATTCCTATTCTCCTTTTAACTTATTTTTCACATCTGACATCATTTGTGATTATGTGTCCAAGATATTGATAATGTTTTACTTGTAGTTTCTCTCCATGTATGTTTATGTTTAGCACCTGTTCTTCTGTGTATATGCTGATTATCATTGTTTTTGTTTTTTGGATATATATATTATATTATTTATATTATATTCAAATTTTTGGACATTTATATTCAAGTCCATATTCTTTACTTGATTTATCGACTTGATCTATTAGTCTTTGTAGTTCATGCTCACTTTTTGATAAAAGTACAGTATCATCTGCATATCTCAAGTTGTTTATTATTTTCCAATTGATCTTGAGTCCTGGCATTCCAATGTTGGTGAGTACACTTTAATAATATTCATGTAAATGGCCTGCCCCTCTAATTTAATTAATAGAAGTCTGGTGTACCCCAGAAGCCCTTCACTGATCTTGCACTCTTCTTGTCTAAAATTAAGTCTACTCCAATTCTATGTTGATCTGCTCCATATTTATTGTATACATCAATTAAATTGTTTGAATGTAAAAATATTTCCTAAAAATATGAAACAAGACATACTGTTTTGTACTTTTTCAGTGTTAAAAAATTGTTTAATGGTTTAGGAGGTGTTATAATATTTAAATATAATTAAGCAGGAAGTTGCCTAAATTCTTGACAGTTGTTGACATGGGATTTAGGGTTTATAAAATAGCAAAGAAAATGTTTGACACAATTTATGGACAGCACCAATCCGGGCCTACTTGGATTGCAGACTGTTCAGGTGGTAGAGGTCAGTGTAGAACACTCTAACCCAGTAAGAATCTATCTATGGGTAGGAATTATAAACATAAACAGTTAAAGTCAATCAAAATCTGAGCCATACCAGCCTTTTTGGCATAGAGAAATTGAGAGCTCATGTTTATTCTCGCAAACCAAGGAATACGGAAAGAAAGAAAATAAGACAATTTTATCAAATAAAAGAATAAGATACATTCAATGTATTGCTATCTATCTATTCGCTAAACCCTTTATTGCCTTTCAGCATCAGGGGAAGAAGAGTTCGCTGGAGATAGCCCTCGTGTGTGCTGAGTATATTGTAGAATTTGTTGCCTCTTATTTTGGTGGTCCATCATTTTCATGGTTGGCTTCTAGGTCTGCCTTCACTGTATCTGTGTAGCATAGCTTGGTATGCTGTCTCGTAGTAGTCTGCTGATGTGTGCAAACCATTTGATCTGTTGGCTCTTAATATATTCCAAGATTGGGGCGGTGCTGGTTCTTTATCTAATGTCCTCATTTCTCACTCTGACTCTTAGCGATATTTCTAGGATTCTGCACAAGCATGCCATTTCAGCTGTCACAAGTTTATGTTTGTCTTGTGCTGTCATTGTCCATGTTTGGTATTGGTAGCAGAGCGTTATCATAAGTATCATTTTGAATAATGTTATTTTGGTGTTTAAATCTACATTTTGTTTCTGAAGATTGGTATCATTTGCCCTAAGGCTTGGTATGCTTTACTACATCTATTGTGTATTTCTTTACTGCTCTTGCAGTCTGTTGTTATATTGCTTCCTAGGTATGTGAATTTTGTCCCCTTAAAATAAATGGATAGGAAATTATGATGGATAACACAATTTAAAAAATGTTAAGTTACATGAAATACAATTTGGTTGTATGGAGATGTAGAATTACTTGAACATACTGCTTTCTTCATAATCATCATTAATGTTGACATCTGACAAGTGAAAACAGAAATAGAAAACGATAACAGAAATATGTATAATGAAACAGTTCAAACCTTGACCTGTGCTACTCTGGGAACGTACAAAAAATACCACCTCCTTCATTTCATTTTTTCCTATACTGGCATGCCCTGCCAAGTACTCATTTAGTAGTTTCAATGAATTTTCATTGACAGCCTGAAGAGACAAATTGGGAACATAAAATGTATCATATTCTTATAAGAAATAGCACACCACAAGCCAAGTAAGCATAAATCTGTTACATTTATATGACTCAAGCTTTCAATAATCAATATCCAAAATGGAAGAATTATGACCAAACATTAGATCAAGTGAATCTTTGAATCTTTTACTTTCTAAGGTGATAATCAATAAAAGGTAGTGCTGCTAGTAGAACTGAATGAAAATAATACATGGGAGACAGGTAACGACTGTTGCCACCATATTTCACTCGGACACTTTTGTTGTGGTGTAGTCATTTCTACTCGTCGTATTTTTATGTTTTTATGTAATGTGCGTATCTTGACAAAGGCCTTTTGGTTTCAAACATCGATTATGTCCTGTGTATTGTCATTTGTATTATTATGTGTTTTGTTGTATATATTAATTCATGTAGGCATCCAACAGTGATATTGTGTCAGTTGTTATCGAGTAGAACTTCATTACCTGTCTCCCACGTGAGTATTATTTACTTTCTAAGGTGGTACATTCTGACAGCCTCTATTGGTTGTCTGATTTCTTAGTATTTCCTTCCTCTTAGCCACTTTTTCTCAACATTTTCTTCTGTTATCATTTTAGCAGGTATCATTTGAATAAGTAGTAAAGCAAAATGAATTAAACTGGTTACTAAAAACACTTACCTTGCCTATGAATAAAAATATATTTAAAAGTATATAAAAAAAACATACAATAAAACTACACAGGACAAATCTCAACGTATCGGTCCAAATGGGACCTTTTTCAAGAGACAAATAACTAATAAACTCAACAATAATACACAAAATAGATGACTAAAATTATTATCAAGTCATTTTTCTATGACACAGAAATGGAAACGCATCTAGTAAAAGAGAAAATGTGTGCATTCATTATAAACAAACTGGAAAGTGGGAAATTAGAGGCAATAGAGATGTGGTTGGAGGTATTTATAATGAATGCAAGAATAAAGAGAGAAACTGATCCAAATCAATAATATAAGAAAAATACCTTCTTTTTTTGTCACTTTATGAGACAGGCAGGTTTTAAGAACATAGTCACAACAGGCAAGACTGAAGGCAACAGAGACAGATGGGGACAACATGAGAAAATATTAGTTTGACAACCTAGCAAGGCATGGAAACAACAAATATCCTGATAACAATACTGTGGACAGAGAGCCATGGTCGCCAAAGCCAACCAGAATGGCATATGATAATGATTGATGAGTAATGATGAGGTTGTGTGGTGGTGGGGTGGGTGGGTTTGGGGAAGGAAGGATACAAGAAGAATCATAATTTGAAAACGCATGGAATGAATGTGAAACCAAATATAGACATAAACATATACATACAACCACACATAAAGATACATAGAAATGTATACACACACCAAGAGTTAAGAGATAAATATATAACAAAATGAACACAGATGTGTGAAGGATACCCACACAAAATGCACAGGCATGTAAATGTATCCACACATAGGAAAGGGCTCACACCAGAATAGGCATACATATTGACACAGAAATTTGTATGTTTTTTTATATACTTTTTTATATATTTTTATTCATAGGCAAGGTAAGTGTTTTTAGTAACCAGTTTAATTCATTTTGCTTTACTATTTGTTCATTCGGTTACTGCGGCACCCTCCACTTTGTCGGACACCCTCCGACCAGTTGGTTATTTATCATTTGGATAAGGGATGACATAATACATTCATCTGCACCATACACTCAAAAACTATCATGCAGAGTTTAACTAACCAACTAACTGTGTATTATGGTTTTTTTATGTCCAGAATATTTTATACACATTTAAATACTCTACTTTCATCCATAATTAATTCAGAAAAATGATAAACGGTAAAATGATATGAACGATAATAAGGTTTATGTTCTGCTAGGAGGACATTCTAGAGTCAATAGCCATTTAAACTGTATCAGACCTCAGCAACTACCCATGTGTAGACACTGCTATCATCCTAACCAACCAGTCAAACAGCTCCTTATAGACTGCTCTTCCCTCTCAACTGTCAGGATAAAACCTTTAAAGAGAACGATCCCAACAGTCACTAATTATGGAACACTAAGTCAACTTCAAAAGACGTGCACATTTTAAGAATGGCATTGACTTTATGGATATCTACATAAACAACAGAGGAATGAGTTAACTCATTCATAGCAGCAAGGTTAAGGAAATAATATTTATGGCATATCTTACTGCCCCGGTCATGCTGGAGTCAGAAGAAATGACAGCCGACTTATTAGTAGGCAATGCGGTGATAGATGGCACAATGCTGAAAAGAGATAAAGCACACTTGATCAAGGCAGTAATAAATTAATTCCAAGATGAAGATGATATCAATGAGGCTGAGAATGTACACATACAGAGAATGTCAGCAATGGGAGTATCCAGAGAGGAAGGAAGGAAAAGTACATTTTTGGAAGGCCCCCAAAGATCATGCAATCAACACCTGACCGAGACTCTGAGTCTACATATACTGGGATATCTGCTGGAACGGAGGGCGGAGCACTTATGCAAATGCCCCACGTGTTGTGAAAGTAATTTTTAATCAAGAATATTTATGGCATATCTGGTAAAAAGAATCAGATATAAAAATATTCAGACCATTAAATGTTATGGATAGTTTTCTTCAGAGTTTACTTAATTTCCAGAAGCCATCGCTCTTGATGAAGTTGTCAAAACCATATAGAAAATTGTGTTTACTATGGGGAGATCAACATCAATCAATTATAACATTATTTAATAACATCTTACACGCTCTGTAGGGTGTTGGCCAAACAGGTCAGGGTGGACTACAAAGTAAAAAGGTCTTAAAGCAGCAGAAGCCTCCTGGGCAGTAAAACTGCGTCTTGGCTCAAATACTTGGCGCAGGTGAATATTTTGAAGCAGCCGAGTGTATCTGTAGCTGTAACACATAAAGAAAATAGATATGAACTAAAAAAAGTGTGCTGCTTGAAATTATAATTTATTCTCATCATTACAGTACATTATTACAGTACATTATTACAGTACATTATTACAGTACAACAGGGGTACTGGGAGATGTTTCCGCTAAAGCCAGGTTTTCACTTGAAGCAAGCTTTGAAAATTTAACTAGACATGCCAGTAACTAAGATCAAATAAAATACTGTATTTATGTACTTATTTAACTATGATATAAGTGAATTAATACTACCCTATCCACATAAATAAAAATGTTAATACACATGCACTCATGCATGTGTGTGCCTGCCTGCACCAGCCCTTACACACACACACACAGATATATATGCCTATATAATTTTATTATGGTTAAGTCCACAGCATTTAATCTGTACAATTATATTTCTACATTCTCTGGATAGAAGACTTCTCAAATCATTGCACACCAATGAGAACTGAATATTCTGGGTATGAAATAATTTATGTGATTATCTGAAGCGACGGCAGTACATTCTGGGTATCCCTATAGGAGTTCAGTCTCTTTCAGTAAATAGAAATGGATATGTATGATGACAGTTCCTGTGGCTCGTTGGTATATATGTAATTTACAATGTTCATGTCTGTGCATTGCCATGTGTCCTGGCGTGTTTTTGATGCAGGTCTGTCCTGCTCTCTCATTACCCTCATCTCCAGTATGACCAGGGCCAAATATCCACTTAAGTCCTTGGAGGTGTCAAACCCCATTATACTTCATCCACTCATAATGCAGAAATCCATTGATTTCTTGATTCATTTATGGGGAAATTCAAATGATCCCCATCTTTATAAATCTATCATAGTGTAGTAACTGACAGTTCCAGATGCGGTTGCGTCTGTGGGTCTCACAAATGACTCACTAGACAAACCAACCATGCAACATAAAACCTTAGTAGATGACATGCCTTTATATTGAGGTTATCTCTTTATAGAAGCTTCATGGCACGTCATCTATACAATCCCATAGTCATAACCTTCGATAACAGTTACCATGTTGTTCCGACAGGCCGAAATTTTTGTTTTATTAGTTACTGGTACGGCGTGGGTGGGCAGAACAACAAAGAAACCTGTCGCAATGGCCAGAGTTGTGCGCTAATGTCGACATCTGTTTCGGCGGCATTCGACTCGAAACACCATCGAGTCGAATGGCTGCTGGAACAGAAGGCGGAGCACTTATGGGAATGCCCCTCGTGCTGTGAGGCGTTTTTAATCAAGAATCAAGTTCGATGTTAATTTATCAGTCTCCATATGTATATATATATATATATATATACTTACTATGATTCTCTTTATGGGGTGTTCCAATCATTACACCAATCTCACGCAGTCTTAAGAGAGGCTGTGATTCACATATTTGAAAATCTGATCGGACGAAGCTCTGACTGCATTAACTATGTCAGAATGATTCATTGATGTACATATTCACACTGGGGCCATGCTTGACAGTGTATCAGCTCAATTTTTATCCTACACACCCGCATGTTCTAGTACAAATACACAGGCAATCTTTTTATGATAATCACCCACCACTGATGAACTCCTAAGTACTTGATTGCAGCTAACTGATCAAGATGTCATTTCAACTTTTTTTGTCTCAATCGATCTCTGGATTCTTCTCTGTGTTTGTTCTCCTGCCAGAGTCATGTGCTGAGAAAAATTTCTTCAATGAACTGTTCTATGGTCACCAGCCCAGAGCCAGAGTCATGGAGCTTGTCCATCAGAGTTGTTTCCAATGGCCATGGTTGGTTTGAGCCAGAGTCATGGAGCTTGTCCATCAGAGTTGTTTCCAATGGCCATGGTTTTCTCCTTGTGAGGTACATTGGACAATTTTTGTTCTTGAATGGATAGACTTCAGATCCTCAATGTAAGAGCCAGGATTGTTCACACAAGGCAGCTCTGATTAGCTCTCTGGATGAGCAAACTCTAGCTCCTCAATACAAGATGCCAGGATTGTTCATGCTAAGATAGCAACCATGATTAGCTCTATAGAGGAACAAATAGATACTGATTGCAAGAAGCCAGGAATGTCAATGCTAGTAAGGCAAGCCTTATTAAGTCTCTGGATGAACAAACTCCAGATTGTCCATGTAAGAAGCCAGGATTGTTCACAATAGGATGGCAACCCTCATTAGCTCTCTGGATGAACAAACTTGTGACCCTCAATGTAAGAAGCCAGAATTGTTCATGCCAGTAAGGTAAGCCTGATTAACTCTTGATGAACAAACTCCAGATCGTCCATGTAAGAAGCCAGGATTGTTCATGCCAGTAAGGTAAGCCTGATTAACTCTTGATGAACAAACTCCAGATAGTCCATGTAAGAAGCCAGGATTGTTCATGCTAGGTGGCTAAATTAATTAGCTCTATGGATGAACATACTCTAGATTCTTAATGTAAGAAGCTGGGATTTTTCATGCTACAGTGGCAACCATAATTAGCTCTGTAGATGAACAAATTCTAGATCCTCAATGCAAAAAGCCAGGATTATTCATGCTAAAATGGCAACCATGATTACCTCTCTGGATAAACAAACTCTAGATCCTCAATGTTAAAAGCCAGAATTAGTCATGTTGGGACGGCAACCCTGATTAGCTCATTGGATGAAAAAACTCCTGAATGCAAGAAACCAGGACTATTACGTCTAGGATAGCAAACCTGATTACTTATCTGAATAAAAACACTCTAGATCCTCAATGTAAGACATTAAGACTGTTCATGCTAGGATGGCAACCCTGATTAGTTGTCTGGATAAAAAAACTCCAGATCCTCAATGTAAGAAGCCATGGCTGTTTATACAAGAGTGAAAATACCCTGATAAGCATTTGACTTAAGAGTAATAACTAGAGTTCATCACATGTTAACAATGGCTTTAATTTAAATTTAAAACAACTGTAGTTAAGTACTTTATTTTCCATGCACGTTTCAGCATCTTTAACATTTTTCAAACTGCATTATCTCACTCTTGTATGTATTGAATGTATATGCCACCCTCCTGTTGAACAATAATTAAATATGTATTAATATCATAAAACTTGGATCAATAATGATACAACTCAAATAAATCATACAATGTTGACAACAGATGAATAGTTAGTCAATCTGAGAATACATTTAAACCGTTTGCATGGCTCTGTAGTCAGTTATTCTTGCCCATTATCCAGAGTCAGACACTAATATGGATTTCTTAAATGAACTGTACTGTAGTCTCCAAGACAGGGTCCAAGAGCTTGTGCGTCAGAGGTATCTTTGATGGCTGTAGTTTTCTTCTCATTGTGTGGTACTGTAGACAGTTCTTTTAAGTATGCTCTATATATTTTTTACAGATTACCTACATGGACCCGTAATGGTATCACCAACTCCTAAACTTCTATACATGTGTTGTTTAAGTCTGTTGTGGCCTGTTATTAATCTAATGATTGTTGCTTTCTTCCAAGCTTGTGAATGGTATCAACGTCTTGGCTACATGGGTGAGCTAAGTTCCATTCTATGCCCATGGAGATTTTTATGCTGGACTTCATGTCTAGAAAAGATACTGCATATTTTATCTGTTGTTTCTGGCAACAACTTCCAATTTTGACTACCTGATCATTTATCTCATTTCCCTTGATTTCTGAATTACCTGAAATTCAGTGGAGAGCTAATTCTTTCGCTGGTTATTTAGTTGAGATAGATGTGATTCCTGTGAAGTATATTTGGTCCCTGGAGAGTTAGCAAAGCAAATTTGGCATCGCTCAAGATCATTATCCTGACTCCACCAGGTGGGTTGATCCCAGCAGCAAAAGTTGCTTCTTTGATTGCTTCACACTCTGCTTTGAAATATGTAAAACGAATAAGAGTACTTATTGGTTTCTGGAGTTTGTATCTGGAGAACCATTCTATATTTCTTCATAATCATTTCTCACTGCCTCCACTACTGACTAGTCTGTATATACTCTGATGTATGGTACTCAGAGTGTGGTAGACAATTCCAAGCATGCACAGGAATCATTAGTCACTATCGGGCACACTGCAGACATCATCATCTTTATCAGCATCCCAGTTAAACTGAATGGTTATCGCCGACTTTGATGGACAAACAGCATATACTCTGGTCCAAGAGCATTGTGGGTAGTCATTATGAAGCATCTTCAATACCAATTATGTTAGGACAGACAAATTCTACGAATTTCCTATAGGGAACATAAGACCAATGTGTACGTAAGAAATAAAGTAGAGATGTGTGCAGGTGTTCAGGAGCCATTGCTTTCAATAGTAAAATGACGAAAACTAGCATGGTTCGGACATGTATGCAGGCATGATTCCTTGTAAAAAACAATACTGCAGGGAACTGTCGAGGGTGGAAGTAGCAGAGGAGGGAAAATAAAGGCATGGACAGACAACATCAAGGAATGGACAGGGCAAGATATTTTCACACTCACCCGCATCGCTGAGGATATAATTCACTGGAGGACTCTGTGTGCTGAGGCATCCAATGTGGTACCCCTACGACCCTGAAGGGTTACGGGTTTATTGATTGATTGATTTATGTTAGGGAACTTCAATCTAGGTCAGCTTTTGTCATCATGTTCTGTATAGAGTTTTCTATTCTTGATAAGGATTTTATGAGCCAAGAGGATATCGTTGATTGTGTTATCATTATACAGAGGGACATCAGTTAGCTGTAGTTGTAGTCTCATTTACAGAACTGGTTCTTTTTAACTGGTTATTCTTAAATGAAGATTATTTACTCTGTAGCTTAGAGGGTGGTTCTCCAGAAACTCATATCTGGCAGATTGAGTTAGAATTTTGGTTCTCTTCTTTCTTGCAGGGAATGTAAGTGAACCAAACTCTTCATTTCTATTATTCGGGTAGATCTCATGACTCCTGTAATCGACCACATTCCTAGATTTTGTACTTTGATTTTACTTTTTTCAAGATTGCTCCGTGCTGCTGTTTCCCATGATTCACAACCATATTCCAAGGCACTCCTAACATAGCTTATGTATATTTTCTTCAGGACAAAGGAGTTCTCTCCACAGCTTGTTCCAGCCAATTTCTTTATTAGTATCAATCATTTCATGTCTTTCTTTGACTTTTTTCAATCTTGCTTTTGCAAATCAGCCTGGGGATCAAAGGTGATTCCAAGACAAGATAGAGATATTTCATTAGTGGAGTTTCATTTATAAAAAGTTTTGCTGTGTGGTGTTTTGTTTATAGTGAAAATATGGAGTATTTTTTTAATGGCATTCAATTCTGCACATGTTGATGGATAGTATATCACTATAGATTTAAAAATAAATCCGATCAGCAATTTACTACACACTTCCTGTACAGACAATAGCAAGCACAAGCCTCCTACATAGATTGGACAACGTCCAAAATAACGCACTACGATTTATATGCGGTGCAATGAAAACCACCCCACCTCTGCATGTGAGATCAACACAGACATAGAACCCTTACACCTAAGAAGAGAACGAGCGGTGGTAGAGACCTTTCAAAGATACTTGAGAATGGATACCAAAGAAAAAAATAGAAAAATGATAGAAAAGGAGCCGGAAAAACGCAGAATACTCAAGACATCGTTCCTAATTAATGTAAGAGAAGCAAACAAAAAAACCATCTGCCAACAAATAGAGAACAAAAGGAATTGATAGACATTGAACCACCCTGCATGCAAGCAAAAACCCCTACCATAAGGACTGAACTCTGACCCCTCGGCAGATAAGAACACTGTAACCTCATTCCTGAAAACCATTGCCCTAGAAACAATTCATACATACCCACAAAGAAATAATCCACGTATACACAGATGGATCTGCACAAAATGGTACCACAAACGCTGGATATGGAGCTGTGATAATACCCAAACACAGATCCAGAAGACTACCCAAAATTGTTTGGCCAATGCAAAGATATCTGGCCAATGCAAAGATATCTGCTCTAACTACACAACAGAGATAACAGCAATGGAGAAAGCTCTGAATCTAATTAATTGTGGACTTGAGAACGGAACAACTACACCTGAAGACAGTCATCTATTCCGACTCAAAATCAGCACTCCAAGCCTTGGAGACCAAAAATCACTCCCTGGTTGCAATATCAACAAACAAATTGACCAGCTATCCACATCATATGGTGCAAAAATCACCCTCCAATGGATACCTGGCCATGCTGGAGTCCCTGAAAACGAAATGGCTGATAAACTAGCTAAGAGAGATGCTGCAGCCCCCCAGTTTTCCCCAAAAATCTCCCTACAAACATGCAAACAAATCCTAAAAAACAACTATAGACAAGAATGGTTACAACAGTGGACCAGCTCAAAGACTTGATGCTCACTATATGAACACCAACAGAAACCCAACAGATCCTGAGACAACTCGAGCAGGCAAACCAGAGTCTCACATTCCAACTAATAGCAGGCCACGCCCTGTTAATAAACACCTGAACAGAATAAATCCATTACATGAACCAAATTGCAGACACTGAGACACTGTAACGCACAAGAAGAGACTGTCGAACGCCTACTACTGTAGTGCCCAAAACTAACAGACATTAGAGAAGAACTACTACCACCGTTTCAAGCTATACACAACACACTCTACACAACTGCACCACAGCAATGGCCTGTCAAGAGCTTCCTGCTCACAGCAAAGGGGATTGAGTCATCTTCATCACCAAACAGCCAACTTTAGATGCTAGTTATATTTCTGACTCTATAAATCTTTTTAGTTGATATTTTTTTGTAAAACATTTTGCAATTATTACAGTGTAATTTACTGTTTTATCATAAACTTTCATCAAATAAGGCGCCCCCCCCCCCTGTACCATATATTTCCACGCTTAAAACAAGACAATAGACACATAGGCCTATTCTGCAAATGACAATTCTACACATTTTGATGTAGACCTATAGTGCATAGCCTAACTGTAGACTTACAAATACATAAAATATTGTACAAAGACTAAATGTAACCACACTCTTTACTTTGTTGCTTAGAATAGAAAGAGTTTATAAAAATGTGAACTAGCCTAAGGCTAAAGCCTATCCTAATTTTAGATGTTTTAACCCCATTTTTTAGCTGTACAGAATTCATACTGTTAGTGTTTTGCTAGCACTTAAAACCCAATTTTGTCATCCAGCTTGTTAATTTTGTTGTCTTTGAATCCCTACTTCTAGATAAGATAGACCTATCTGATGACAACAATATGTTACATATTATCTGTATTGTATTCAGTGCATGCCTCTTGACATTGCTGCGCAACAAAAAAAGAAAGGCAAAAGCTACTCTAATGTCCCACGCCCACAGACTCCTCTAACTAATACAGAGTGTGGAAGACAATTCCAGGCATGCATAGGAAGCCTTAGTCACAGTCTAGCACACCGCAAACATCATCATTCCCGTTGTGTCTGAATGGTCATCGTCGACGTCAGCATTGACATTGTATGTTAATGTAACAACAATGATTGTCTGACTGAGCTGAGCGCAGAATCTGGGCAATTTAAACTCTAGTGTATTAATTAATATAAGTGGACTCTTCTCCTAAATTTAAATCATTCGTCATTGTTGTTGGGGATATTACAGATCCCTGTGGGATATACCTCATTTTCTTGTTTATATATTTCTGACATATCAATTATTTATTATTTACACACCTGGAGATATTTATATTGAAATCGTCAAGAAGGTCAGAGAGAACACTCGTATTCATCGTTACCACTCAAAACTTAAATAATCTAGTTTTGAAAGAAAAAATAAACCCAGAAAAGTCCAACTCTTACATTTATATATATTCCGCTTCTTAAGGTCAATACCGTTTGACGTTGGTTATCATGTCTTTCCAAGGCCTTCTATTTCGTGTGTTGCCAATCATTTCCGATACCAATTGTCTCCCATCCGCTATCTCTCTAGCTCTTCAGCGTGCCGGTTGTTACAATGTGTTCCATCATTTCTCTTTTCATGATGTGTCCAAAAAATGTGGACTGTCCCTTTTTAGTTAGTTAGTCGTCGGATCATCATCACTGCAAACTGGACACGTCCACAGTTGCTCCGATCTCTCCTTGAGTGTATCCGATATTACACTTCTGCTGACAGTACCGTTCCTATGCTGGTTGACCATCATTCTTCTGCGCCCTCCAAAATGTTCACTTCTAGAAACACTGGATTTCAATCCTGATCTGTAATCCTAGCCATTGAAAAGGAATCATCCACATTAGTCTCACTCTCGCGTGTTATATCTCTTAAGGAGTTCAAAATGTCACCGCGATCCATTGCCCCATCGCTCTGTGCCACACTCGCGCATGACGCCAGTTGATCCGCTCTTTCATTGCCTCAAACACCCACATGTACTAGCACGAAAATAAATGTAATCACTTTCAGCCTCGCCTTTCTCAATGCCTCAGTCCACTGTTCGCGAACGAGACCCACTTGAATCTTCCTAATCACACTCATAGAGTCACTCAAGATGGAGACCGCGTTACCTTCTGTGTGCATAGCCACTCAAATGCCCTGGTCACCGCCATAGTCTCCATGGCCATACTACTCGCAGTGACCGCAAAGACACTACTCTCCTCCCTGATCATTTTACCAGCGAACTGAGCTGTGAATGCCCAAGCGCTGCGAACATGTCTATTCACAGATCCATCAGTGTATATAATCACATCCCCATCTTTGGTATTCTCACTGACCAAAGCATACACTTCTTTCTCCGCAGCTGTGGGACACCATTCTCTGCATTCCCTGCTAAGTGATATTACTACTCTCAAAAAAGTTTCAAAATCTGTGGGTAGACTTATCAATTACGCACCTGCTGCCACATCCTGCAATCTGCACACGCTTTGTAAGACACCCTAAGCACGTCCCATCCACGACCTCCCTATCTTGAGTCTGCTGCCTTTAACTTTCTGTATTTCGGAAATAGGTGTTCCTTATCTACATGTATTTGAAGGTACGCCCGTGCACTGCAATACTGTAATCTGTGCTCAGCTGTTGGACAGTCAAGTAGGTATCGCATAGCTCTTGTTGATGTGTCTCTTGTGCACCAAAAAATGATACGCATTGCTGCATTCTGGATTCTATCCAGTCTTTTTATCTGAGTTTGATTAAGAGTCAGAATTGTCAGTGCATATTCCGCAACAGCCCCAACCAAACCCTGGTACAAAAGAAATTACCTCTGCTCACACTGCGCAGCAGCCATATCCTTCATTGTCGCTAAGCCTTTGCCTGCCCTTATGATAACGTGGTCAACATGTTCCCTGAAACCCAGACTTCTGTCAAAAAACACACCCAGATATCGCATTGTGCTAGTTCTTTGTAAACTTTTCCCTGACAACAAAACTTTTGGCATGGGTGTCTTTACCATGTGATTGTTCAAGGAAAACCACGTCACGAATGCCTTAGGAGGATTAACCACTGCCCCCGTATCTCGACACCAATATGTCAGTCTGTCCAGCACCTTCTGTAGTTTCACGACGCACTCATCTCGATTTCTGCCCTGTCTATACACCAGTATATTTTGTGTCCTTTTTGATGCAGGTACGGAGCTCATATTTTTATTTTAATTTGTTTCAAGATGTCTTCATTAAGCTTTTTATATGTCCATCGTGTTCTTGTTCTTCAATAAAACCACATCTTTGTTGCCTGAATATAATTTTTCATTGTTCTGCTGAACGTCCAAGATTCACTTCCATACATCAGAATTAGTTTTATATAACTTCTAAGAACTCTCTTTCTCACACCAACTGACAGATATATAGGGGCCTATTACATAGGATGGGCTCTATATATATGACATATATAATATAGAATAAAAATACCAGAATTAGTAACATTTATAGTGGAAACAAACGCGGAAATCCTAGTCATAGCAGGCGCCAGAAAAAAAGGAGACTTGATAGATAGAAACAAGATGTCAAAAGGCAAATGTTTTGACATGCCAATTGTTACCTTTGCTAATACACCCACGAATCAACATGGAAGTAAAGAAACACATGATTAAGAGCATCTTTATACCAATTATATGATACCAATGCCAATGATCAGACTGGAAAAGGGAATAATGTTTGAAAAAGATTCTACGGACAGTAGAGTTATGGGAAGTGCCCATATATTCTCCTAAAGTATGGGGATGTAATCCCTGTGTTTTCACGTTTGAACGTTTTGATGAAAAATTGACCTTTTTGTATAAAAATAATATTTGTTTTTTTTAATCCGCTTTATGTCGAGTTTCTTTTGGATTGCTGGGGGGGGGGGGGTAGGGTGAAAATATCACAACTCCCACCCCCACCTACCCCCACCCCTTATCTAAGGGCCTGGTTCTATCTGTCTATATATACGCTGTGGCCCTTGTTTGTCTTGCTGTGTCAAAGGTATTATATTATATTATAACTAGGGCTCGGATATTTATGACATAAAAATCCTGAAATATGACATGCAAATATGACCTAAAAAAGGCAAAATATGACCTAAAATATGCTAAATATGCCGAAATATGACCATAAGGTTTTTCTCATTTATGAACCCAAAAAAACGCAAATTATTATTGTTTGCATGTTTTACGCATTACATAGTAGTCATAGTACTTACATAGTAGTAATACTTAACAAAGCATGTATAACAACACTTACCACATTTATTCCTCAGTTTTCATTGTTTGTACAATTGCAACCGACAACAACATGCATTTTTAGAGTTTCAAATTTGAACGATCGTCGATTGTCACTGAGAATTGTTTTATATTTTGAAAAAACTTCGTTCTACATCACATGATGTCACAGGGGCAAATCTAAATAATGTCAGATCATTTGCTGAAAGTTCAGGTTCATCCTCTTGAAATGTTGCATGTTTACCACTAAGTATGTCTGCAATTTTGCACAATGAGAAATAACCAGAATTTCTATGAAGAACACTTTCTAATTTTACTTTAATCCTGTTGCTTACTTCACCACGTGATCCATTTATTTCTGTTTGAATTTGTTTCACAATATCTAATGCATCATAAAGTGCAGTCCCTTCGCTTTCCAGACGTTTTATTGCTTTTGAAATTGCCGAAAAGTTTGACTTTATATAAGTCAGATTTTGTGATAGTCTGGTAGAAAATAAGCTTTGCACTGCTTGTATTGATGTTGCGTCGTCTATGTCTAGGGCATTAAATATTTTAATTAGTGTTGAATAGTTGTCACAGTAATACTTTACAGCGTCCAGCCATGTACCCCAACGTGTAAGGATAGGTTGTGGAGGAAGTGGTAGTTGAGGAGCTTCTTCTTTGAATTTTTGTACTCGAAGAGGAGCCTTGATGAATATTTTTTTCCCATTTGAAATAAGCTTGTCCACATCAGGAAAATTACCTCGAACTTCCTCAGCTACTCGATGCAGTGCATGAGCAAGGCAAGTAATATGGATCAATTTCGGGTAGAGAATTTGAAGTCCTTTAACAGCCTTTTTCATATAGGGAGCAGCATCTGTTATTAATAGAAGGATATTATTTCTTTCTATTCCATTTGGCCACAACAGCTTCATGGAATTATCAAATAGAACAGCTATGGAGGTATGATTTGTTATTTCAAGAACTTCACAGTTAAGGACACATTTTTCTCATGGTTGATCTCCTTTTAAAGTTCCAACTATAACATTTGCGGCAAACCTGCCATCTACATCAGTAGTCTCGTCTAAGGAAACCCATATCTTGTTATCTGCAATAGAATTTCTAATTTTATTTAACATGTCCTCATAACATTTGGAGAGATAATTTTTCCTTAAAGTAGATTCATCTGGGATAGGATGGCTAGTGTATTTCTCCAGAAATTGTCGGAAATATTGATTTTGCAATTTATTTAAAGGGATATTTGATGAAACCATCATATGACACAAATCTTTATAAAAATCGGTCTCTGTGTTTCCCGAAGAAGAAGAGGAAGAAGCAGAACATTTTTCAAGTAATAAACTTTGTCTTCCTTCCATTTTAGAAAGTCTACTTAAACATTTCATATGTTTAGAAGTATTGCAATGTTGTTGCACATTAAACCGTTTTCCAGCTGTAACCTTGACCTCACATAGTGTACAGTACAATATTTCTCCATCCGTACTAAATACTTTTGAACCAAATTCCTGCACAAATTTACGCAACTTTGCACCATTAGAATTAGACACTTTAGGCATTGTAAAACAAAGTTATTCCAGTGAATCAACCATAAACAATATAAAATATAACACTATTATTAAGACTATTATATAACTATGAGCTAGAGCACGAGATCATGTAGTCACTGTTGCAAATGGCAAATTAATAATTGTAACATACAAATGGGCGCCAAACGGTTTAAATTGAAACTGGAAGTTTTAACAAATCCAGGAATATTCGCTCTTGACGTTGAAACATTTGAAATTGTTTCCTACAATTTACTTTCGAAACAAAACCCAGAAAATTCTTTTGAAGTATTGAGCGGATGTCACTCCCTTTTTGATTCTCAGATGCCGACTGGCATCAAAGAGTTGACTGATGTCTTCCCTTCCCTACAGTCGCATGAAAGACACACATGCATATTCACTAATACACACATTCAGAAATATAGCAATCCTCACAATTTGTCTCTAAACATAGTTTAAGATGTGCTAACATTGATAAGCAAACGGAGTACACCAGAACGTTGAGTACACCAGAAAATATGCAAAATATGACCAAAATATGACCTAAATCTCCAATTTCAGGCAAAATATGACCTCATCAAAATTATGGTCAAAATATGCATTTATATGACAAATAAAAACAGCTTAAAATTGTTCAGAAATGCTTGAAACATGTAGAAATTAACTTAAAACTGAAAATATGCTTCAGGAAAAAAATATGACATTTCATGAAAATCCGAGCCCTAGTTATTACCTAATTGTCAAATAAATGGGCTCAACTTTAACGGTGCGGGGCATCAACTTTGGCACAGCAAAAGCACTTAACCCCCATTTCAAAGTTTTCAATATTTTGAGGGGCATTTTGATGCCCCTCAAGCCTTGATGCTCGGTGCGACTCACCCCCTCCCCGCACCACCCTCGGTACGCCACTGCATCAACACACAAGACTTACACACACTAGCATCACATCACTTGAACTGAAGAGCTCGGGTTTCTTCATATGCAACGTATTCAGCGCTGAAGGAACATAGATAGATAGAACTACAAGCTCTGTTAGCTCGAGACAAGCTTCTAGTTGCCTGTGCTCCTTACGGGCAGAGACCCAGACCCAAACATGGGCGTCCGACAAAGCAAGAAGACCTAGTCTAACTCTAATGTCGAGCTTTTTTTCTATACCGGAAACATGTTCGCTAATAGAAAGAGTACAGTACCCGATGGGCTCAGGCACCAACGGGATAACGATGGCAACCATGGCCCAACTCTAATGTCAAGCTTTCCTATTCCGGAAATATACTAGCACAGAGAAAGGGTTCAGTGTCCGATGAGTTAGGCACAAATGGGAAAAGGTCGGTCAGTTCGAGAACACGCCTTGCGTGTTGGTGAGAACGCGTGGTCAGACTCGGACTTGGACGAGTGGTTCACGAGGCCGGTGAACGACACCTCGGCTAAGAAGGCGAAAGAACCCGGGTCTAACTCTTCTGCCAAGTTCTTCCTTGACCGGACTCGGGGAGAAGAAAAGGTTCAGTACCTGATGTGCACAGGTACATAGCGTCTAATTACACGAGGTAAGTTCACAGACGGTTGAATACCTCGTGCGAGATAGACATGAACGACAATCGTCTCGACGAAGAGTCATTATACACCCGCGCGCCCGCCGACAGATAGGCAGGCTGTCACTGGCTAGGGAAGCTTACTACCCGAATAAAAGGCATGATGAGAACGGATGTGCTGGGCCTCGGATGTCTCGGTCACAAAGTGAGTCAACCGAAGTGCAAATAACACAGTTCAACTGTGGAACTTGCAATACAACGTACTTCACGCTTCCAGGCGGAAATCACGTTTTTTTGTCGATGTGGTTATAAAAGATCGAACGCAGAAGAAGAAGATAGATAGAGAGTTGAGGTGAGAAAGAAAGTTCTTAGAATATATATATAGAACTAATTATTATGTATGGAAGTGAATCTTGGGTGCTCAACAGAACATTGAAAAATTATATTGAAACATCAGAGATGTAGTTTTATTGAAGAATATTGAGAACACCATGAACATGTAAAAAGCGTAATGAAGATATTTTGTAAGAAGTTAATTCAAAAAGAGAATTGCTTACCAGCATCAGAAAGTGACAGTCCGAATTTTTTTGTTGAGATATGAGAATAGGGAAGATGGAACACGTTGTAACAACAGGTAAGTTGACAAGCTATAGGGGTAGTGACCAAGAGAGAAGATGCTTGACAACCTAGCATTGTGACATGGGAGAAAATTGGTATCGGAAATGATTGACAGCACATGAAATAGAAAGCTGTGGAAAGACATGATAACCAACGTCACACTGCATGGATCAAAGGAAGAAGAAGAACATGGAAAATATATTTTTTTAAAAGACCACACGACGAAAACTCTATAAAAATATAAAGATAATTTTATGTTTCATGTATAAAATCATATATTAGTAGAAGCAGTAAATCTGAAAACTGCGTACTATCTATCTATCTATCTATCTATCTATCTATCTATCTATCTATCTATCTATCTATCTATCTATCTATCTATCTATCTATCTATCTATCTATCTATCTATCTATCTATCTATCTATCTATCTATCTATCTATCTATCTATCTATCTATCTATCTATCTATCTATCTATCTATCTATCTATCTATCTATCTATCTATCTATCTATCTATCTATCTATCTATCTATCTATCTATCTATCTATCTATCTATCTATCTATCTATCTATCTATCTATCTATCTATCTATCTATCTATCTATCTATCTATCTATCTATCTATCTATCTATCTATCTATCTATCTATCTATCTATCTATCTATCTATCTATCTATCTATCTATCTATCTATCTATCTATCTATCTATCTATCTATCTATCTATCTATCTATCTATCTATCTATCTATCTATCTATCTATCTATCTATCTATCTATCTATCTATCTATCTATCTATCTATCTATCTATCTATCTATCTATCTATCTATCTATCTATCTATCTATCTATCTATCTATCTATCTATCTATCTATCTATCTATCTATCTATCTATCTATCTATCTATCTATCTATCTATCTATCTATCTCTATCTATCTATCTATCTATCTATCTATCTATCTATCTATCTATCTATCTATCTATCTATCTATCTATCTATCTATCTATCTATCTATCTATCTATCTATCTATCTATCTATCTATCTATCTATCTATCTATCTATCTATCTATCTATCTATCTATCTATCTATCTATCTATCTATCTATCTATCTATCTATCTATCTATCTATCTATCTATCTATCTATCTATCTATCTATCTATCTATCTATCTATCTATCTATCTATCTATCTATCTATCTATCTATCTATCTATCTATCTATCTATCTATCTATCTATCTATCTATCTATCTATCTATCTATCTATCTATCTATCTATCTATCTATCTATCTATCTATCTATCTATCTATCTATCTATCTATCTATCTATCTATCTATCTATCTATCTATCTATCTATCTATCTATCTATCTATCTATCTATCTATCTATCTATCTATCTATCTATCTATCTATCTATCTATCTATCTATCTATCTATCTATCTATCTATCTATCTATCTATCTATCTATCTATCTATCTATCTATCTATCTATCTATCTATCTATCTATCTATCTATCTATCTATCTATCTATCTATCTATCTATCTATCTATCTATCTATCTATCTATCTATCTATCTATCTATCTATCTATCTATCTATCTATCTATCTATCTATCTATCTATCTATCTATCTATCTATCTATCTATCTATCTATCTATCTATCTATCTATCTATCTATCTATCTATCTATCTATCTATCTATCTATCTATCTATCTATCTATCTATCTATCTATCTATCTATCTATCTCTCTCTCTCTCTCTCTCTCTCTCTCTCTCTCTCTCTCTCTCTCTCTCTCTCTCTCTCTCTCTCTCTCTCTCTCTCTCTCTCTCTCTCTCTCTCTCTCTCTCTCTCTCTCTCTCTCTCTCTCTCTGTCTGTCTGCCTGTCTGCCTGCCTGCCTGCCTGCCTGCCTGCCTGCCTGCCTGCCTGCCTGCCTGCCTGCCTGCCTGCCTGCCTGCCTGCCTGCCTGCCTGCTTGCCTGTCAGTCTGCCTGCCTGCCATTCTAATATATTCACTAAACCCGTTGTTGCCTTTCAGCGTGTCATGTTTAGAAGAATTTTCTGGAGATGACCCTCGTAAGTGACGAGTAGCCTATATTGTGAAATTTTTCACCGCTTTTATTTCAGTAGTCCATCGTTTTCGTGGTCGACCTCTAGATCTGCCTTCACTGTATCTGTGTAGCATAGCTTGCTGTGGTATGCTGTCTGATGGTAGTCTGCTGGTTTGTGCAAACCATTTGATCTGTTGTCTTAATATATTCCAAGATTGGTTGGTGCCGCATATTTGTCTAATTTTCCTCACTCCTCACTCTGTCTCTTAGCGGTATTCCTAGGATTTTGAGTAAGCATGCCATCTCATGTTATCACTCGTGTAAAAATACCAATAGTACCAACAAATAGCATGCCACAGATGTCCATGACACATAGACATCACGGCTATAAAGCCAGAGCATGTAAAAGATGGATCACAGAAATCAAAGAAGCCTATAAACAAGATTACAAATAGCACACAAAAAGCCATCTCCAGAGAACTCTTCTACCCTGACGCCGCAAGGCAAAAAGGACCACAGCATATAGATAGACTCGTGTAAAATAGTGTTAAATTTATAAATAACCAAATGGTCGGAGGGTGTCTGACAAAGTGGAGGGTGCCGCAGTAACCGAATGAACAAATAGTAAACCAAAATGAATTAAACAGGTTACTAAAAACACCTTGCCTATGAATAAAAATATATAAAAAGTATATATATATTTTTTTTAAAATACAATAAAACTAGCAGGACAATTCTCCACGTATCGGCTCAAATGGAACATTTTTCAAGAGACAAACAACAGTAAACACCACAATAATAAACAAAATAGATGACTTAGCCTGTCTAAAGCCACGTCTCCAAACATAAAGCCACGTCTCCATGACGCAGGAATGGAAACACATCTAGTAAAAGATAAAATGCGTGCATTCATTATAAACCAACTGGAAAGTGGGAAATTAGAGGCAATATAGATGTGGTTGGGGTGTTAGTTAGTTAGTTAGTTAGTCGTCGGATCATCATCACTGCAAACTGGACACATCCATAGTTGCTCCGATCTCTCCTTGAGTGTATCCGCCATCACACTTCTGCTGACAGTACCGGTCCTATGCTGGTTGACCATCATTCTTCTGCGCCCTCCAAAATGTTCACCTCTAGCAACACCGCATCTCAATCCCTGATCTTTAATCCTAGCCATTGAAAAGGAATCATCATCCACATTCGTCTCACTCTCGCGTGTTATATCTCTTAAAGAGTTCAAAACGTCAGCGCGATCCATTGCCCCATCGCCCTTTGCCACAATCGCACACGATGCCAGTTGATCCGCTCTTTCATTGCCTCGAACGCCAACATGTCCCGGCACGAAAATAAATGTAACCGCCTTCAAGCTCGCATTTCTCAAGGCCTCAATCCACTGTTCGCGAACGAGACCCACTTGTACCTTCTTAATCATACTCATAGAGTCACTCAAGATGCAGACCTGCATTACTTTCTGTGTGCGTAGCCACTCAAATGCCTTGGTCACCGCCATAGTCTCCATGGTCATACTACTCGTAGTGACCGCAAAGGCACCACTTTCCTCCTTGATCGTTTTACCTGCGCACTGAGCTGTAAAGGCCCAAGCACTGCGAACATGCCTAATTACAGATCCATCAGTGTATATAATCACATCCCCCTCTTTGGTATTCTCACTGATTAAAGCCTGCACTTCTTTCTCCACAGCTGTGGGACACCATTCTCTGCATTCCCTGCTAAGTGATATTACTACTCTCAAACAAGTTTCGAAATCTGTGGGTAGACCTATCCATTCCGCACCAACTGCCACATCCTGTAATCGGCACACGCTTTGTATTACATCTTCAGCACGTCCCATCCACGACCTTCCTCTCATGAGTCTGCTGCCTTTAACTTTCTGTATTTCGGAATGCAACGGGTGTTTCTTATCTGCATGTATTTGAAGGTACGCCCGTGCACGGCAATACTGTAATCTATGCTCAGCTGTTGGGCAGTCAAGTAGGTATCGCATAGCTCTTGTCGATGTGTCTCTTGTGCATCCCAGAATGATACGCATTGCTGCATTCTGGACTCTATCCAGTCTTTCGATCTGAGTTTGGCTAAGAGTCAGAATTGCCAGTGCATATTCCACCACAGCCACTACCAAACCCTGGTACAAAAGAAATAACAATCTTTGCTCACATTGCGCAGCAGCCATAACCTTCATTGCTGCTAAGCCTTTGCCTGCCCTTATGATAATGTGGTCAACATGTTCCCTGAAACTCAGGCTTCTGTCAAAAAACACACCCAGATATCTCATTGTGCTAGTTCTTTCTAAACTTTTCCCGGACAACGAAACTTGTGGCATGGGTGTCTTTACCATGTGATTGTTCAAGGAAAACCACGTCACGAATGCCTTAGACGGATTAACCACTGCTCCCGTATCTCGACACCAATTTGTCAGTCTGTCCAGCTCCTTCTGTAGTTCCACGACGCACTCTTCTCGATTTCTGCCCTGTCTATACACCAGGATATCATCGGCATATGACATCGTTCTGCCAACACCTGTGATTTGATTGCCAGCGATATGTACTGTGTATACATTGAAAAGTACAGGAGATAGAGGCGATCCCTGTGGCAGGCCAGGGCTAATAACCGTTGGTGTAGATATCCAGTTACCGCACTTAAGAACTACAACCCTGTGCATCAGGGCGGCGCCAACCCAACGCACGACAAAAGGATTTACTGCAAGATTTAACAGCTGGTGCATCAAGATATCCAAGGACACCCTATTGTACGCATCCTCAAGGTCTATTGCGACCGCACATGTCTCCATGCGCGAATCGAACCCCTCAAAAACATCCTGCGCAAATATGGCTGCATTTTGCCATGTCTTCTTTCCTGGACGATATCCTCCTAACAATGTTGGTAAACACTTATTTCTTTCAAGATAACACGATACCTTCCGGGCCACAATTTTTTCCAAAAGCTTGCCAATCGTATTCTGCATAGTTATTATTCTGTAGCCATGTATCCTGGTGTGGTCCTTCCCAGGTTTGTGTAGTGGAACTAAATAGCTGTGCAACCAGTCTTCTTTCACTGTGCCCTTTAGAAGGCTATTATTGAACATGTCCGCCAACTCTCCCAACTCCTCATCCGTTCTTCGACTAATGTCATCGTATCTAATGCCATCTGGCCCTGGTGCTGTATTTTTTGTACTTTTCAGTGCCTTCCTGATTTCTTCAACTGTGATTAGCATATGGTTTTCCATGCTCAAGTTCTTACACGTGTCTGTGAGCGTTTTCCTGATTTCTTGATATGCCTCCACATTTCTCTGACCAATTTGTGCGGTGTAGTGTGCCAGCAATGCCGCACCTTTTGTCTCGTCCGTCTTCTGCCAGACGGTATCGTCGCTCTGGAAATCGGCAATAGTCACGCGTCTTGTGAGACCATTCATGGATTTGTGAGACCATTCATGGTTGGGGTGTTTATAATGAATGCAAGAATAATATAAGAAAAAGACCCATTTTGTCACTTTATCAGACAGGCTGGTTTTAAGAACATAGTCACACCAGGCAAGACTGAAGGGAACAGAGACAGATGGGGACAACATGAGAAAATATTAGTTTGACAACCTAGCAAGGCATGGAAACAACAAAGATCCTGATAACAATACTGTGGACAGAGAGCCATGGTTGCCAAAGCCAACCAGAATGGCATATGATAATGATTGATGAGTAATGATGAGGTTGTGTGTTGGTGGAGTGAGTGGGTTTGGGGAAGGAAGGATACAAGAAGAATCATAATTTGAAAACGCATGGAATGAATGTGAAACCAAATATCATAAACATATATATACAACCACACCTAAACATACATAGAAATGTATACATACACCAAGAGTTAAGAAATAAATATATAACAAAATGGACACAGATGTGTGAAGGATACCCACACAAAATGCACAGGCACGTAAATGTATTCATAGGAAAGGGCTCACACCAGAATAGGCATACATATTGACACAGAATGTGTTCAATTTAGTTTGATTTTTTTCTGGCTTTTTCTAGTATAGTTTGGCTTTTTGTGAGAATGTAAATGTGGCATAGCAACACTGGCTGAATTATTATAAGCTGACAAAATGGCGCTGTACATGACTTTCAAATGCCAGTTACAAAAATTAGCTACGAAAACTGTCATAATTCAACCTGTTCGGTATCGTTGGAAACCTCCTCATCCAGATTCAAAAGTTCATCCTTCGTTTGCTTCACGCTTGGCAAGTGAGTCAAAATGAAAAGCAATTTAGATTTCAAGGAGGGCATACTTAGTATGATGATAGTGATTAGATTAGTGATATTTATTATATAGATACATCATCAGGTGCCATGCCGACTGGCGTAGGCGGTCATGGCTCTCCACAGCTCGCTGTCCTGAGTATTATTATGTATCAAAGTCGTTGTTGTTTCCTTGCCGTGCCAGGTTGTCAAACTGAATAATATTTTCTCACGTTGTCGCCCTCTGTCTCTGCTACCTTCAATCTTGCTTGGGCTTGTGACTATGTTCTCTAAACCTGCCTGTCTCATGAAGTGGCCCACAAAAAAAAAGATTGCCTTTTTCTTATATATTATTGTTGTTATATATTATATACATAGTTATAGTATAGTAGTGATATTATAATTAGGTACTTGGAAAATGTTTTGGGCTGAATCTTAGTTTGATTCTCCACTGTGACCTTTGGTCTACTTTCGAGGTATATTCTGACCTTTTGTTGTGCGATTTGGCAAGCGAAAGGTTAAAGTACTTAGAATAGAATTAATTACTTAGTTTAGAATTAGAAATAATATTTCTAATGTATGCTCACATCTCGCTCAGTGTGCAGAAATACTGATCGCTCAGTACAAATCATAAGTAAATTAAAAAAATTAATCAATTTGAAATGAAACAGTATGATAATAAGTTTGTCTGTGTTTAGATGTGAACTCAGTGATTGTTGTGATGTGACATCATGGCAGCCATTAATTTCATTGGTGTTACATGGAACTCCGTGACAACAGTGTGCTATTTATAGCACAACAGTGACTTAAACTAGGATTCAACCAATTTTTAAAAATAATGCTACATCATTAAAAATACTTTAGTTAGATAGACTTTGAAAATTGCAATTCAACGATACCTCAACCAAGTCTGTACATCAACCTTGAAAAAAGTTATCAATTTTTTTCGAATTAATTTGACATCAAAATAATGTACATGAATGAAACATATAGGAAAATATCAATAAAACTTGTGACTTCAAAATGTAACAGCTGACAATTTCTGAATTATCTTTGTTATTTTCAATAATACAATACACAAACTATACAGTTTTGTGTTTGTGAAGACAAGATGCTTATGTTGATCACATTTCTGGAATGTTCAGATGGACACAACTAATTGATATTCAAAATGGCTGCTAATTTGCATAATTATAATGAAAATAAATTAAATATCTATTAAACATAATAAAATAGAAACTATATATTTTTGTATTCACAAAGACAAGACGCATCTGTTGATCACATTGCTGTGATTCTCGGAAACATGTGCAACTAATTAATATTCAAAATGGTGGCCAATGTGCATAATTAAAACAATTGTTGATGTTTATAAAAAATTAACTACCGTTTTCTGCATCGTCCTGCATCCGTAAAAGTTACATAAATAAAAAGAAAAATGGTTACAGAAGTTAATAAATCAAGTTGCAAACATGTCAAATGATGTCGTCACTAATTTTCACTAAATGTCCCAAGAAATGTATAGCCTAAGCAACATTTTCCAAACACTCTATTCCCAGATATCCAAGTACGTCAGTGATAGTACGTCAGTATATAAGTCAGTGATACTACAATCTACATCACTATGATACTATGGCGTTAATGTAACATGATTAACTGGTCCATCATCTGATCATCATATCATGTCAATTGTCATGTTCCAAATATAACATTATTATATAATATATTAACATACATAGCTCCCATTTAATCATTCATTGCATATAGTATATAGCCTAGGCCTATGATGTAAGTCTAACTATCATACTTTCTATTAATTAAAATTTAATTGATTAATTTTAATTTTCTATTAATTAAAATTTAAATTAATACCATTATGATTATTAACTATTTTTCTGGCGACAGTCTCAGTTAATTGTCACAGCCAAGATGATAATTATGGTAACTCTTATGTCATAACTAGCATAACTGTTATGTCTTATGTCAGATCTAAATTAATTAAGGGGAATAACTACACTATATGATGATTTCCAAAATGCATTTTCAAGTTGATTTTCTGGGCATTTACAGTTTAGGTCTACACTGTGACATTTGTTCTAGTTTTGAGGTATTACGTAACCTTTGTGTGTGATTTGACTTCCGCGTTAGGGTTATAGAATTAGGATTAGTTAGTATTTAGAATGTCAATTGGGGCTCTCTCAGTGTGTAGCATGCAGAAATAATGAGAGTGCAGTAGAAATCATTGGAAAAGAAAAGAATTCTGTACAATCTCGTCTGTGTCGAAAGATGGGATATTCCGTGTGTAGTGACTGGGCATGTGCAGTAACCGTAGTGACACCACAGCATCTATCGATATGATTGATGTTCCAGGAAAATGCAAGACGTGAATGTAAACAGTGTACTATTTATAGCACAGTGTAGACCTAAACTTCAATTTTACTGATTTTCTTTAAAACTTTTATCAGACTCAAACTTTGCAGATCAAAAGAAAAATGACAAGAACAGTCTCAAATAAAACTATAATAATTTAATACGTATAAGGCATATATGCCTATTAAAAAAATTTAACTGTCAAACATAATCTGGAGAAAAAATGTAGTGCTGCTTAGTGGGGTCATTAACTTTTTTTCTCAAATCTCATTTTCCCCAAATACTGAACAAGTTGATATCCCTTAAACATTAATCTGTCTTCTATGCTCCAATACTTGCCATACTCAGGCAGAATATAATTGCCCAGCATATAAACCTAATGTACATATTAAAAAAAGTTTTATTTCACTGGCAGTTACAAATGTCCAGTACATGTATCCTTTTCTTGCTTGTTCTTTATGTCATGGGTTCATGTTAAGCAGATGTGGCCTATTTTTTACAGAACTAATCTCATACATTATTTAACAAAATGAACTTTCACCAAAGGCGTATACAACGCAATATCCATTGACCTGAGGCAAAGTGCTACAGTGGATAAAAAGCTTACTACATGGCAGACATGCAAGAGTTTAACATCACAGAAGGCATCCCACAAGGAGTTCTATCCCCCACACTCTTCATAATTTATATAGATGATCTTCTTTTTCTTTCATTCACTTGAAACATGTCTATATCTGTAATTCAATCTCCTGAATAAAACTCACTGTCTTGTGTAGTTCATACAGTGTCCCATAGAGCTTTGATTCCAGTGTTGTTTCCTCTGGCCAATTTGTCTGCCTCAGCGTTTCATGCTCAGAACACTGTTGAAGTATATTTTTGGCACTCTGTGATGACCTGCCAAAACTATTCACATCTCCATGCAGACAATCGTGCTATCTGGACCCAATCAGAACACATTGGAGTTGAAAAAGTTAGAATGCAGGAGGCAATAAATAAAGTTGAAGCGTGTAAAAAAAACCTGGGGTGTTCAAATAAACAAAAGCAAGATCATCACCACACTCTTCACCCTCTCCACAAAACCTGAAAATATACTCTCACACTCAACAGAGAAAGAGGGCGACAAATTGAGAAAATATTAGACAGTTTGACAACCTGGTACAGCAAGGAAACAACTACGACCTTGATACATAATACTGTGGACAGAGAGCTGTGGAGAGCCATGATCGCCTACGCCAGCCGGCATGGCACCTGATGATGATAAATACTCCCTTGTTTTATCCCTCTTTAAATACTCCCATGTCTCATCTCTCTTATTATTTCTCTGTATGTTGAGTTACTGCTTTCACACCTGATTGTCTATTGACAGTTTATTCTCAATATATATTTCTAATCAATCTGATGTCTTTCCAAACCATAACTGTTTCTTGAAGACATTCAATGTTGCATGTTGAGCTCTGTTGAAGTTATTGTTGTAGTCTCTGATGCAAATATAATACTGTTTTGGACTATGTTTATCTGTCAACTGATACTTAGTATAGCATCTCTCCTTTGTTTTTTTCTAAAACCAAATTGTTCTTCACCGACTTCAATGTCTATCTTGTTTTTAATCCTTTTTTGTAAATATAATATTTAGTAGTATTTTGGTTATGTGGCTCATTCAAACTTATTGTTCTGTATTCTGTACAATCCGCAGCCCTGGGCTTCTTAGATAGTGGTATGCATACTGATGATTTGATGTCTTTAAGTAGTTAGTAATGTAAAACATTATATAATGGTTAATACAATCAGTCAGTAAATAGCCTGCTAACATATTTGCATATGACAAAGTCATCATAGAGGAGATACAAATCAGTACAAAAATTGTTTCGCATAATCGATGTACGAGGGGGAGTCAATAAGTAAGTCACAAATGGCTCTTTAGAAAAAAACTGAAGACGATAAAAACCTGAAAACTGTTTATTTTTACACATACATTATCCCTTTACTTCTCAACATAATTTCCACCAACATTGATGCATTTATCCCATCGTTTTATGAGTCCTCCCCTACCTGCTGCGTAGAACTGCGTGCTCTGCTTTTTAAGCCACATTTTCACTTCACATTCAACTTCTGCGTCAGTCGCGAAATGCTTCCCGCCAAGGTGGGTTTTTAGTGGACCAAAAAGGTGAAAATTACTAGGGGCTAAATCGGGGCTGTAAGGAGGATGTTCCAGAATTTACCAACCAAGATTTTTTATTTTCTCCTGAGTTAATCGAGCCGTATGTGGTCTAGCATTGTCATGAAGGAGTAGCACTCCTCTAGTCAGCAGCCCTGGACGTTTTCTTCGAATTGCATCCCGAAGCACTGATAGAACTTCACAGTATGATTCAGAATTCACATTGTCACCTTTCTTTTTGAAATTGGTTAAAAGCACTCCTTGACAATCCCAGAACACTGTCAGCATAACCTTCCCTGCTGATGGTGTAACCTTGAATTTTTGGACACAAGGCGAAGAAGGATGTTTCCATTGCATTGAAGCACGCTTTGATTCAGGCTGGTAGTGATGCACCCATGATTCGTCCCCAGTAATAATCCTGTTCATCATGTCTTCTCCTTCATTTGCGTATTGACAGAGATGCTCCAATGACAAGCCTAATCGGTTCATTTTGTGTTCGTCCGTCAATTGTCTGGGCACCCACCTTGAACACACTTTCTTAAATTTCAATCGGTCATGCATGATGCTGTATGCTGAACCATGTGAGCACCCTATTGCAGCTGCTACAGCGTCTATCGTTACTCGTCTGTCACCTCGAATCATCTCCTCAACCCGCTGCACAGATGCGTCTGTTGCAATTTCAACAGCACGACCAGATCGGATTTCGTCAACAATTTTAGAGCGTCCTTGAGAAAAATTTTTTACCCAGCTGTGCACCGCTTTACGGGACAAACAATTGTCAGCATAAACAGGAAGCATTTCTTTATGAATGTCTTTTGCAGGCAGTCCTTTTGCCCATTAAAAAACGCACAACAGCACGTTGTTCATTGATTGTACACTCTGTCAGTACAGTAGCCATTTTGTTTTTTGTGCTGCGCATGCGCAAGGTACAGCTAGCGCCATCTAGCGAACATAAACATAAAGTTCTATGATGATATCAACTATAAACAGCTTTAGAAACCACCTACTGCATTTTCCTGCCATCCAACATCAATTTGTGACTTACTTATTGACTCCCCCTCGTAGCTACAAATAAGGTGTGAAAATCAATGTTTGTAGAACAAAGGTAGTATCAAACAAATAAACAGACTCGATAAAAAGTATAGATATTAACATCGCATGAAATCTCATCAAACAAATGCAACTGTATCTTTGTTCATTGATATTACACATAATTGATTTTTTTATCGAGCAGTTTGGAATTCAAGATATAAAGCTCCAGCAAGTGATGGTATAAACATTGGCTTTTCATATAACAATGAAGATCCTGCACAGAAACTAAATAGAGAGAAGAAATGGGCGATCGGCAGGAAACATTTGGAACAAGCTGCACGTCATAGAACCTGTAAGTAAACAATGTTAACTGTTCAATCAGAATAAATGAAAAAGGTAAAGTGCATTGTTACCAAATGGCAAAAATATTCCAAGAACAAATCTCATGTCACAATGTGTAAACTTGACCCACAAGTATATTTATTTTGCGACTGTAAACCCAACTGCTAGTACTTTACATCTATTTATTTCAGTATATACCTGGTAGTTATTATCTACTATTTCTGTGATGTTTCATAGAAGGTTATGTGTATTTACAAGTTGGCCATATGTGTCATGTGACGTATTCCTTCCAGAACGTTGTCTTCCCAATGAACTCTCTGAACCTCTCTCTGTCTTGGGCGATGTGGCTTGCATTTTCTAGCGATGTATTCATATTATCTTTAATGTCGTCAGTCCATCGTCTTCTTGGTCTGCCCCTTCTCCTCTTCCCAGGTACTCTTCCCTCCATTATTTGTCTTTCTAAACAGTTATGTCTCTTTATATGACCAAACAGGCGTAGTTTTCTTTTTGTTATTGTGTTTAGTAACCAACACTCTGGAATATTCAGTGTGTTTATAATATCTGAGTTTCTGATTTTATCCTTCCATGATATTCTAAGTATCTTTCTGTAGCATTTCAGCTCGAAGGCGTTGATCTTCTTTGCCGCTGTTTTACTTAGAGTCCATGTTTCACAGCCGTATGTTGCAACCGGAAAAATAAAAGTTCGTAACATCAGCACTTTCGTTTCTATTTTGTTGTTTTTCCATATGTTTTTCAGCCGTGTTATTTTGCAATATGCCATTGCCAATCTCTTCCTTATTTCTGCCATGCAGTCTCCTGCACCGTTGATGTTTGCTCCTAAGTATTCAAATTTATCCACACATTCTATCTCGGTATTGTCTATTCTGATTTTTGGTAGTTGTGTTGTTATATCTGTTGACATGATTTTTGTTTTCTGCGTGTTTAAATACAAATTTTGTGCTTCGCTATATTTCTTTGTGTTCTTGATTAGTTGTTCCAATCCCTTTATATCGTTTGAAAGAAGTACTGTGTCGTCTGCGTAGCGTAGTTCCGGGATTATGAATCCACCTATGTTTAAAGCGTGGTAGTCAGTGTTGTGTATGTCTTCTCTCACGTTCCTCATTATACTTTCAGCGTAGATGTTGAACAGGTATGGGGATATGAAGAAGGCTAATGCCTTCATCATCATCACAGACTTGATCTAGCAAAAATTATTCTATCTAACTTTCAACATCTGTTTGCCACAAATCTTTAGCAAACTAATCTTTTCCTGTCTATCTAAAGTATCCAGTTTGTTTAGCTAATCCCTGCAGAGTTCTTTGCATGTCTTATCTTGATCTCTCATATCTTACTGTCCATTAATGAGTTGTATGCCTAATTTTTGAAGAAAATTCATTTTCATTCTACTGTTACAATTGGTATTTAGGTTTGTGTTTCTATTGTACTCATGTTGCGTTCAATTTTATTTTACTTCTACTTTCCATTGGGAGGGAGGGGGGAGTGTAACCTCCTTTAAGTTGCGTTTTATGACATGCATGATAGTCGAAACTGTTTCCATGGATAAGCCAAGAAATGTAACTTTAACCTGTAGCTACCCAGACAAAAATTATGCAACTTCCTCTGGAACCCCGCCATTTTTTAATGATTTGTGGTTTTTCTGCATGTGTTTGATTTTTTAGCATAACTTTTGTATTTATTGAGTTATTGATTTTAAATTCAGGGACAATAGAGACAAGTGGATGCTTTATATGGTTTGGGGTATTTTTTCCTTGTGTATGTCAGTGTTATGTTGTATACAACCAAAATTGAGAATCTGGACAAACGCACACAAGAACTTACGTCGTCAATGTCCTACGTAGGCCTAGCTGCAGAAAAAAATGGCTCCTCAAATTCCTTGTCAGAAAGGAAATTATTTATATAACTATTAAATATTATAAACATTCCCCTCAAATCCCATATGTTTATCTACAGTACCTGCAACACTAAAGCTTTAAAAGTCGTCTTGTTCTTAAATCATAATCCGTGAAGAATTAGCAAAAAATGGTGTAAAAGAAGTTTGGTATAGACATTTTGGTTTGCAAATGGGAAAAGGTTGAATAAATTGTCACTAGTCTTATATGTTGTAGCAGAAAAACCAAGGGAAATCAATGTATTTAATATTTATTATAAAAGAATGACATGAAATTAACATTGGAGATTGTTGTCCATGACTACGATTGACTATGTCTAAACTGTGACATATTTCGACATCAGGCACCTACGGAAAGAGTAAACTCGCCAAAATTTTTCGACAAGGGCCTTCTACAGGTTAATGTCCAAAATGTGACAAAATAAAAAAAAAACCCATGTATTGGCAGAGTTAGGAAAGAAAATAATACTAGCGAATCCCCTTATTATAAGACTAAAGGGACTAGTGAAATAATGCTAAAAAACTTTAGCACACAATTTAGCAACGGTAAGACGCAAGGTCATTTCTTCCATTTGCAACCTACCTGTACTTCTATAAAATACAGCAATGAGGATAATACAGTGCGACCTTTGCCCGGAGGCGTTGCCAGCCACTGGAGTGTCCCTGATATCGGATTCATTCATTCATTTAGAGCTGTCACAGCGACATAGGTTGATTACAATGGCATGTGATAGCATCAGCCATTATGATAAATTCTAGCCTATTCAATGAACATTTAGATTTGCCTTCAAATCGCAAAGGTAGGAAAACAGTTTTTGTAAAGACAATTGGGGACAAGAAGTTTCACTGTTAATTTTGGTTGCATAGCAGATGGGGAACACCACCCCCATCTCCTCCCAGACTTTGGGCAAAATGGAATGAGTGGATGACAATCATCCAATTTAGCTGTGACGAAGGGTTGCAATATAATAAAAAAGCTGACAACACCACAATAGCTAAGAGAGTCAAAGAATTGTGGTGGATGTTTCGTCCGAAACGATAATCCGATCTTTCAAAAGGTCCAATCAGTAATGCAATGGATGGAAGTGAGAACGACGTTATCTTGAAGATGATGCAGATGGGGACAATTTACTGGTAGACAGTGAGATAGAGATTTATGATATCCACCCTGTTGTTCCCATGACAGGATAAAATCTGAACCATTTCAGAATTCAGACAGTTACTCCGACTTCAAAGGATTTTAATGACTTATACGCACTGGTATGTTATTTTTCCTTTACCAGTATTTGACGTTATTCGGTTATTGTTTTTGTTTCTACTGCAAATAAAATTTTTTTTTATTGTGCTCTTATATAAGCAGAGACCCCTATATCACTATTAGAAAAATACACAAATTCTGCTCATATTTAGAATTATTGTTAGTTTTTGCCTTGAATTTGTATTTTCCTGATATTTTTTAAGGTTGATCTCTAACCATGTGTATTTTAGTGAAAATTGATCAAAGTGCTGTGGATAAGGAATGGCTTTCTGAATGTATGCCTGAACATGTTCACAAAATATCCACCCATTATGGTATATATCAAGATCTGTTCAACGGAGCACACTTTCATCCCATTGTACCTCTGGAAGTGTCATTTGATTATGATGAGGAGTTAGTCACGCCGGTTTACTATGGAAATATGATACCTCCAGCAGAGGTATGTATCGCTGAGAATAAGTATATTGTATATTGATTTATCCTGTCACGTACTGGCAGAGACCAATCACCTTTGGGTTTGCCCAGAGTTCACCAACGTTGATAGAATTACTTTCATTTTGGTGCCATGACATGCAGATATGGATAAAAGAAGCAGGATGTAAGGCATGGCTACTGGGCCATTTCACACACACAACACAAAAACAGAAATTAATAAACATAAATGACTCACCTATTCTTGGTGGATTTCTAGTATACAATCCACTTTGAAATTTACTTTGAAATTGCAATCCACTTTGAAATTTACAGGAAATGTGTGGTCTGCATATAGAATCTTTCCATCTTTATGTGACCAGGATATTTAGTCTTTCACAGGACTAGGGATATTATGAACAAGCTTCCATCAGTTAAAAGAACCTTTTCTTTCAGAATTTTCAGCTGCTGTGTGCTAACATAATATGTTAACTTCTTGTCAACATGATCTACACCTCTTATATAATGGGAATAGGACTGTAGAGCGCAAGGTTTATCCACAACCTGCACATTGGCAAAAATTACAGAAATTGCACATTAATAAACATAAATGTTTTTTTAACGTTTTAATCGGACCTGCTTAGTGAAGGTCTGCACATCTTGTGTAGCTGTCATCAAATGAAAAGGCCTCTTGTTAAACCATGACATGTAGAGAATGTTGCCATAGTCTCCCTCAGACATGCTGGAAAAAGAGCTAGTGTATCCATCGCCTGTCATATCAGCTAATGCAGCAAGATTTACATTTGTAAATCCCAAGAATTCCTCATCAGAAACCATATATATTTTATTATTGAAAATGGTTTCCATTTCAACTCAATTTGCAAAGATTGGAATGGAAGATATAAGATTAAATTACTGTCTCCATTGAAAAAAATCACAGGAAAAGGAAGTTCAATTATTGCTATCCCCATTTCCACTGTTTCCCGGATGAATAACCTTATATCTGTTTTTTGTGGTAGAAGAGAGAATAACAATGGGTACAATGACCCACTGATGGCCTGAACAGGATGTAGCAGTCATCACAGTCTTTTGAACTCCTGTCAATCATGAGCCAGTCTTCTTGCTTCTGTTACTGTCATGTTCAGGTGGTCTTTGTTATCTTGCTGCCATCTTCTTCTTGATTTGCCTCTTGTTCATGTCCCTGGCATCATCCCCTCCATTATGGTCTTCTCTAGGCCGTCATGGCGTTTGATATGCGCAAAATATTGTCGTTTTTTGGAAAGAACCATGCTGTTTAGCTAGTTTTCTTTTACATTAATTTCTCTCAGGATGGCTATATTGGAGATCTTTTTAGTCCATGGTATTCTGGGGATTTTTCTGTAACATTTTGTTGCAAATGCTGCTATTTTTTTTGTCACTTTGCTGGTGATTGTCCAGGATTCACACCCATATATTGGTAATATGCAAGCTCTTAGGAATGTTAGTTTTGCAGCAGTTAAGCCATATGGTCTTCATTTGTATCAGCTCCTTTGATGTGAATCAGCTTCTTTGATAGCCAACCTCCTTCTGACTTTTTTTATAACAATCCCTGTTACTGTTGATAAGAGAACCAAAATATTAAAACCTGTTGACTCTTTTTCTAATTTGCTGTTGTTGATACTGACTAATTCTTGAGACTAACGGGTATTAAACCAGTCCATTCAACGGCACCAAATCGCCTAGCAACTATTGCACACTCATTCTTCTGTACTTGACTAACCGCATCTCCAAAAAAAGATATTTGTCAAGACATTCAATCCGTGCACTCAAAGTCATCAGAACGGACCAATCGAGACAAGGACTATTACAACAACAACAAACATCCCGTACAGGTATTGAAATATCAGCCCTTGTATAACTAATACGGATATTATATGTTATAAATATCCGTATTAATTATAGGGCTGATAGGTCTTCTTGTAAACATGGATAACATATATAGACAATACAATTTCTGCTTCAAATAATTGTTTATACAAGTAAATTTAAGTAGGAAGCCAGATGACAATTTAAAAATTCTTGAGACTAACAGGAATTGAACCAGTCCGTTTAACGGCACCAAATCGCCTAACAACTATGGAAAACACTATCAATACACGGAGTACCAGAACATTTAATCAATATATACAAGGGCATTTATACTAATAGCCAATGTGCAGTAAGAACAAATGCAGGTGTGTCCAATAAGTTCCAAATTCAATCAGGAGTTTGCCAGTGGTGTATCCTATCCCCTCTACTTTTTATAACATATATCAACCACATCTATAAACTAACAAGTACCAACGAAGAAAATAACATAAAAGACAAATTGAACGAACTACTCTTTGCAGATGACCAAGTACTAATAGCGACATCAGAAGAACAATTGCAAGACCATATGAACAGACTCCACACAACATGTCATAAATTCAACATGAAGATCAATATTGAATTACCGAAATAATGGCAATAGCAAAGAAAGAAAGAAATATCACTATCTCCATCGATGATAAACACCGTAAACAGGTAAATGAGTTCACTTACTTAGGAAGCATTATATCGAGTGAAAGGAAAACCAGTAAAGAGATACAAAATAGATGCAACAAAATATACCAGATCCTAGGACAGATGATACGTATTTTAAAGAACAAAAATGTAAACATAGACACTAAAGTTGCATTATACAAGACTATTATTATTCCATCACTATGCTACCAGTGCCAAACCTGGACAATGACAGCACAAGACAAAAGAAAAATAGTGACAACAGAAATGACATGTCTACAAAAAATACTCGGAGTGTCATTAAGAGATAGAATTAGAAACGATAACATCAGACAGATAGCCAAAATAATACCAGTATTGGAACACATCAAAAGACAACAAATCAAGTGGTTTTCACATGCTTCCAGACTACCGACAGATAGCATGCCACAAATGACCATGACACATAGACATAACGGTTATAAAGCCAGAGGCAGACCATGTAAAAGATTGAACACAAAAATCAAAGAAGCGACAGGAACAAGCTTACAAACAGCGCACAAGAAGGCCATCTCCAGAGAACTCTTCCACCCCTGACACCGCAAGACAAATAAGGGCCACAGCGTATAGATAGATAGAATAAAGGAGTGAATAATGCATATAGTTGTGTTTTGTTGTTGTTGTTTGTAAGATGACAGTGGTGAGCAAGTTGTGAAGTTGAAAATCGGGGGAAAACTCTCAAAGCTACAATTTAAAAATTGCCAAAATAATTTCTTAACACATCAAATACTTGAGCAATGTGTGACAACACTGTTAAAATCCTTCTAAATACCTATTCCTGTATATATGTTGTTTCATATCCAAACTTATAATGTAATATGGACTAAACAAACTAATAAAAAAATGCAGAAATCACATACTATGTCCATCCGTTAAACACTAGACCTAGGCCGATATACAACGTAATTGTTTTCCATGCCGACGCGTGGGAACCCTGATAAATATTGTTTTTGTGTTATTCAATGAATAAATGAACATTCTTATAATATAACAACAACGAACATGTAGATATTACTTTCCATGACGATTATGAACTATGCCACACGGTACTACATTTGATAATAAAATATGGCTTCAAAAATTTGTTCTAGACTTTATGTGAATAAATGCGCCAGCAATCTCTTTCTTACAATTGTAATGTGTAAATAAATTTGACTTTTAGACTGTGACATATTCCTAGCTTCGTGTGGCAGAAATTCTACATCATGTGAGCTAAATGTCGTGTGATTCCGTACTGGGGAATTGGAGTATAGCAACAGAGGTGACTGGAGACACCAACTGGCCACTGTTAACGTAATGTCGTTGGCGTTTCCAGTCGCCTATGGGGTCTGTAAGGTTAATATAAAAAAGAGTTATTACGTTATGAGTCAGGAATGTTTGGAGAACAAAGTTACAACAGTCAAGGTAGAAGGCAAGAACGATTGATAGCAACATAAGAAAATATTAGATATTCTGATATTGTGGCCTGGCAGAGCCAACAACGATCCTGATAAAAATACTGGAAATACAGATATATGTTCCATGATCACTTTGTCAGTCGGCACCTGATGATGAATACATTACAACTTAAATACATTTAAGAGCATTTCTTGTTCCTGTGATGGGAGTGTGACAAAACTTTGTAAAAATAGAAATCATGAACATAGAATGCAATTTAAACTGTGTGTAGTAAGTTACTGTTGTGATTGTTGTGAATGACTGATTTCCTTCACAATTTAAGATTTGTCTAGTCAAGTCTCTGTAATATAGCGACAACTACAAGAGCATTCGGTATAGACATTCTGAATGGATTCTATGAATTTGGGTTCAGGGGATTGTGCAGCAGATATCTAGAAACGAATTGCAATAGAGTTCAAAATTAGCTCAAACGGAAAATATTTGGCAAAGCAGCAGCTGTAAAGCTAAATTACATCTAAATGGAGCAAGCATATTTTCAGTAGCAATTTATTACTGAAACATGGACTCTTAATAAATCGATGACAAAGAGAAACGGTACTGCCTTTGAAATTAACTGCCCGCAGCAGATAAACTTACCTAGAATCTTGAGGAGCTCAGAACATCCATAAAGAAGACTACACTCTGTTATGAATATGTCACCTGAATAATGAACATCATGACAAGTGTCTTAGAGTTCTTATTTGATGCTGTTTCCTCAGACTTCAGTAAAACCATCTGTGTTGTACGAGCATAAAGAAGACAGTTTGTGGACATTAGTTATGACATCTCCTGATGGAAACCTTGCAGATCATAATAAAGAACTACTACACTGGTTTGTGTAAGTTGTTTTAACAGAAGCTTCATGTAACATATATTTTAGTTCGGTTATTGGTTACACTCCTGGTAAACCCTTAGGAGCTGTCTTCCCAAGTGGATGTTGATAGGTTTATTTTATTTATATTTACTGTTATTCACAGATTATGCAGAGATTTTGTGTGTTTAGTACATTGGGTGTAAGTCATGTTATTTCAAAATTTAGGGTTATTTTAAAATGTCCAAGATACCAGGCCAAGAGGCACACTAGCAACCATGGTATCACGCAACACAACTAGATAGCATTTCTTCACAACACAATTTAAATAATCGTAATGGTGCTCGCCGTGTGAAGTTCCCCCAGGAAAGTTTAATTTAGTTTGTTTAATTAAATTGTTTGCAGAAACAGTTAAACAGCATGGCTCAGAAGTATAACAGCAATGATGTAAATAACTTCACAAGCTGGTATTATTTTAGTAGTTGTAATAGCACAAATCAACAGTGCAGTTGATTATTATAATACAATTATTTGTCTACAGAGGTAATATTCCCTGCAGTAGTCTAGAGAAAGGAGAAACAGTCTGTGACTACCTTCAGCCATTTCCATCTAAAGGGTTGGGGTTTCTGAGATATGTCTTTGTCCTGTACAAGCAGAAACAAGCCCTTGACTTTAAGAAATGGCAGAAACCTGCAGGCTGGTGAGACTACTTTTATGTTTTAAATTATTTTCTGTCAATTGTTGCCATAAGAAGTTGATATTGCTATTTGATTACCTGTTGTATTATTATCTTTGTTTACATTAACCTTTAGCATGCCAGGGCAGGTGCACCCGCCAATGGTTTTATATTTGCAAACAGCCAACGGTGCGAACACCCGCCATTGCTATGCCCTTATTAGACAATGTGGAATCACATGATTGTTATATTATGTGACCAGGAATGTGCGTAAAATAAGCTAGAAATACATCACTTTCATCTTGTGTTGACGTTTGCTGTCAATCATAGCTTTCGTTCTAGAATTTAAACATTGTTTGAATCCTGTTCAATCTTAAATTATGGATGCCATATTCCAGGAAATGCAGAATCCATAAACCTTCGGGTTATAGTCATGTTTGACTTCACACGACTTTTCTGAAATTGCTGGACCTGTAGGCCTAGTTGATAATGTTAGGAGGTAGATGTGTTGTGTTTGTTTAGGACAGATGATATTTTCAACATGTTGGTGACCGAAACTAACTGTTATGCTAAGCAGACGAGTGACTAGAAGGGACAGGACACCAGTATCTTATCTCGTGTGAAGCTGTGGAAGGAAGTCACAGCTGATGAGATCAATTTTTGCTTTGTTGCTCATGGATCTGACCATCTAATGAACTGTATTGGTCAAATGACTGTCTCCTAGAGATGGCTGGGTTCAGGAATGTCATGAGTAGAATGTTAATGAACTATCTTACCAGTATAGGGTAACAATGCAGTGGATACCATCTCACTGTGGAATACCAGGAAATGAAAAAGCAGACTGACTGGCTAAGGAAGATGCTACAGAGGACCAACCAGATATACCAATCACCTACCATCAGAAAAAAACAAGTTATCAAGTCAATAAGAAAGCCACCAACACAAGATGACTATCACATTATGAGCAGATCAGAATGGAAATGGTAAATGTGAATTTAATAGCGGGGTTGAAATTGTTGATGAAGCGAGACAGTTCTGCTTCTGTCATGTCAGTAATACCTATCCCATCATCAATGTATCTGTGGAAAAGAGATGGGAATGGGCCATCGTAGGTAGACCAAACTAGATGTTCTAGATGTCCCATGAAAAGACAGGCATAGCTAGGCCCCATCTTAGTGCCCATGGCCACACCACTGATCTGATCGAAAAAATGTCCATCAAATTCAAAAGAGTTGAGTGTGAGCACCAGTTCAGCAAGGCGGATAAGGGTGGGAGTAGATACAGAAGGATACAGACTCTTGTCCAGAAAGAACTGCAACGCCCTAAGACCATCGGCATGTGGTATAGACGTGTACAGAGAGCAAACATCAAGGAAGAACAGATGATAGGTGCAATCAGAAGAAAAATGGTGAGAGCATGCGTGGTGTCTTTAAAAAATGAAGGCAGTGCCTCGACTAAGGGCTGTAAAATACTGTCGAGGAAGTCAGAGATGCACTCTGTAGGACGAGCAAGCTGAGACAATAGGTCTGCCGGGATTCAATTCCTTGTGTATTTTGGGCAGCATATAGAAGACAGGTCTGCCTAAACAGCTTTTATCGATGCAAAGAGCCTTGGCAGTGGTGGGAAGGTGGTTGTCCTGGATGAGGGTGTTCATAGTGTTGTTGACCACCTTCTGGTTAGATACCGTCGAGTCTGATGTGCGAGCAGTGTAGAAAGAGGGGTTAGAGAGTTGTTGGTGGCCCTCCTGGAGGTAAAGGTGCCTTGCGCCACACAACAACGGCCCCACCCTTATCTGCTGGTTTGATGACAATATCATCCCGGCGGCGAAGATTCGCCAAGGCGCGAGATTCATCAGGGGTGATGTTGGAGCATTTGATGCGGCTGTGATGAAGTGATTGGATGTCATGGAGGGTGTTCTTGATATAAAGATCAAGAGCCTCAGATGCACCAGGTTTAGGAGTCCAAGAATGTTTCTTCTGTTCATATCGAGAGAACAAATCATCAGTGGCAGATGACGCTTTGCCAAAGAAATGATAATGCAGCCGAAGACGACGATGGTCGCGGTGGATATCCTGAAGAAGCGAATATTGATCATATGCAGGACAGAGAGGGACAAACTTGAGGCCCTTGTTGAAGACAGAAATTTCACTGTCAGAGAGACTCAGGTCAGGAGAAATGCAGACCACCCGGGTATTAGTGGTATTAAGGTAAGGCAGAGGTAAATTAGCTGCCGCAGTATGACTAGAACGGGGTAAAACAACGTGAGATGTGGAGTGGATGGAATTAAGTTTACTGTGGTGATGATTGCACATAAACTGGTACAACTGTCCATTGAGAACGTGGATAATACCCCGAATGAGGGAGTAGAGTAGAATGTTGTTGTTAGTAAGGGACTGTAAATGCTGTAACAGTAAGACTTTAGAAGTATCTAAGTCAGATAAGAGATGGGTATGGTTGGAACATATAATGCTCATGCGCTGAAACGCGCATTTATCATCGAGGCGTTGGAGTAACCGCTGCTCTCGCTGATATAAGAAACCCGCAGACGGGTGAAAGTGAGAGGTAAAGCCTTTGGGTATAATGTGACGATGACCACACGTGACAAGAAAATGGCGGTGACAAAAGAATTTGGTTTTCTTGAACGTAACAAAGGCGAGGTCAGTGACTGTATGACAGATGTCATGCGGTAGAAGGCTGAAGCAAACAATGGCGTAGTGCCTAATACTGTTAAAGAAGTGCTGCAGCGAATGCATGATGGTGGAAGATATAGATGAAAATGAAGTTAAACAAAATACTAAAACATAAAAGTACGTGCTAGACAAGTAGTTGCAGTGGATATAAAATGATAGTCAATAGAAGGTGGTACTGCTAGTAGAACATAATAGAAAATAATACTCATGTGGAAGACAGGTAATGAAGTCCTACTGAATGACGACTAAAACACTACACTCTATCACTAACGGATGTAAATATGGTACATACAACAAAACAAAACACAGAATATAATCATACAAATGACAATACACAGGACAAAGTTGATGTTTCGGACCAATAGGCCTTTTTCAAGATACGGACATAACATACAAACATTTAAAAAAACCACAAGTAGAAATGAATGCGTATCCGAGTGAAATGTGGTAGTTAGATAGATACCGGAAGCATACGAACAGGAAGTACACAAAGACAATAATACAGGTGGAACGAGAGGAACAAAACGATGACGTAACAAAAACCAATACGACCGAGAACTAAGCGAAAGAGTGGTCGGAATTGAGTCCAAATGGCCTGATGGTACCCAACTCGAAAATGAGACCATTTTCTAGGGCGTACCTAGATCTATCATCGGTGGTGCAGGATCTGATGACAGTGACCTGAATGTCAAGGACACCACGGTGTCCATCGCCGTTGAAGTGATTAGCCACAGGAGTGGGTGTTCTTATTCATATGCTTCCGGTATCTATCTAACTACCACATTTCACTCGGATACGCATTCATTTCTACTTGTAGTTTTTTTAATGTTTGTATGTTATGTCCGTATCTTGAAAAAGGCCTAATGATCCAAAACGTCGACTTTGTCCTGTGTATTGTCATTTGTATGATTATATTCTTTGTTTTGTTGTATGTACCATATTTACATCCGATAGTGATAGTGTGTAGTGTTTTGGTCGTCATTCAGTAGGACTTCATTTCCTGTCTTTCACGTGAGTATTAGTTTGTTTTAGCAGAATCTGTCCATTTCTAAATAACTTTGGAACCATATTATAGCCAATTTAATTATGAATGTAGCTAATAGATGGTAACAACGTTCAGTGTATAATTTGTTAATGTTTTTCACCATTTAGTTTGACTGCATTATTCTTCAGCCAATTTTCAATTATGTCTTGTTTCAGGGATAAATGTAATGTTATGTTGTAGGGATAAATGTAATGGTATGTTGCAGGGATAAATGTAATTTTATGTTGCAAGGATTAATGTTATGTTGCAGAGATAAATCTAATGTTATGTTGCAGAGATAAATCTAATGTTATATTGCGGAGATAAATGTTATTTTGTAGAGAGAAATCTAATGTTATGTAGCAAAGATAAATGTATGTTTGTTGAAGGGACATGTGTATAAATGTCTTAGAATTGTTGGGCATATATGGTATTATTTCATAGACAAGCGTGATATGTTGCAGAGACAAATGCAATGTTTTAGGTTCTAGATGACCTCGCTTTCATAAAAAGCATACCAATTTAGTGATGAATTTTATCTTTCAGTTTTTCTCTGAGAGAGCGGTCATTCAGCACCTTAGATTTCTATCGGGAAAATGAAGACAGCCTAACACCAGCGGGATTGTCATTTTTTCAGAGTAAATGGGACAAGTCTGTGACTTCTGTATTCCATCATGTTTTAGGTAAAAGACAATTAGTTTTTAAATGATTTCAGGCCAACTTTGTCGTATAGATATAGTGAGTGTACCACAGTGTTTGGGTGATCTTTAATTTGGGAGATAATGGTAGTTTATCTGTGCTCTTGTCACACAGTATGCAGATTAGAAAGAAATTACTGACCACATTAGGGTTCCAATCCAAATGCTCAAAATTAAGAAACAATTGTAATCACTAAGTTATAATTATAAAATTTTGTAACTAGTGAATTCAATATTTTAAATATATTCAAATTCTATGTTTGTAATACATCAATACTTGTACAGGATGTTCATTGTTGTAATGGTTCTTGTCTCGATTAGTACGTTCTCAGGTACACAAGTTGAATGTCTTGACAAGGTCATATCTTTTATTGTGGATGTAGTTGGTCAAGTACGAACAACCTGTTTACTTGCATTGCAGGGCGATTTGGTACAGCTAGAATGGACCTGGTTCAATTCTCATCAGCTGTAATAATTATTTTCGGTACAGTACAGGTAAACGCTACCACATAGTTGAAATATTTCCTTTATCTATGTTTGCAAATTTCATGTTCATCATTTAATAATTTAAATATTATTTTATTTTAGGGTTTGGGTTAGGGTTAGGATAGTTGTGTTTTAAATAACTAACCACAACTCTAAATAAATAAATATTTCAATCATTAAATAATGGACATGAAATTTATATAGACAAGGGAAATAAACATGTGGTGGCGTCTTCTTGTACTGTACCTTATTTTCATTTGGCCTTATGCTTCCTACTAGAATTTGCTTAAATTCAATATACAATCTATCTATCTATCTATACGCTGTGTCCCTTGTTTGCCTTGCAGCGTCAGGGGTGGAAGAGTTCTCTGGAGATGGCCTTCTTGTGCGCTGTTTGTAAGCTTGTTCCTGTGGCTTCTTTGATTTCTGTGATCCATCTTTTACATGGTCTGCCTCTGGCTTTATAGCCGTTATGTCTATGTGTCATGGCCATTTGTGGCATGCTATATGTCGGTAGTCTGGAAGCGTGTGAAAACCACTTGATCTGCTGTCTTTTGATGTGTTCCAATACTGGTATTGTTTTGGTTATCTGTCTGATGTTATCGTTTCTAATTCTATCTAATATACAATATACAATGGCCTGTTAAAATAAAACCTGCATGTGCTGCATCACCTATTCCAGCATGTGAGGAGCATGAAGATGTCATCACTGATATAATAGCACACATTGATGAATAAATGGTCACGTCGTGATTCTCTTCAAATATTAAAGTTTTATGTGCAAGCAATCAACAACATGGCCAGTGTGATAACGAATCTGTCCAAATTTGACCAACAAGCGGTGATTCAGTTTCTTACAGCCGAAAGATATCACCAACCAACATTCATGAAATAATGTTGCTGTTGTATAGTGGAAAATGTGTTTCAAAGACAACAGTGAAAGATTAGGCAAGAATATTTCTGAAAGGGTGACAGGTAGCAAATTATCTTCCGTGACTGGGCCATGAATGCAACAGAATGACACTGTGCCACAGCATGCTGGGTCGCTTATTCTTCATCGCTGTATACAACTGGTCTAGTGTGTTCTTGTAGCAGACAGCATTGATTTTCACACTAGGCTCTTTAAAGTGCACCAAAAGGAGTCCTTCTTGGTTAAAAAAAAGGCAGTAGTCAAGCCTATCCTGCAGATATTTATGCTTTGAATTTTTGCTCTTTGGGTGATTTAAGATGTAGGATGTTTCCATTTCATGCTGATTTGCTGCATGGCTCAAAGTAGTGACACCACGATTCATCACCAGCCACTATCCATGACAGAAATGCATCACCTTCCACAGGGTAACACTGCAAGTGGTTCAAACTCCACCACTTTGTTCTTCCTTATGATGCTCAGTCAATAACCATGGTACTCACTGAAAACACATGTTCCGATATTTCAGTTTTTTCCCAGCAATAAGTTGAACTGTTCCCAATGAAACAAAAATGAAATAAAAGACAGCTATCACTTCTCAGACGAGAGACAAGAACTGCGAAGAGTAGAAAAATGTTTACCACCACACACAGGTTTTAAATTGCCGGAAATCAAGACACAATTAAGAGATAATGCAACACAAAGTTACGACCGAGTAAGTCTTATGAAAGCAACACAGAAAACAAAAGGCACCTACCCAGAACAATGGATTCATGTCTATACTGACGAGTCTGCTTTCAAAGCCATCATCAAAGCAGGTTATGGTGTCTATATAGAATATCCAGACAAAACATCTGATGAGTTGTTTGATGCCTGTGGAGAGATATGTTCTAACTATGAAGCTGAAATAACCACTAGAAGTTGTCTTGTACCACCTGAAGATGATATTTAATGCCTTTCCATCAAAAGTCCAAAACATTGTTATTCTTACAATGTCCACTCTTCAAGCACTAGAATGTGATGGACATTGTAAGACTGAGCTGGTTTAAATATATCACCATGTCAACCAGCTGCTTACATCTTATGAAGTCAGCATTGTTATGCAGTGGATTTCAGGCCACTCAAACACACCTGGCAATGGCAAGACAGACAGACTAGCAAAGATGGGAGCTCAGCAAAAACAGTCATATACACGAACAACCATGCACACAGTTAAAATAATGTTGAAATCTGTGAACAAAGAAAATTGGATGAACAGATGGGCCATGGGAAACGCTGGGAGGGAAATCTATAAATATATGACAAGCCCAAATCCTAAAGACAACATCAACCTCCTGGGAAGAAAAGACCATAGTATAATCTTCTGACTGCGCACACAACATTTACAGCTTAGCAATCACCTGAACAGAATACAATCACAACACATTTCAGGGTGCCGGATGTGCACTCATCCCTATGAAACTGTTGACCACCACATTTTTGAATGCCCAACGCTGGATCTATCTATCTATATTTGCTAAACTCTTTTATTGCTTTTCAGCATCAGCGGTAGAAGAGTTCTCTGGAGAATAAACAGTTAAAGTCAATCAAAATCTGAGCCGTACCAGCCTTTTTGGCATAGAGAAATTGAGAGCTCATGTTTATTCTCGCAAACCAAGGAATATGGAAAGAAAGAAAATAAGACAATTGTATCAAATAAAAGAATACGATACATTCAATTTATTGCTATCTATCTATTCGCTAAACCCTTTATTGCCTTTCAGCATCAGGGGTAGAAGAGTTCTCTGGAGATGGCCCTTGTGTGTGCTGAGTATATTGTGAAATTTGTCGCTTTTATTTCGGTGGTCCATCGTTTTCAAGGTCGGCCTATAGCTCTGCCTTCACTGCATCTGTGTAGCATAGCTTGCTGTGGTATGCTGTCTGGTGGTAGTCTGCTGATGTGTGCAAACAATTTGATCTGTTGGCTCTTAATATACTCCAAGATTGGGGCGGTCCCGGTTCTTTGTCTAATGTCCTCATTTCTCACTCTGTCTCTTGATATTCCTAGGATTCTGCGCAAGTATGCCATTTCAGCGGACACTAGTTTACGTTTGCCATGTGCTGTTATTGTCCATGTTTGGCATTGGTAGCACAGCATTGGCATAATAATCATTTTGAATAGTGTTATTTTAGTGTTTAAATCTACATTTTTGTTTCTGAAGATTGGTGTCATTTTCCCTAAGGCTTGGTATGCTTTACTACATCTATTGTATATTTCTTTGCTGCTCTTGCCATCTGTTGTTATATTGCTTCCTATGTATGTGAGTTATGTCACTTGTTTTAGGCCTGTTGTTTCCAATATATATATATATATATATATATATATATATATATATATATATATATTGGTGATTCTTTCTGTTCTTCTTTTCTTCATTACTTCATGTTAAAGGTGTGGCATGTTTGATGTAACCTGTCTACTTGTCTTTGTAGTTGTTCTTCTGATGATGCTACTAGTGTTTGGTCGTCTGCAAATAGAAATTTGTTTTAGTTATCCTTCAGATTGGTTTCTTCCGTTGTCTTTGCTACTTTGCAGATGTGATCTATGTATGTTATAAACATTTGGGGGATAGTACACATCCCTGTCTCACTCCTGACTGGATTTGAAAATAATCGGATGCTCCTGCACTTCTTCTTACTGCGGATGGACTATTGGCATACACATGCTCTGACATAGGCTTATCAGATGTTGTGGAATTTATATGTCTGTAATGTTATCCATAATTGTGCTCTATATACTCTGTCAAAAGCTTTCTCTTGGTCAACAAAAGCCAAATATAAATCTTGTTTATGTTCTGTCGCTCTTTCTGCAAATTGTTTGAGGACGAAGATTGCATCTGTACAGCTTTTATTTTTTAGCAAGCCCATTCACGTGTTGTTGAGCTGTGGTTATATATATGTGCACATCATCTTCTCTAGTATCTTGCTAAAGATTTTTCCTATGTGGCTTAAGAGTGATATGCCTCTATACTTAGTGCAGTCCATCTTACCGCCTTTTTTCTTCCAGATGGGAACAATCACCACTGTATCAACCAACGCTGGATGATGTCAGGCAAATGCTTCTCCTTCCAGGGCCAGATAAATGGAACACATTATATGGAACAAAACAACAGCTCACAAAACACATGCATATCACACAATGGCATTGGGTCAAAAGGGCATGAACCCTGGATCAGTAACCAACCAACCAACCATGAATCAAATCCTGGTTGTCACAATTGTGAGACCAAAATTCTAATCTACCATCTTTATACTCAAATGATGTCATTGTTTTCATTTCATATTTCTCGTTAAAGAGATGGCCATTTTGCTTTATAATTTGCTTTAAAATATTTCAGATATGAAAGAACCTATGTTTGAATTTATTCATCCACCAATGTACCACCCAGAACAGGAGGCATTTCCACACAAACATCCCTTCAATGAGTAAGTCTTTACATGCATTAATGTTGTTCATATTCCTCACAATACATCTTTGTTTATTACTAAATTATGTATAGAAAAAAAACAACAAATGTAGGAACGATACTTTCAATATCCAGGACTACCAGTTTGATGTAACACTGCTGGGATCTGGTAAAATGTAACTCTGCAAAGTAATGTAGAAAAACAGATCACAGAAAGCAGACTGAATTTTGCAATTATAAGCTCTTTAACTTCTGTATCATGAAATGAGCAATGATCGCAGCTTGGATGTACATTTATGTCCCAAAAGCAACATAGTTCCCATTCACCTATAAAATGTTTAACATAAGGTAAAAATATTAAGCTTTAGCTATTAGTCAATATTAGGTATGTTGATTATTTACTGCGCACATTGGATATGATCTCAGATCTCCACTTCGGTAAATATTTCAGGGTATAGTGTCCGATGGTTCCAGTTCTATGTTGGTTCAGTGTTCTTTTTATAATTTTTGGTATGTCTTCTCTAAAGGCTATGTCACTCACTATCTCACTCCCAATTTGTGCATTCTCGATACAGACTCATAATCATGTTTCTCAAAATCTTTTGATCATGCAGTCTCCAAAAGAGCATTAACCTTTAGATCACTAAATTAAAATTATGGAATATTCCTTGGGGGCCTGAATTCTTTTTGGAAAATTTTCGTTATTTTTGGTGAGTTTTGAAAATGTTATCACTATTTTGTTTTAGAAGATATTAAAATAATTTTTGCACATGTAAGTAAAGGAGTGAATAATTAATATAATCATGTTTGTATTGTTGGTGTATGTGTGAAATGACAGTTGTAAGCGAGTTGTGAAATTGAAAATTGGGGTGAAAATCTAAGAATGACATTTTAAAAAATCTCAAAAATAATTTTTTGACGACCCTAATACTTGAGCAAATGTATGGCAACATTGATAAAAATCCTCCTAAATTCCTATACCTGTTGTATATATATGTTGTTTTATATTCAAACTAATATAATATGGACTGAACAAACTAATAAAACATGAAGAAATCGCATACAATGTCCGTAAGTCCAACACTAGGTCTAAAACTACATACAATGTTGTTTGTGATCATTTGTTACATCCACTTTTGAAAATTCAATTAGTTATTTCTTGATTATAAGTTTGTAGATTGCTAATGAGCCCTATTTGAGCTGTAAATGTCCTTGGACAGTTCGGACATGGAATGACCACTGTAGACGAATCTTGGTCTATCCGTGCCTTTCTAGCCAATCTCCGCTGTTGAGCTGCTGCATTTTTCCTCTTTTCACAAGATGATGTGCTCTTTTTGAATGTAGAATGTAATGTTGATCTATTTTGTGCACATTCTTCCCATGTATCTTGGACTATTTCAAAGGCTTTCAGTGAGTTCTTTAAAGAGTCCTTATAGTGTGTGCGTGTGTATATATATGTATGTGTGTGTGTGTGAATATATATATATATATATATATATATATCAACAGTCTTGTATTCATCAGTTGTTGTTAAATCCATTCTCATTGTCAACAACCATCAAACCATCCCTCCTTTTTAGTTTGTTCTATTTCTATTTTACCTACCATTAGTGGATAGGTTTTTTTTTACACGTACTGATCACTAAATAACAACAAAACTTACACGATTTTAAACTTTTGTGTCATTTCTCGTGCATGGGGATGGGTTGGTGAGACATCTCTGTGTTTTTTTAAATAAGTAAATAATTTAGCTTATCTAGTAACAATATTACTTTAATATAGTATTTATCACTGCTTTATTTTGTTACTGCAGCACTTTCTACCTCTGACAGTTGGTTATTTACACATTGGAACAACCAGCACAAAATGTATGTCAAAGATCACTATCCCAGCTATGAGAACAAATGTGAAAAACCATGCCCTTACCATTCCGTGATGTTATTAAGCCTGGATGTTCTTTTCCCACTTCTTACATACACACTCGCATGCACGCACACACTCCCCCCCCCCCCCCTCTCAATTGTTCCCTATAGGATAGCCTTTGAAAGTGAATTGTGTCTTGTTATATGTCCAAACCGCACAAGTTTTCACCATTGTCTACTTATTTCAGGTATTTGTTCATGGATAAATACATGAAGATCAATGCAGAAGAAAGCAAAATACTGATGAATAGAAATACTGTTCAAGATAAAAACAATATCCAACCTAATATTTTCATTATCAAATGAAGTCAAAAAGGGGCCATCATTGCAGAAAATCACTCCCATCTTTGTCCCGAAACATGTGAGTGTGGAGGAAAATGAACGAGCAAACAAAAAACCAAATTTACGCACATAAAAACTAGTTATGTAAGTGACACACACACACACAACAGTTAGTAATCCCCATCCAGAAAATATTGAGATCAAGAGTATGAAACATTTTATATTTAAGACACTAGTTAACCCTTTAGCTGCTATATTGTTCTCAGTAACCGATCCCAGCTGTATTTTTATACCATTCCCCGACCCGAATAATGAATAAACAAATGTTCTGCCAGAATTCAAAAGTGCATTATTTTTGTTATGGTTTTTTCTTACAGATACCTGGACAAATATAGAGACATTAAAGATATTCAGGAAGAAGTCTTGAAGGAAAAATTAAAGCATGTCGATATCAGCAAGCCTCCTTTCCATCCACGGTACCCAAGTGCAGAAATTACACCCAAGGAACTACCTTCATGGCTGAAAATTAAAATGCGTTACATTCGCAGTGGAGCGAAACAGTGGAGTGATTTGTATGAAAATTGAGATTAGATATGATTGGATGTACTTATCATTTATTTGTAAACTGCAGCAAAACTATGATCCAACAGGTAGAAGTTGGAAAAAGTATGAAGTTTTGAGAATCTCTGGAAGAGTGTGTTTTATTGTGTGTGTCCAGTAATTTGCAAATCTTCATCACACTGTGTTTTCATCTTGTCATTTGTTGGTGTAAGACATTTGATGTGCACATGATGATGTTCCTCCTTCGCAAGTTAAGATGAGCATGGCATGAAAATAAAATATGATGAACAAGTAGAAAAACAAAACATTTGTGAATGTCTAATTTGGTATGTGAGTTTGTAGATGCCAGGAAAGTTGTATTGCAGTACATGTAGGAGTGCAGAGGGTCCTGAGTAGGAGAGTTTTCAGATTTGTCCTTCTGCTTCCGTCACTTGTAAATTGCCCGCTGTGAGCTTTTATGAGAAATCAGGTCCTGCAAACGGCATTGATTGAGATTACTCTGCTTTTAAGACTGGGCCTAATATTCAATAGTTCTACATGAGCTATTCCTTTGGGGGTATATACAGAACAAACGTATATGCCGGTATCAAAAATTTCAGAAAACGGAATGTGCTTTGGAACCCTGTTTCACCAGATATCTAGGGATTTCTTTATGCGAACTAGGCCTATATGTTTGGAGTAGTTAACAGTTACAGTCTGTTCTTGTCATGCTGTGCAAGAGAGACTGCTTTGCAGCTTTCATTTGAACATTTATCAGCAAACAAATTGATACAAATAAAGAAGCCGACACAAAACTGGTGCTCATCTTTTTTCCTCTTGCATGTTACATGACAGGTAAACTTATCTTATATGACATTCTTCTGCAGCGTTCATTCTCAAACTCCTACTTGATTTTCCTTTTAGCAGGACCATTGTCCTACTAGATTTCCAGCAGGATGTAGTCCAGAGAATGTAAGTGCGCCGTGTCGCCATTTTATTTGCGCCAATGGCCCGACACATCCGTCTTTGGTGGATATGACATTCAAAAATATATGTTCATAGTTCAGTACCTCTTCCATTTATCTGTTAATTGGACTTTGAATCATAAAAATTGATTGCAAATTATATTTTATATTAATTTTCTTGCACAATTACTTCTGATTTGTGCTGAGTTATTTCCCTTACTGGAATTAAGCCCTGAGCTTTTCCTGAACGGCTGGTATTGAAATGGTTAAATCACTATGTAGAGGTCTGTCATAAACAACCGTACTGGGAATGAATCGATAGTGGGCGGTTTTGGCCGGTTTGGGATTGAGTGTGTTAAAGTTTTGGTACCTAAACGTAAAACATTGCCAACATCAGCAGTTTGTGGAAACATTTTATCTGTGCCCGGTCTCATTACTTAAAGGTCATGAGTCATGGTCCGTAACAAATAGTTCGACACTATATATATATGGCAGCAACATGTACAAATATGAGATGCTGTTTGTTTCACATGTTGTTCACAAATGATGAATGTCTGTCACTTTTGCGATCTATTATAGTTCATATGTTTGTGACGCAAAAATATATTTAGTTGTGCACCATTTTTAGATGTATAATCTAATTTAAAGTCCACAGAGGTAAGAAAACTGTTTGAGTCATCATCATCAGGTGCCGTGCCGGGTGGCGTAGGAGGTCATGGCTCTCCACAGCTCTCTGTCCACAGTATTATGTATCAAAGTCATTGTTTCTTTGCCGTGCCAGGTTGTCAAACTGTCTAATATTTTCTCACGTTGTCGCCCTCTGTCTCTGGTGCCTTCAATCTTGCCAGTTGTGATTATGTTCTCTACTGTTTGTGTAGGAGGTTCAAATTCAGCATTCATTGTGTGTGATGGGATAAATTCTTGGAATAGCTTCTTACTACATGCATGACAGTTCACAATGCTATTATTCTTTACTCCATTTTTGAGCCCCCATTGCACAAGAGCGAAATGTGTTCGATTTCATTAACAAAAATTAACAAAGAGATTATCAGAGAATTTAACACAAAATAAATGTACTTATTCATGTTAACTAGCAAGGTAGAGCAGGGATAGATTGGATGCAGGGTTGCATTGAAGGGATAGATTGGATGCAGGGTTGCATTGAAGGGATAGATTGGATGCAGGGTTGCATTGAAGGGATAGATTGGATGCAGGGTTGCATTGAAGGGATAGATTGGATGCAGGGTTGCATTGAAGGGATAGATTGGATGCAGGGTTGCATTGAACACCATTTAAGTTGATGGAAAATATTCTGTTACTGATACAACAGCTCTGTTACTGTGTGCACATCTACAAGCTAAACTAGCTGATATTCAGTTTAAACCTGTGTGTTCACAAATAACAAGAAGGGGGGATTTTTACGGCTGTTTTATGTTGTATATTTTCATCTACCTCTTGTCGTGATCTAGATGCTTTATTGCAAGACAATTTTATTGTTATTCATTTCAGACAATGCTGAATTCATGAAGGTATTTAGAATAAAGTAATTGTATGCAGAATGCTAAACTTCAATTGTGAAAAAAAGAGAAACATTTTGTTTTGCGTTGACACAGGAGGGTAACCTGTGACAACATGAGGGGATAATTTGGACAGCTGTCCAATGTAAGTCGTTTATCTTTATGAATTTAACAATTCATAGTTTAATATTAAAGAGGAAGACCAAGAGAGACTCTTCACAGAACAACAATGAAAGAGGATATAATTTTGGGTGTCAACAACAAGAATAACACACAGTAGCATCACATCGCTCGAACTGGAGAATTCTAGTTTCTGCCCTATGCACAGTTTTCGGCGCTGAAGGAACATAGATAATAATTAAATATTGTCTTGATTACTATAGATGGTTCAAATGTACAACAGGCGTGCAATGGAGTAAAAGGCAATAAAAATACAGGGACAAAGAAGCTGCATTTGCAGATGTGGGACATCCTTATATGTTGCAGTGGCCATCCATGGGGCAGATGAAGTCAGAAAACTTTACAAAAGTCCCTTAGTTTATATAAAACCAATTTGCAGTGCAGTAGGATAGCCCTTTACTCTTGATAATTGGCAATCTTGAGTAATACTTGAGTGTTCATGGTTTAGGCCAGTGTTTCCCATTTTTTTTACCATAAACCCACCGAAGTCTTTCAAAAATTCTGTTTCCCCCCTATGTAACATATACATATTTTTTTATATTAAAAAAATGGAATTATTCCCGAAATGAAGTCTAATCACAACTTCTTTTCAGGACACAAGACGTTGGTTTTAGGAAGAAATCACTAGGGAATTATTAAGGAAAAAGAAACATGAACATCGGTTTATTGTGAGAAAAATGTGATTGTTAAGATGAAATCTCTCCCACATACATCCAATATGCTGCAGCCAATGATCTGTTGTGTATGTTAAGATGAAATCTCTCCCACATACATCCAATATGCTGCAGCCAATGATCTGTTGTGTATGTTAAGATGAAATCTCTCCCACATACATCCAATATGCTGCAGCCAATGATCTGTTGTGTATTAGGTTTATTTAAAAGATTCTTTACTTCAGATGTCAACTCTTGGATGACCACCAATCCAAAGACATCACTAAACAATTATGCAATTTGTGCACCATTGCCTGGGACCAATGGGCAGCCATAGAAAATATAAAAATCTGAGCTTAGGGATTTAGGCATTGCATCTTTTTTGGTAGGGATGTCTTGACTGAGTAGACTTCTCAGCTTTTGTAGTGTCTGATTGATCCATCCCAAAGGGTGTAGACAGTGCTAAACTTCCAGGAAGCTTACAAATGTTATGTGATTACTTGAGCAAGCACAGTAATGTTAGATCCTTTGTCACCAGAAGTTAGGATATCACTAAGAAAAAGGTTATCCGCAACCGGAAATGGGATTGGTGCCTGAATGTTACCAGCACTCCTGAAGAAATGAACCAGGAGGTGTATGTGTTTTGCCAGGCCTGAAAGGGGAACAAAGAATAGCAACACTGTATACCTTCCATGTATTTCATAAGAGACCACTAAGGAGGTTATGAGGTGGATTTGACTGCCCCATCTCATGGTCAAAAGTGACCCACAAGCCATGCCGAGGTCAGATGTGTCAGGCTGAAAGCCGCAGATATTACATCAAAGATGTAAACCTTGACACATCACTTCCTGTTTTCCAGAATACACTCTGCTAATTTGCAGAAGCTTAAGAATGAAAAAAAGAAAAAACTGAAGAAAAAAAGGCGGTTCTGTCCATTACCAATAGAAAGATTCTTGTGTCTGCGACTTCCTACGATAAATGGTTAATAAAGTCACAGGTAAGAAAGTCACAATTGTGATTAGGAAAAAAAGCCTGAGGACAAAAGTCACAATTAGTTTATGAAGTTAGGTAATAAAGTCAAAGAAAAATTGAAAAGCTAGGGAAAAAAGTCACTTTTGACTAGAAATGATAGTAAAACATCAATATTCAAATCAATCATTTTTAGTTACATAAGAATTGAAAAATTCATGCTGTTGTAGAAGGTGAGTTCACTTGTCTTGTAGTGTACACTATCAGCAGGACATCAAATACTGCACCATCCATATCTGTAAGAGTTAGTGTCACCAAACATGTTTATAGAAGTGTATGTAGAAAATAAGCAGGTTGCTGGTAGAAATCTTCAATGGATTATTCCTCGAGAAATCCCACGAGATAACAGATCTCTTCCATTGTCGCCTATACCCTGAGAAAGTCCTCAAGACTGCCATTCTCTGAGTGTGCAGCCTCTTATGTCAAGACACCCTCTTGAACACTCGGCAGTCTTCCTCTTAGGTCAAGGTCAAACTTGTTCTCAGTTTCCACCCCCATAGTGCTGCTGCTCGTCATGTCCTCTGTCACCGTCCTCTTCTCCAGTAGGATCCTGAGACACAGAAAGTGTTCTGTAACCCACCTCTGTTTGCTTACAGCTGACGGGAATTGAACCAGGTTTGTGTTTGTTCTAGCAGCACCGAATCGCTGTGCAACACAAGTAAGCAGGTTTTCCGTACTTGACCAACCACATCCTCTAAAAAGGATGTGGTCTCGTCAACATTTTCGGCCTATGTACTCAAGTCACTTAGAACAGACCAATTGAAACAAGGAATATTACATCAACGAACATCCCGTACAAGTATTAAAGTATCCTCACAGACATAGAATATGAATATTTGTACACAAGGACCTAAATGTCTTCTTGTAAACATAAATAACATAGAGACAGAACAATGTTGCTTCAAATAATATCTTATACAAGTAAATTCAAGTAGGAAGCATGAAGATAAATGAAAATAATTATTACAGCTGACGGGAATTGAACCAGGTCTGTAGAAGAAGGCCTTTAGGTCCTTATGTACAAATATTCATGTTCTATGTTTGTGTTCCTGAGGATACTTTAATACTTGTATGGGATGTTCATTGATGTTGTAAGAGTCCTTGTTTCAATTGGTCTGTTCTCAGTGACTTGAGTACACAGGCGGAAAGTCTTGATGAAACCACATCTTTTTTTAAAGAGGATGTGGTTGGTTAAAGTACGGAAAACCTGCTTACTTGTGGTGCAAAGCGATTCGGTGCTGCTAGAACAGACCTGGTTGAATTCCCGTCAGCTGTAAGGATTATTTTTATTTATCTTCATGCTTCCTAATTGAATTCTCTGTTTGCTTACAGATGTGACAGACCTACTGGTCTGGAATAGTCTCCAGCCTAACATTCCTAATCATTACTGCACCATCAGCTGCAAAAACGAAACTAATGATATACAGTTTATCACATTCCCTAAAGCCACCTTCATCAATGAAGAGGGCTTCTATGCCATCATATGCAAGCATTTTACCATGACATACATAAGTGAAATTGGTAGGAGGCTCACAGACCTATTCTGTATAGAATCAAAAAACATTTCGGTTATCCTGTGGATATTACTTCAATGGCGCAGGTCATCTGGACATCCAGGACACATTCAGGTTACGGCCATTAAGTCGTGCTTCTCTGACGACCGAACCCGTCTTGCACATCAGAACCATTTCATATACCAATTTGACACTTATAAACATTTTGTGTTCAATTAGCGCCTGTCTCATGTATGATATCTAGTTGTTAAATCACCTCTGTTTTGTGTCAAATGTATGTAGCTTTTTTTGTCCATTCCTTGTCCGATGTCCCTTTACCTCTGACCTTGTTACAACTCTTGTGGTTCAATCTCCACATTACAGTTAACTTGGCCATATGAATGTCTATAGTTCTTGCTTAGCGTTTCTGTTATGTTCAATTTTTGTCTTGATTACAGCAATTTGGTTGGTTAATGTGTCTTCAGTGATTAACACAACTTTATTACCATGTTTACCTTCTTTAGAACCAGAGAAGCTATACTCCGGCTAGTGATAGATAAATATATAGAAGTCCAAAAAAGTATCTATATTTGCTTCATAGACTACAGCAAGGCCTTTGGCAGAGTCCAACATGAAAAATGATTAGAAATATATATTGGGAACTAACTGCATCAATAAGGTGTGAAAACAGCTACTCTCCATACATAGAAATAAGAAGAGGGGTAAGACAAGGATGCATTTTATCACCAAGCCTATTTAATATCTACACAGAGAATATCTTTAAAAATATAGAAGAAATGCCAGGACTCAAGATCAATGGGAAAATAATAAACAACCTTAGATATGCAGATGACACTGTTCTTTTGACAGAAAGTGAACATGAACTACAAAGACTAATAGATCAAGTCAATAAATCAAGTAATGAATATGGACTGGATATAAATATCCAAAAAACAAAAACCATGATAATCAGCAAAGACACAGGAGGTAAACATAAACATACATGGAGAGAAACTACAAGTAAAACAGTATCAATATCTTGGACACATAGTCACAAATGACGGCAGATGTGAAACAGAAGTTAAAAGGAGAATAGGAATGGCTAAAAGTACCTACAATGACATGAGGAAATTATTAATATCTAAAAAAATTACAAAGTTAAAAATGAGAATTATAAAATGCTACATCTATTCCATATTAATGTATGGCTCAGAAACATGGACACTAAATAAACAATTAGAAGACAAAATTGATGCCTTTGAGATGTGGGTATATAGAAGAATAGGGAAAACATCATGGAAAGAGAAGAAAACAAATAAAGAGGTGCTAAAGACACTTAATATGAAGAAAGAATTACTAAGAGAAATAAAGATAAGGAAAATAAAATACTTTGGACACATTAAAAGACATCACACCTTATTGAAGACCTTACTTGAGGGTAAAGTCAAAGGGAAGCGAGCAAGAGGTAGGCAGAGATACAAGTGGGAAAGTAACATCACACGATGGACAGGTTACAGTCTAGCAGAGTACACCACCAAGACAGGAGATGTTGGAGATACGTTGCAGTCAACCTTCGTTGCGGAGACGGCACTTAATGATGATGATTGCCATGTTCCTGGATTTACAGATAAAAAATGTAATGAACATATCTTGAATGAAGTTAGTTATTAAAAAATAAAACTGCATACCCGCATCATAAAGAGACAGTCCACAGTTTTGGGATACAACATGAGAAGAGGAACAATGGAAGACATCGTTACAATAGGGAAGATGAAGAGCAAGAGTGGTAGGGGGAGACCAAGAGAGAAGATGCTTGACAACCTGGCATGGGAGAACATCAGTATCGGTGATGACTGACCAGCATACAAAAGAGAGGGCGGTGGAAAGACATAACCAACGTTACACGGCATGGAGCATAAGAAGAGGAAGAGAAAGACATGTGATTCCTTGGAAATTATAATAATTTGGCTGATAGATATTGTGGTAAATGTGATTCCATGGAAATTATAATAATTTGGCTGATATGGACTATTGTGATAAATTAATGTTATTAATATGAAATTCTGATAACGTACTGCAAAATAATAAGTAACATTCTTCTTCTGCGTTCGTTCTCAAACTTCTGCAGATTAACATGATGTAGTCAGAACTGAATGCTTTGTGTTATGGTTTGTAGCGATATCTGTGCCTGACAAATCCTGCCTCAGCATGGCTTCTGCGTAACTTTGGCCCTGTGTGAGTTAGGGCAGTTAACTCCATGTCCTACTCAGTCGTCTCTTACTACATACATGGCAAGTAAATAGTGTTGCTATTCATTGCTCTTCTTTCGAGCAGAGACAACATACTAGCGAAGTAACATCCATATTTTCACCTTTTGAAATATTGTAGAAAATATTGTGGAAAATTGTATCTAGACACTTCTTTAGTTCTTTGCGTAGAACTTGTTCTAAACACACCTCCTCCATCTTGTCTGTCTGTAGATATTGCTTGCAGTTTGTTTTTAATGTCCTACTTATTGTTTATGTCCTACTCATAGAAAATGCAAGCCGCATCGCCCAAGACAGAGAGGTTCAGAGAGTTCATTGGGAAGACAACGTTCTGGAAGGAATACGTCACATGACACTCATTGTTTATGTATCTGTATCAAATTTATCTATCCATGTATTTCTTGGTCTTCGGCTTTTCCTCTTCGTATCTAGGTTCTAGAGGAATACCAGTCTTACAAAGATTTTTGTTAGCCTTCTCAATGAGGAGATCATTTTTAGAGAGGGGTGCTGTTCTCTGCTTTTCGGCAGTGACCTTTACTTTCTTATATTTCTTCTTAAATCTATTTTCTGAAGCTGGGTTAAACTGGAAGCAGTTTATGAATGAGAAACATAAATACTATCCTACATGGAAACCAACCCTTCCTAAAGGGTCAGTGCGATAATCAAGAAACTGCTGAAATATTGCCGCTAAACAATGTGACCGTGTCATAGAAAAATTATGACAGAAGAACGCATACTAAAGACATATGCCAGAAGTGAGCAATAGAAACCAAAAATTAAAAAAAAAAATTACTTTTGGTACAATGACTGCTACAATTTGAGAGATCAAGCCATGAATAAACATTACAAGATTGACCAGAACAATGACTGCTACAATGTGAGAGATCAAGCCATGAATAAACATTACAAGATTGACCAGAACAATGACCGCTACAATTTGAGAGAGAGATCAAGCCATGAATAAACATTACAAGATTGACCAGAACAATGACTGCTAAAATTTGAGAGAGAGATCAAGCCATGAATAAACATTACAAGATTGACCAGAACAATGACTGCTGCAATGTGAGAGATCAAACATTATGAGACAGGTGTGAGCATATTCTCATTGAATTCCTAGACGAATAGCAGGAAATATTATCTTATGTGTCTAATTCTTGATCATCTTATCTGCGTCATTATCTGCCTAGCTGTCAAGTACGAAAAAAAAATCTGGGAGTATTCGTGTGAACACAAATAAAAGAATGATCTTTACTATATTTGCTTAGTACCTGGAAGAGCAGGGCCACTGTAGTCGTATCGCGTTGTTTCATTCACACAAGAAATGTTGGACGCATAATCATGTTACTGTGATAAAAGTTACACTGGGTAATCTTCAACACTTCACGCGGCCTTGGTTTACATCCCTACCGTGCCCCTCCCCCATCCCTAACGTCCAGTTAAAACTCTTGACATCCTCTTTCTTGTTCATCCCTTACAATTTCACGTTAGTTTGTGTTCTATTTTACATGTTTCATACATGTTCACTGATAGATATGTATTTCGTGGTTAAGTCTTTCTATACATTTATAAGGTATCTGTTTGTGCGTGTACACACATTCGTACAGTTGAGTTTCTTGTGTATGTGTATTTATGTATGTCTGTTTTTTGTTTGTGCATTTCTTTGTCGTACTGGTTTATGGGCATAAATAGACGTAGGGTAGGGGGGGGGTGGCACCTAGCGGCGTAAACGTGTTTGGTTTTGACATGTAACAAGAAATGTGACTCACTTTCTACTACTTTGTAAATACAATCGGGGGTGGAAGGAGAAGAGGGCATATAAAATCTTGAATTAATAACATCAAGGGATGGTCCAGGCGAATTAATTTTGGTGGTGAAAAACAATTACAGTATATATATAGAAAGAGAGAGAGAGATGGGAATGTCAAATGAGATCAGGGTACAAATCCAGAGAAAGACCACGATAAATATGGATAGAAAACGTCAGGGAAATCCTGAACAAACACGGTTATAGCACAGCCTAGGCCTCACATCTGGCCTTGTAACAGAAACTCGAGCTCCAATCACCCCTTCGCTTAACGGCAAGAGTGGATAACAAACGACCTGGGGAAAGACAATAGGGACTATATATATATATATATGTGTGTGTGTGTTTGATTTCATGGTATACATATTTTGCGTATTGTTTATGAATTTCAAAATATTTATGTCTGTTTTCTATTGTATTTTTGTTGTGGACATTTTCTGTATCTATTGTCTTTGTTCCATCTTTGATATTGATGTCTCGTTTTATGTGTTAATTCTTGTATTTTTGTGCTTGCAGTTTATATGTTCTCTTGGTTTTCTTGTTCGGTTCTGTTGTTTCATTGACTTGTGTTTATAGTATAGCTTTTGATGTCACATGTATTTTAAATTTTGTTTTGGTCTATCAATGCGGTGGTGAGGTGCATGGCCGTGTCCATAGAACACTTTTCTCAGATCATTGTGGTCCCTGGTTCAATCCACGGGGTGTGTGATGGTCGACTGTATCCTCGTTTGTTAGCTCAATATTGCATCTATGATGGGTACGATACCGTGTTCTCTCTCTCTCTCTCTCTCTCTCTCTTGCCTGTGGTTGGAATTTGTTCTGGTTTCATGTCTTAGTCTTATAACCTCTTCATGGTGCGCAATCTCATGTCGCGCGCTAATTTCTCGTGAACAAATTTCAATAATTGGCTAACTGCGCTTCTTTACTTTGCTGGCCGTTACAGGGACAACTTTTATTCTTTTCTTATACATGTTGTGAAAATGATTTCCCCCCTCCCCCATATTATTCGCCGCTGTTATTTTGTCTGTTCAGACGAAGATCTTATAATCGAAATTTTCACTGTTTTGTCCTTATTCTTTTTGTTATAGTTGTTTTCCCTCATCATTGTATTATTAGTGGTAGGTATCTATACAAACATTTCTTCTTCTTCTTCTGCGTTCGTTCTCAAACTCCTGCAGATTAGCAGGATGTAGTCCGGAGAACGGAATGCGTTGCGTCATGGTTTACAGCTTTGCTGCGATATTTGCGCCTTTCGGCCTGACACATCCGACTTCAGCATGACTTTGGGTCACTGACCCTTTATGGGATGGGACAGCCAACTTCATCCCATAACCTCCTTAGTCGCCTTTTACGACATGCTTGGAAGGTAAACAGTGTTGCTATTCTCTGCTCCCATTTCGGGCCCCGGCAACACACAGGTGATAAAAACATATTTAATTTTATAATATTCCTTGTCCTGGGGTCGAATATCTGATATTCTGCCTCCTCCATATATGTTTCTAGCTGGCGCACCCTGATATTGGTTTAACAAGAGTATATATGTTTCTAACTGGCACACACTGTAGTTGGTTTAACAAGAGTATATATGTTTCTAACTGGCACACACTGATGTTGGTTTAACAAAGAGTATATATGTTTTTAGCTGGCACACACTGTAGTTGGTTTAACAAGAGTATATATGTTTCTAACTGGCGCACACTGATGTTGGTTTAACAAAGAGTATATATGTTTCTAGCTGGCACACACTGATTTTAGTTTAACAAAGAGTATATATGTTTCTAGCTGGCACACACTGATGTTGGTTTAACAAAGAGTATATATGTTTCTAGCTGGCACACACTGATATTGGTTTAACAAAGAGTATATATGTTTCTAGATGGCACACACTGATGTTGGTTTAACAAGAGTGTATATGTTTCTAGCTGGCGCACCCTGATACTTTAACAAGAGTAAGTATTCAACCGTTCGTCTGGTTTTTCGATCTGATCAATATCATTGGAAGCATCCTATTTTGAAAGTTATATCCTTGTTGAGATCGGTTTCTTTCAAGTAGTATACATTTATTAGCTTCAAATTCAGGTTATTCTTGAGTTCCACTTTGTGCCGTTGACACCTTCTACATTCTTGTACAATATTTTTAAGTTATCCTTGGTTTTGTTTTGGCTAGTCTCTCTGATCTCGTTCCTACTGGCTCCTCCGGAGGATTGAGAAGAACTTCCAGTAGCTGGGAATGGACTCTTTCGAGGAATAGGGTTCGCTACTGTACTTGTCTAAATGTCATTCTCAGGGCAGGCACCACAAAATACGTCAGATATAAACGTATTCACATTGCGTGAATTGGTGCGTGACATCCTAATTGACAAGGTGCGCTTCTTGGCCAATGGTTTCCGTCTTCAGCACTCGTACTTGCTAAGGCAGACTGTAGTCATGCTCGATTATACTCGGAGGGCATAGCCAAGTATTCACCTTCGGTTGACAAAATTAAACCACATCTCCCCGTTAAGGATCGATGTGGCTCAAACGTGTAATTCATGAGCCATTTGCACTCATTGCAAAGGTTGGATGTATCGGACAGTTGGCACAAAGAAAAATCCTGTTCGGAATATTGTTTTCAGTTTAAATTATTGCGCAGATAAAAATACAATAGCAAATAATAATAATAATAATATGAGAACAATAATATAGTAATAATAATATGATTATGATGCTAGTAATAACAATGATACTAACGTTATGCCAGACAAGTGCCTTCCAAAGAGATTATTCTATGGGAAGTTGTGCGAAGGTAAACGTTCAAGTGGAGGGCAGAAAAAGCGCTTCAAGGATCACATAAAAAGCTCTCTCAAGAACTGCAGCATCAATCCTAGCTCCTGGGAGACTACAGCACTTGATCGCTCAGCCTGGCACACCCAGATCACTGCTGGCATCACGAAATTTGAAAAAGAAAGAACACTGCGGGCAATTCAGAAGCGGAAGGACAAATCCGTAAATTCTCCTACCCCGAACCTTCAGCACTCCTGCATGCACTGCAATAGAACTTTCCGTGCACGAATCGGACTCATCGGGCATCTACGAACTCACAAACCAAATTAGTTAATTACCAAATTTAATTATTATATATAATTTTTTTTCCATTGCATTTAATGTTTTTTTTTCATGCAATGCTCATCTTCGCTTGCGAAGGAGGAACATCATCACTAACGTTATTGATAATATTAACAGTATTTATTAAAACTATTAAAAAAAATCTGCGTAACGATCAAAAAGAAAAGCCACGCGAAAGGTTTTACTATGTACGCATGTTAAGAGAAGTAGAGTCAGCGCCAGATTTATACTTGATAAGGCCCTAAGCTATTTGAGATATTATGCCCTTTATTAAGTCCAGATATTATATGTCAGTGCCAAATATGATTGTTTTGGGGGCCCCCAAGAAACTGGAGGCCCTAAGCTATTTAAGATATGGGGCCCTTTATTAAGTCCAGATATTATATGTCAGTGCCAAATATGATTATTTTTTTTTGGGGGGGGGGCCCTAGAGACTGGAGGCCCTAAGCTATAGCTTGTTTAGCTTATAGGTAAATCCTGCACTAAGTACGGTGCACGCCAGTTAGAAACATGTATGGAGAAGGCGGAGCATCAGACCGTCCACCTCAGGACAGAGAGTACATTTCAACTCCTCAACTACTACAGTTCAAATGGTCGCCCATTAGTACTACACACAATCTCAGTGAAAGGAAGACTGATAGTTTGCGGAGACTTCAATAACCACTCGCAGAGTAGTGGTTATGCTCACACGGACAGGAGAGATGAGGGACTAGAAAACTGGCAGAATGAACATCAACTTATCCTGATCATCCAATCAATTAACTCATCAACCTTCTACTTCATGTCATAACGCCTTACAGTGGAGTCCCGAAGCAAACTCGGGCAATTAAGGGACACTTGACTTTTCTGTGTGGATCACAGAATGGACATTACTTAAAGTTAGTAACTTATCATATAGAGTATGTAGCCATTACCCAGTCTATTGCAGGCTGTAGTGATTTTTTGGCAGTATTTATGTTCAGTAGTTTGCAATTGCTTAATGAATGTTCCGGATGCACAGTTCCTCGCAACGGGATTGGCAACTGTAGCCTTTTGCTTCCTCTGTACCTCACCATTTTATTTAGATTAGAATATTTTCTTGATAAAATGTACGACTACAATTAGGCCCCTATCAGATATTTAATTTGTACACCTTGTGGTGAGGTACACACATTTCAACCGCGGACGTGAGTCCAATATGGTTATACTTGTATGAGTGCAATATGGTTATACTTGTATGAGTGCAATATGGTTATAATTATATGAGTACAATATGGTTACAATTGTATCAGTCTTTTGACCATCAAAAGTAATGGAGATTGTGATTCGGCGAACCACAGTCTCCGGTGTTGGCCTATTTGTAAGAAGAATGATTTCTTTTGGTGAAGTAAAATGTATCATTTAATATGTGGTTCGTTGCTTTCACCTGCGGACCTTAGATCAAATTTAGTTTATATCAGAGCTTTTAAATATAACAATGAGTGGAGGTCACGGTTATTAAATCCAGCCACCACCATCTCCGAATATTATGTGTTAAGACGAATGATGATGAGGGTTATCAGCAAACTATGAAATATGTCTGACTCGGAAATTTGTTCACAGCTGCAAACTCCATTTTAGTTCTGTGGGGATCAAGTAGATGAATCTCACATGAAAATAGGCCAATAGCAAAAACAATTTTAAGAGCCAATGAATGAACTCAGAAGTTGCCTTTTTTTGTGTGATAACCTCCCACCTTTTCAACCATAGATAGCAACTCATTTTGGATTATGGGCCCTAATGTATTAAACGATTTTACCATTTAAACCTACAGTGCAGGCTGGTCTAAACTCTTTCCGATCGACGATTATTCATTTCGTTGACACACATTATAACCTTTATATTGGTTACCGGTTGCACCGAGAGCGGCTTAATGAAAAACTCGTTTACGGCAATTGAGCTGTGATGTCTAGCATAATTTATACATAAAGTGTAGTCATTTTTGTTGAATGACTTCTATAAGAATATACAATTTATGGATAGTCTGTAGCCACATGGGATTTCAAATATGTTGTAAAATTGGGGACATGCACCGTGACAAATATACATGTCAATTGATTTGTATACTGCGATATTACATATTGTAAAATATGAAATATACATCGGCTGGATTCTATCTATCTATCTATCTATATATATATATATATATATATATATATATATATATATATATATATATATATATATATATATATATATATATATATATATATATATATATATATATATTCCTTCAGCGCCGAATGCGATGCATAAGTCAGAAACCAGTGCTCTTCAGTTCGAGCGATGTGATACTAATGTGTGTAATTCTTGTATGTTGAGACCTATAGTCATACTCTCTTTGATGTTTGTTCAGCGAAGATGTTTGTACTTGCTTTTGCTTTAACAAAAAATATAGCCATCTTGTACCCAATTGTGATGGCAGTAAGTTGTCATTCATTCTAAGTACATATCCGATAATAGTCCATCGTTATCTTCTTATAGTTGTAGAAACACATTACTCTTTGGTGTCTTCTCCTACTTACTTGTTTGACTTGAATTCTTCCCAACCAAATATTTAAAAGTTTATTAAGACATTTATTTCAAATGAACTTAATTTCTTGTTCAGTGCTATTGATATTTTCCAACTTTCGCAAAGCATATGTTAATACGAATATTACATTTGAGGTAAACAGTCGTAGCTTGGTATATCTGCTTATCGTTTTTGTTTTTGATGTTTGTTAGGTGGTTGAATGGACTTGATACGAACACAATTCTGGTATAAATTCATTGTTGTATCTACACCTTGTGTCATTTTGCTGCTTAAATAGAACAGTTATCAACTCTCTGAATTGTTTTTGCGTTGAGAGTGATTTTAAAATTACGGTTAGTCATGTTCAGAATGAAGCCACGAGGGCAGTTCTAGGATGTACCAGAAACACACCATTCGCTGCCATGATGTCTCTTCTAGACTTACCTTGCATCAACGTAAGACATCGAGTAGCTCATGTGAAAGAATACTTTAAAGTTGCCAACAATGACCGTCACCTTTTATACCAACCTCTAGATAAAACAAAGGAAAAGTGCATCAAAGGAGGGAGATCTTGGATGACAGAAATAGAAGGTACCCTACTCAGAGTCTGCGAGCTGGAAGAGCAGAAAGAGGCTGTGAATGGATGGAAGTAAATAAAGAAAGAATGTCCTTGGTGAATGTTGTAATACAGCTAGACCGAGAATGTCACTATTGGACAGCTAATAAGACAGAGTGAACGTTACAATAACGCATTGCACAATACTCAAAGATAACAAGATATAATTATTTACATAGATGACCCAGTAGTAAGAAACAAACAAATGCGGATGGAGCTTCATCACTTGCCAAAATGGCATGAAAGTGGTGGACAAATCTGCAGCCTATTCCACCACAACATCGAGCACAATAATTGACATAACCGCGGATCAATCAACGAACAACAGAATCCACAAGAAAACTTGTTACAGCAGAAATGACTTGTCTACGTAGAATTCTCGGAGTAACAATAAGAGACAGAATCAGAAACGAAAACATCAGAAGACAATGCCAATTCTAGATTACACCAGATTAAGTGGATTTTCATGCTTCCAGAATACCATCAGACGGGCATCTCAAAAAGCATTACTTTACAGACACGATGAATAAAAACCTTGCAAACGATGGATAACAGAAATAAAAGCCAATAAAAACAAATATATATGAAGCACACATACAAGCCATCTCCAGATAGCTCTTCTACCCTGACTCTGCAAGGCATAAAGGGGTATACAGCGAAAAGAAAGAAAGAAATAACAGCGGCTCGTACTTGGCTGATGACTCAATCACCAACACCTACGGTGATTCTACTGGATTCACAGAGTATACTGCGCAAGATAGGTAAATGTATGATAAGAAAAAGGTGAACACCCGACTCAACACCGCCCAGAGAATAATTTCGATTTACTGTCTTGATTATACAATAATCAGGGGAAACAAAATGACTCATTGGCTGGTAAAGCTATAGTGTATGGCAAAGTGATTAGAAGAGACCGGGCTGAATTAATTAAAGCGGTCATGAATATGCTGCAAAACGATAAAAAGGATGCTGAAAAATCAATGTACATATGCAGTGAATAATAGAAATGGGACTGACCAGGAGAGAGAGGATAAAGTACGTCTTCACAGGAAAGATCAGAAGAACCGACAACCAATAACTAACTGACTGGGACATTGAGTTTATATACTATTGGATGATTGACTAAGTATGTTATCTATTACATTGTCAGACATGTATAGCAAGCAAGCTCACCAGAGCATACACATATACACACATGCACACACATGTACACATCTGACTTCTCACTAGATTATATAGCAAGCAAGCTCACCAGAGCATACACATATACACACATGCACACACATATACACACATGCACACACATGCACACATCTGACTTCTCACTAGATTGTATAGCAAGCAAGCTCACCAGAGCATACACATATACACACATGCACACACATGCACACATCTGACTTCTCACTAGATTATATAGCAAGCAAGCTCACTAGCACACACATATACAAACATGCTCACATCTGACTTCTCACTAGATTGTATAGCAAGCAAGCTCACCGAGCTCACACATATGTACACACATGCTCAAACATGCACATACATGCACATATATGCACATCTGACTTCTCAATATAATGACTTTTCGCATAGCAAAATTGTGTTAACATTTCTTTAAATGGTCCTTATCCGTCTCGACAAGTATAGAATCTAAAAGTCTGCATAAATCTGTTAAGATTTGTTCAAGCAACGTCAACTTTCGGGATAAGAATTTCTTATGTGTAAATACCGTCTGCAAACGCCGGGTGTCCGGTTTCCTTACATGTTCTCATTGATCACCTTGTCACGTCACAGCAGCATATACCAGGTGACAAGAACTGGGCCACAGATCACCTCTAGAACGTTTCCGTTTGGTCTTGTGTTATGTAGGCCAGTGATTAAAGTGGGTATTTATTTGGTGGTCTCATCCTAGTAACATATAGTAGTATAGCTAGACTATAGAACATATAGTAGTATAGCTAGAATATAGAAGATATAGTAGTATAGCGAGACTATAGAACATATAGTAGTATAGCTAGACTATAGAACATATAGTAGTATAGCTAGAATATAGAACATATAGTAGTATAGCTAGAATATAGAACATATAGTAGTATAGCTAGAATATAGAACATATAGTAGTATAGCGAGATTATAGAACATGTAGTATAGCTAGAATATAGAACATATAGTAGTATAGCTAGAATATAGAACATATAGTAGTATAGCGAGATTATAGAACATGTAGTATAGCTAGAATATAGAACATATAGTAGTATAGCTAGAATATAGAACATATAGTAGTATAGCTAGACTATAGAACATATAGTAGTATAGCGAGACTATAGAACATATAGTAGTATAGCTAGACTATAGAACATATAGTAGTATAGCTAGAATATAGAACATATAGTAGTATAGCGAGACTATAGAACATATAGTAGTATAGCTAGACTATAGAACATATAGTAGTATAGCGAGACTATAGAACATATAGTAGTATAGCTAGACTATAGAACATATAGTAGTATAGCTAGACTATAGAACATATAGTAGTATAGCTAGACTATAGAACATATAGTAGTATAGCTAGAATATAGAACATATAGTAGTATAGCTAGAATATAGAACATATAGTAGTATAGCTAGACTATAGAACATATAGTAGTATAGCTAGAGTATAGAACATATAGTAGTATAGCTAGACTATAGAACATATAGTAGTATAGCTAGAATATAGAAGATATAGTAGTATAGCGAGACTATAGAACATATAGTAGTATAGCTAGACTATAGAACATATAGTAGTATAGCTAGAATATAGAACATATAGTAGTATAGCTAGAATATAGAACATATAGTAGTATAGCTAGAATATAGAACATATAGTAGTATAGCGAGATTATAGAACATGTAGTATAGCTAGAATATAGAACATATAGTAGTATAGCTAGAATATAGAACATATAGTAGTATAGCGAGATTATAGAACATGTAGTATAGCTAGAATATAGAACATATAGTAGTATAGCTAGAATATAGAACATATAGTAGTATAGCTAGACTATAGAACATATAGTAGTATAGCGAGACTATAGAACATATAGTAGTATAGCTAGACTATAGAACATATAGTAGTATAGCTAGAATATAGAACATATAGTAGTATAGCGAGACTATAGAACATATAGTAGTATAGCTAGACTATAGAACATATAGTAGTATAGCGAGACTATAGAACATATAGTAGTATAGCTAGACTATAGAACATATAGTAGTATAGCTAGACTATAGAACATATAGTAGTATAGCTAGACTATAGAACATATAGTAGTATAGCTAGAATATAGAACATATAGTAGTATAGCTAGAATATAGAACATATAGTAGTATAGCTAGACTATAGAACATATAGTAGTATAGCTAGAATATAGAACATATAGTAGTATAGCTAGACTATAGAACATATAGTAGTATAGCTAGAATATAGAACATATAGTAGTATAGCTAGAATATAGAACATATAGTAGTATAGCTAGAATATAGAACATATAGTAGTATAGCGAGACTATAGAACATATAGTAGTATAGCTAGAATATAGAACATATAGTAGTATAGCTAGAATATAGAACATATAGTAGTATAGCTAGAATATAGAACATATAGTAGTATAGCTAGAATATAGAACATATAGTAGTATAGCTAGAATATAGAACATATAGTAGTATAGCTAGAATATAGAACATATAGTAGTATAGCGAGACTATAGAACATATAGTAGTATAGCTAGAATATAGAACATATAGTAGCATAGCTAGAATATAGAGCATATAGTAGTATAGCTAGAATATAGAACATATAGTAGTATAGCTAGAATATAGAACATATAGTAGTATAGCTAGAATATAGAACATATAGTAGTATAGCTAGAATATAGAACATATAGTAGTATAGCGAGACTATAGAACATATAGTAGTATAGCTAGAATATAGAACATATAGTAGCATAGCTAGAATATAGAGCATATAGTAGTATAGCTAGAATATAGAACATATAGTAGTATAGCTAGAATATAGAACATATAGTAGTATAGCTAGAATATAGAACATATAGTAGTATAGCGAGACTATAGAACATATAGTAGTATAGCTAGAATATAGAACATATAGTAGTATAGCTAGAATATAGAACATCTAGTAGTATAGCGAGATTGTAGATAATATAAAACCTATTGGCTAACTTGCTTCTTAAAGTACTCATTTGACTTTTCCTGATTTTCTTTAGCTGTCGATACAAAGTATTTACCAAGTGCCCAATGGAAATCATCGGAAAAGTCACATCGGGCATCCGGACCGGTTAGAAAACAATGGTAAATAGCTGAACGAATTACCTGGAAAATGACTACATCAAAAAATCCTGGGTTGATCCTGGATAGGATCCATATACTATCAATTTTTATATCATTTATTTCTACACAATATTCCCATCTTCTTCTTGGTCAGCGTTTTGTTTGTCTCCCTGGCATAATCCCTTCCATTATGGTCTTTCCTAGGCTGTCACGGCGTTAATATGGCCAAAATATTGTTGATGTCCAAGGTAATAATTTATTGAAGCGGGAACACTTTTAGATACACGCTATGTTAAAAACGAAACTCAGGATAATGGGTACCACAACAATATTGAAAAGTAATTTTGCCTTGTAATACTTACCACACCTACCTTAATAGCCCATTAGTCCCACACACACACACACACACACATATATATATATATATATATATATATATAGTTATACATCCTAATCCCCATGAATCTTCAACGATTGAACAAGGCTACTATTACATATATTTACAATTACTCATATTATTGAGGAGTTCGGTAGTCTAGTTGGTAGTGAGTTTGCTTGCTATCACCGGGTTACAGCGTGCCAAGCTTTAAACCACGTCCGGAGCGAAAAAAATTCGGGTTGTGATTTCTCGCTGGACACGGCCCTCCTCCAGTCGACTCATCTGTAAAGGAGTAACTGACACATGAGTTAGGGGAGGTAAAGACAGCAAAGAAGGGAACTGACCACCCCACCTAATAGTTGATGCGGCTTAGTGTTATCTTTATCCCGACGGCAGGTTTCTGCAATGGTACCTACCTTTACCTTTACTATTACTTAACCAGTGCGGTTCTGTAATGTTTATTCTAAACAAACAGAAGCTACCATTACCTAACCAGTGCAGGTCTGTAATGTTTATTTTAAACAAAATGAAAGAAACGATATTGGAGTTTTTGAAAGTATCATAACATGGTATTGGACACAAATCATACACTATGACCAATGAAAATCACGAAATAAGTAAAGAAAACGTCACTTTTGAAAGATGATCCCGATGAGTCAATAGGACTTTATAATTAACGAGGGACTCGGCTAATGTGCTGTGTAAATAGTATCTATGTTTCAGTATTTTGATTGCAAGTAATAGTTTCATAACTAAACAAAACAGAATATGTGTGTGTTGCGAAAATTCTTTAACTTTGCGTGAAGAAAACATACATTTTCTTTGCAATATCTATGCCAAGTTTTCAAACAGAGCAATAGAAAGTGAAAATGTACTCACATTTTTATGTTTAAATTCAAGTCATACATTTATATAATTGTAATAATAATTTTTGTATAAAACGTAGCAATGTTAGCGTCATTTTTTTTAAATATAATAAACTCCCCCTCCCCCTTGTCAACAACTGTCATACATTTTCATACTCCACCTCTCTTCAATTTTTTGACGTAATTGATGAAAATCCCCTATAGGACATTACTATTCAAATACTAATAAGGTACTGACGTAGAACACAAAGTAAAATATCCAGGTCACTGAAAGCAAATGGTGCTCGACTTATGATAGTTCTAGGTACGCACTTGAAAATCGTTTAGATTGCAGTATGGTACTCTTAAGCCATTTGACTTTAATACAACTCATTCATTCATTTAGATTGATATTGGCGTGTGGAGGGATCTTGTGTTGTCATTACTGTTGTTTTGTCATTCCATTATTTTCAATCATAGTTATTTGATTTTGTTCTCATGTCCCCATGCTCTTAATTTGCGTCTCTATGATAACTGGAAAGTGGGAGATTGGAGGCAACAGAGATGTGGCTCTACAGAAGAATGCTGAGAATACCATGGACTGCCAGAAAAACTAATGTAGAGGTGTTAAAAGAGTTAAATGCGAAACGGACCTTAATCAACAATATAAGAAAAAGGCAATCTTCTTTTTTTGGCCACTTCATGAGACAGGTAGGTTTAGAGAACATAACCACAACAGGCAAGATTGAAGGCACCAGAGACAGAGTGCGACAACGTGAGAAAATATTAGACAGTTTGACAACCTGGCACGGCAAAGAAACAACAACGACTTTGATACATAATACTGTGGACAGAGAGCTGTGGAGAGCCATGACCGTCTACGCCACCCGGCATGGCACCTGATGATGATGATTGCTGCATTGTGATGTTTCTTTAATAGTGAATCTTCGATACTTCTATATTATAATTTTATTTATTTAGTCATTGTTGATGTTTATGTGTTATTTATGTTCACAAGTAGAGATAATTGGTATTTGTAGCACTGAGGCCTTTCTAGTACGTGCTGATGTTAAAATATTTGTGGTTCCTGAGAATTTAATACATGTGCAGTACGTCGAAGATGGAAAACGTGTTGACTCACGATGCAAGGAGAGTAGGTCTCATCTGAGCTGACCTAGTTCAAATCCCGTCTGCTTAATTATGATTTGTATCTATGGTAGTGCATGGGGTATTTGTGTACCTGTTTATATCATTGTTACATTGGAATTTTCTGTCGTTAATTGTCCGCAGTTTACTTTTTTTACTGTTAAATTTATAGTTTTCTCCTGTTCTCTGTTTATTTGCATCTATCTCGAGAAAGACCTTACTGTTGAAACGTTGATTTAGCCTGTCATATTTTTCGTGCCTGTTAGTCCGACAGCCTGTTTGTGAGCAGTAAAACAAACTACATTTGTGTTTTACATAAATACCTTATTGGCTGTACAATTTTACTGTGGCTCACTTATTATCAATTATCGTATTCAAATGTTATTGAATTTATACAAACCAAAAATACTCGTACATCAAATAGCATCGCTAGTCCAATTTATATGGTCTAATAATACTCGTACATCAAATAAAATCACTAGTTTAAATTGTATGTGCCACTAAAATCACTAGTTTAAATTGTATGTGCCAATCATACTGGTACATCAAATAGCACTGCTAATATAATTTGTATATGCCAATACTACTCGTACATCAAATAACATCACTAGTACAATGTGGACGATTGACTCTCGAACCACCAGCAAGTTAAACATGGCTGTGTTTATGAGACGAACCTATTCACCACTCTGTCAATGAACCGGCGCTCTAACACATAAAACAAATAAAATGACAAAGATCTCAAAGACATTGGAGCATAAGACGCCAACTGACAAGTACATGATAAGTAAGACTGTCTTGATCGCAATATGATAATATAAAACTATGATCATGGTTGCTGCACTTAATGCTAACACCTTTTTGTGATTCAATCTCTTGATATGAAATTGGATTAATTAATAATTCGTCAGATAGTCATTATTCCACACAGGCACGTCCGTATGTGATCGTATCTCATCTGAGTTTATCCACAATAACACGATGACTGACATTTCCAGTTCTTTGTTGGTTGACGAAGATTCTTCTAAACTCGCAGTTGAGCTCATTCCTGGTGCGCCACATTTCAAGCCCTGCTCCTTTACATAAAAAAAGGAATCTCACTGATCCAGCGGTCCATGTGCTCATGCCCTTTGATCCAAGGAATCTCACTCAGTAATTTCATTTTCGCGTGCTGCTTCTCGTTTTCAATTCAGTATGCAAGCCCAGTTTTTGCTCTACCACCCGATACATTGGCTGCGTACGCCAGTCGATCTGCTCTCTAATTGCCCCAAACACCCGCACAATCTGGCAGAAACATTAATGTGACTCCTTCTAACTGCGATCTCTCCACTGCCCTAGTCACTGTTCACGAATGCATTCCATTTGCGCGTTTCTGATAATGCTCATGGAGTCACTGAGGATGCAGACATGAGTTTTCTGTACTTATCCCGTTCAAGGACATGGTCACTACTATAATCTCCATAGCTGCTTGGAGTCACAGTGCATAATCTTCATAGCTGCTTGTAGTCACATCACCTAATCTCCATAGCTGCTTGTAGTCACATCACATAATCTCCATAGCTGCTTGTAGTCACATCACATAATCTCCATAACTGCTTGTAGTCACATCACATAATCTCCATAGCTGCTTGTAGTCACATCACATAATCTCCATAGCTGCTTGTAGTCACATCACATAATCTCCATAGCTGCCTGCAGTCACAAAATCTAATCTACATAGATGCTTGTAGTCACAGCACATAATTTCCATAGCTGCTTGTAGTCACATCACATAATCTTCATACCTGCCTGTAGTCACAGTACAAGCACTACTATTAACTCCTCTGATGGTATTTAATTTACACTGGACTGTGATGGTTTAATTACTACGTACATATGTTATGGTTTAATTACTACGTACATATGTTATGGTTCAATTACTACGCACATATGTTATGGTTTAATTACTGCGCATATATTTTCTGCTTCGTCTATGTTCGTTCTCAAACTCTAGCAGATTAGCAGAATGCATTCCGGAGCACGAAATACTTTTTTTCATGGATTACAAATTTACTGCGCCCTCCTGTCTGCTTTCAACATGGTCTCTTGGTAACTTTATCATCCATGGGATGACACAACCAACCCCACCCTAAAACCCTCTTAATCTCCTTCTACGACATACATACAGGTTACAGTGTCTTTAGTCTTTGCTCCCTTTTATTTCTATGCCAACACACTGGTGACGCACGTGTGTAAAAACAGATCCATTCATGTATATAATCATCTTCTTATATATCTATTTATTTTACATTCTTATTCTGATAGTTCTTATACATCTATTTCTTTATCGTGCATAAATACATTACCTGGAATTCTCACTGACCAATGCGTGAGCGTTCTATTCCACAGCGATAGGCAACACTCTTTGAATTTTCTATAGCGTGTTATTAGTACCCGGAAGAAGTTTTGACAATCAACAGACACTAAAGCATTCTACAGTAGGTTCCACGTCCTCCAACATGCAGACACCTGATATGATATCATCAGTACGTCCACCTACGACTTGTAGTGCTTTCACTTTCTGTATTTCAAAATTCAGTAGCTGTTCTCTGTCAGCGCTGATTCGGAGGTAGAATCGTGCTCTCTAAAACTGTATTCTATGCTCCGTTGTTGGACAGGCGTGGAAAAATTGCGTGGATCGTACAGACGTGCATCAAACATAACACGCATTACCCCATTCTGGATGTAGTCCGATCTTTCACTCTGTACTTGACTGAGCGTCTGAATTGCTAATGCTAACTCTATCACATATACCAACAGGCTCTGGTATAGAACAGAAATAGTAAACTCTGCTCGCACTGAACAGCAGCAATGAAACTTTCATTGCTGCAGGATCTTTACCTGACCTTAAAATGATGTGGTCAACATGTTCTTGAAATTAAGACTTTTTCTAGATTGCTTCTTAAAGTACTCATTTGACTTTTCCTGATTTTCTTTAGTTGTTGATACAAAGTATTTACCAAGTGTCCAATGGAAATCATCTATCGTGACTCTCTAGATTGCTTTAACCCTATTTTGGATGGAATAGTCAGCTTCAGCGTGACTCTCTAGTTTGCTTAACCCTATTTTGGATGGAACAGTCAGCTTCAGCGTGACTCTCTAGATTGCTTTAACCCTATTTTGGATGGAACAGTCAACTTCAGCGTGGCTCTCTAGATTGCTTTAACCCTATTTTGGATGCAACAGTCAACTCAGCGTACTCTCTAGATTGGTTTAACCCTATTTTGGATAACACAGTCAACTTCAGCGTGACTTTCTAGATTGCTTTAACCCTATTTTGGATGGAACAGTCAACTTCAGCGTGACTTTCTAGATTGCTTTAACCCTATTTTGGATGCAACAGTCAACTTCAGCGTGACTTTCTAGATTGCTTGAACCCTATTTTGGATAGAACAGTCAACTTCAGCGTTTAGTAATACACACAGATTATACCACTTATGAGTTATTAATATGACATCATTTTATTTGTGTAGCTGCTCTATTTGAATGAATTATAATTCCCCCCCCCCTCCAAATAATGGCTTATTATGCGTGTCTTAACTGGGACAGCCGAAATTGTCATTAGTTCTCAGTTATATAAAACCTACAATTTTCACATAGATTCTTCAAATTTATCGTCTATTTCTAATTTGACCAGATATTTGATCATATCTTATTGCGACCATGAAACAGTTTTAAATTTGATTCAATTGTCTCATTTTATACTCTAACTCAGGAACGTCGAAGAGATACGTTAGTGCCAAAATAGACAGCGTGAACCCCAATATAAAACACAGAGATCAGTGCCAGAAAAAGGCAGAGCGACCTCCAATATGAAACATAGAGTTCAGTACGAAAAAACTCTACTACGAGACACGGGGGTCAGCGTTATACTATCCACAGTATGAGGAATGGATGTCAACTTTCAATACAATAAATTTGGTTTGCTATCCAATCAATCAAGTGCCATGCCGAGTAGTAGCATATGCCATTATGCTTCTCCACAACTCTCTGTATTGTTAATAAGTTCAGTTGGTGACTTCTTTTTGTGCCACAGTGACATCCCTTCCAGAAATATCTCTCTTTATCTTCCTCTGTCTCTTCTCCCTGTGATTTTTCCGGTGGTTACTAAACGTTCAGGTTTCCTATTAGGCGATGTAAAGATTACACGTGTGGCAGTTGTGGTCTGTCAGTAACTGTGTGTCGGTAACTGTGTGCCAGTTTTGGTGGTAATTGACAGCAAGATCCTTGGAGTACATGCAGAATACATTCAAGAAATAACGACATTACACGGAGTCATTATAGTGTGTTGTCCGGGTCAAAAAGGACATCAAAGAATAACAACAACACATACCTGCCATATACGTTGTAAGAGGAGATTCAGGAAGGGAAGGGGGGGGGGGTCGGCAGTTCTATCACACAGAAAGTTAATGTAATCAAGTAGCCGTTCTGAAGTTTGACTATCAGATCGAAAGCTAAAAACATCGCAAGGAAGCTGTAAACCACGAGACAGGGCAACCAGTTTTCCTGACTACATCCGGATAATCTGCAGGAATTTGAAAGCAAATTAGAATAATAATAAATGTGAAGCATGACAAGCTAAGATGATGTGAGTTGATGAAACCAGGGTGGGAAATACAACCAGACAAATCTCTGTGTTCATGATTACAAGACTAAGACTTCAAACTGCCCCCTGTGACCCACGCGTCGTTTCTCGTAGGTGAGAACACAGTTATCAGTAAATAGTAATATAGACACAGTTATTCTCTTCAACTTGTCGGATGTCTGATGAAGTTGAGTCTTAGCAGTTGTCATTTAACATGAGTTTAACATCTATTTCAACATAATTGGAACATAACAGAACACTATAACATAATAGAACATTAGAACATAACAAAACATTGGAACACAACATAACATTATAATATAATATAACATTAGAGCATAACAAAGCATTTGAGCATAACAGAACATTAGAACATAACAGAACATTACAACATAACAAAGCATTGAAGCATAACAGAACATTAGAACATAATAAAGCATTGGAGCATATCAGAACATTAGAACATAACAGAACATTAGAACATAATAAAGCATTGAAGCATAACAGAACATTAGAACATAGCAGAACATTAGAACATAGCAGAACATTATAACATAACAGAACATTATAACATAACAGAACATTAGAACATAACAGAACATTATAACATAACAGAACATTAGAACATAGCAGAACATTAGAACATAGCAGAACATTAGAACATAACAGAACATTAGAACATAACATAACATTAGAACATAACAGAACATTAGAACATAACAGAACATTATAACATAACAGAACATTAGAACATAACAGAACATTAGAACATAATAAAGCATTGAAGCATACCAGAACATTAGAACATAACAGAACATTAGAACATAATAAAGCATTGAAGCATAACAGAACATTAGAACATAACAGAACATTAGAACATAACAGAACATTATAACATAACAGAACATTAGAACATAACAGAACATTAGAACATAACAGAACATTAGAACATAATAAAGCATTGGAGCATATCAGAACAATGGAACATAACAGAACATTAGAACATAACAGAACATTAGAACATAATAAAGCATTAAAGCATAACAGAACATTATTACATAACAGAACATTATAACATAACAGAACATTAGAACATAACAGAACATTAGAACATAACAAATCATTGGAACATAAATTATAACATAACAGAAAAATATGCAGAAAATCATTAGTCAACAATAAGCTAGTGTTATGACACTGCTGAGGGTCTATGATAGGTCTTTGTCACAATTACACATGACATTATGCAAGGTTGTAGATTTGTCTTCGGTAAGTGGAAGGGGGCGGGGGAGGGGTGAATACATAAAAACAAAGGGTGTTTTACGTGGGCAATGTTTGGTCACCTTTTTTGACAAACAATAAAGGGGTAAACATAAGATTATTAACTTGCCCTTTGGTTTGCCGAAATGTCATATTCTGATATCTTTACTGTGATTGTGTGTGTGTGTGGGGGGGGGGGGACGAAGATTGATCACTAATCACTCCCCTTATCTACAGTTTGTTATCATGCCCTCTTAAGTGTTTGGACGATAGTCGTGAATCAATTTAGATGGCAACATTATCACATTATCTTCCAACGTCAACCTACACTGATAAAGGCTGAAACCTTCATTTAGGTCTATAAAATTTTCATTACCGCATGTGTTCCTGTGAAGAAGTGCAGGGAGGCTTTCTATGGGTTGTGGAAATACAGGCCGCGCTTTGACATAGCAGACGCCGCGACTACATGTCATTTAGGTCTATAAAAGTTAAATATAGATAACCTTGCTGTTTCTGACGTTTCTCATGGATTTGACAAATGTTGCAAGTATCATTGAGTGATCCTTTTTCAGGTCTAAAACCACATGGAATGTTTAATATAGAACTGCAAGTATCATTGAATGATCCCTTTTCAGGTCTAAAACCACATGAAATGTTGACTATAGAACTGCAAGTATCATTGAGTGATCCCTTTTCTGGTCTAAAACCACATGAAATGTTGACTATAGAACTCAGTTCTGCATCTTGCAGTGATCCAGCGAAAGTACTAACTCCCATCTCCTCAACTACAACGCAGCAACCGTAGTGATCGCCTTTCGTGACTGATTAACTTTTTTGGTGCAATATTAACAAACATTCAAAGCTGTCTGGAATATCGTACTGAAATTAAAAACGGACGCCCATTTTACTACTTTACTTGAGATTAGAGCGTTGGTCTTACACTTATGAGGTCCAGAGTTCAATCCCCGGTAAGGACTGGGTGTTTTTTCTGTCGGAGGGTAAATTAAAAAAACCAATCTGAACATGATGCCAGCAAGGGCAAGAGACCTTTATCACATAAGCCACTCGAATACTCCCTGTAACTCCCTAACTTTATCACACAAGCAACACTCGAATACTCCCTGTAACTCCCTAACTTTATCACATAAGCAACACTCTAATACTCCCTGTAACTCCCTAACTTTATCACATAAGCCACTCTAATACTCACTGCAACTCCCTAACTTTATCACACAAGCCACTTTAATACTCCCTGTAACTCCCTAACTTTATCACATAAGCCACTCTAATACTCCCTGTACCTCCCTAATGTTATCACACAAACAACACTCGAATACTCCCTGTAACTCCCTAACTTTATCACACAAGCAACACTCGAATACTCCCTGTACCTCCCTAAAGTTATCAAACAAGCAACACTCGAATACTCCCTGTAACTCCCTAACTTTATCACACAAGCAACACTCGAATACTCCCTGTAACTCCCTAACTTTATCACACAAGCAACACTCGAATACTCCCTGTAACTCCCTAATGTTATCACACAAGCAACACTCGAACACTCCCTGTAACTCCCTAACTTTATCACACAAGCAACACTTGAATACTCCCTGTACCTCCCTAATGTTATCATACAAGCAACACTCGAATACTCCCTGTAACTCCCTAATGTTATCACACAAGCAACACTCGAATACTCCCTGTAACTCCCTAACTTTATCACACAAGCCACTCTAATACTCCCTGTAACTCCCTAATGTTATCACACAAGCAACACTCGAACACTCCCTGTAACTCCCTAACTTTATAACACAAGCAACACTCGAATACTCCCTGTACCTCCCTAATGTTATCACACAAGCAACACTCTAATACTCCCTGTAACTCACTAATGTTATCACACAAGCAACACTCGAATACTCCCTGTAACTCCCTAACTTTATCACACAAGCAACACTCGAATACTCCCTGTGTCTTCCTAGCGGTGTAATGGCAGTTAAAAAAAAACCCCAACTTATTCGACATGTATCTATGCCAGGAAATCTAATCTCAACTAGATATTTGGTAACAAGACCACTACTCTGGTATGTGTGTTAAGGCAATCACAGAAGTAGACCAGGGACGTGTGGATTTAATGATTACTTGCCCCAGTTTATTCTATAATTAGTAAATGTATGTGGTGCATAACATTAATCTTTTGGTTGTATAATCAGTGGAAACGTACTCACTGACGCACATCCCTCTTATTCTATCCTTCCTGTACATCAGAATGTCATCAACATACGACATAGTTCTACCAGTCCATGCGAGCTGTCTGCATGCAATTTGTACAATATAACACGTTAAGAGATACAGATTTTCTCCGCGGTTCAGTGAATTGATATAGCTTTCTGAAGAGTCCAATTTCCTGCAGTTGATCGCAAGCCATGCACCTTGACAGTATGAGATGATCTGGCAAATACTCAGACACAGAATAATTACGCAAATATAAGAATAGTTCTTGCAGTTCATTTCAAGCTACGTATCTTAACCTTATATTACGTGGCATAGTTTATTATGCAACAAACTAATTCGACTCTAAAATTTTGGTCCTTTTTTGAGTTCACACTTTTACTATTGGTTACCTTTATAACAAAGATTTTTCGATGGACCCTTGAAGCTTTCAAGACGGTATATGATTTGTATAATATTCTGCATGTATTTGAATTTGTAAATAATTTGTTTCTCTAAAAAAATTGTGTAAATAATTGTTTTCTTTGACGATTTCTTCTTCTTCTTCTTTCCTTCCTCTTTTACCCTTTACGGGTGTCGAGGGAGATACAATGTTCTTGTTCTCGCTTTTCTGGCAGCTTCAGATAATTTTATTTAGTGTTCGTGTAATGTCTCTTTGATGTTGTCAATCCAGCGTACTCTAGGTCTACCCCTTGTCTCTTCTTTTTGCTTCTCCTCTCTTCATATATGCTATATAAACTAATGAATCACACAGCATTCTTTCCAGATGACCAAACCATTGTATCTGTTGGTTGTGTATGTATTGTAGAATTGATATGACACCCACTCTTTCTCTTATGACATCGTTTCTAATTCTGTGTCTTCTGGTCACTCCTGTGACTTTTCTCAGAAATCTCATCTCTGTTGTAACCAGTTGTCTCTTATGTTTTGTTGTTAAGGACCATGTTTGACATTGGTAGCACAGGGTTGGAATGAAGATACTTTGGATAAGGTGTTAGTTTTGTTGACATTGGTAGCATTTTGTGTTGCAATAAAGAGGATAATTGACCCAGTATTTGATTCTTTGTATTTGACGATTTTAACAGATATATTTTTTAATGTAATTTTATTTTAGTTTTCTAAAATGAAATATTAAGCATCGATACCACTTTAGTTTATTTTTGCATTCAATTTGTGTAAAAATAAACTCCTTTCCTACAAAATTACATTGTAGATAAAAGGGTACTACACCAATAGAAACTTTAATATAAAACTTTTAATAATTTATTTTAAATATTATGCATACCTGTACGTAATACACATGGAATATGCAGTAATCATATTTATGCCATGGAAAACCTTCAATGGTGCAATAGAGGGTTAACGGTTTCTTTGATCATAGTATAATGACAACACGAGTTTTTGTGAGTTTCAGTTGATTTCGTTGAATGTTCATATTAATGTTCACATTAAAAGTTACATCAGTTTTCGTTTCAGTTGATTTCGTCAAATGTTCATATTAAAGTTAAATCAGTTTTCGTGAGTTTCAGTTTTTTTATCGAACTTTCAACATTACAATTAAAGTTACAACTATTAAGAAGCTATATTTTTCCAGTGGTAGCACATGGTTGTAAGACTTTGACAATGACATCCGCAATGAACAAGAAAACATCGGATTTCAAAATGAAATGTTTATGTAAGTGCCCTGAGAATATCATGAACAGAAAGACGAGCTAACGCAGACGTCGGTAACGACCTGAACATAGAAGTAGACTGGCTCCTCAAAACTATGACAAACGCAAGCGAACATGTTTCGGACATATACAGAGACCGGTTTAGAAAGATTAATCATGGAAGGAAACGTTCCAGGAAAAGGAAGACCAAGATTACCACGGACACATGATATCGAAGACCTGAACATGACGTTGGAAAAGACTAGACAGCTCGAGCAGAACCGAAAGGCAGTGGCAGCGGGGACGACGTACTGTAACAGACACGTCACATAGATTGATAAATTGTGCACCGTTATCCATAGATTGATAGATTGTGCACGGTTATCCATAGATTGATAGATTGTGCACGGTTATCCATAGATTGTAGATTGTGCACGGTTATCCATAGATTGTAGATTGTGCACGGTTATCCATAGATTGTAGATTGTGCACGGTTATCCATCGATTGTAGATTGTGCACGGTTATCCATAGATTGTAGATTGTGCACGGTTATCCATAGATTGTAGATTGTGTACGGTTATCCATAGATTGTAGGTTGTGCACGGTTATCCATAGATTGTAGATTGTGTACGGTTATCCATAGATTGTAGATTGTGCACGGTTATCCATAGATTGTAGATTGTGCACGGTTATCCATAGATTGTAGATTGTGTACGGTTATCCATAGATTGTAGATTGTGCACGGTTATCCATAGATTGTAGATTGTGCACGGTTATCCATAGATTGTAGATTGTGCACGGTTATCCATAGATTGTAGATTGTGCACGGTCATCCATAGATTGTAGATTGTGCACGGTTATCCATAGATTGTAGATTGTGTACGGTTATCCATAGATTGTAGATTGTGCACGGTTATCCATAGATTGTAGATTGTGCACGGTTATCCATAGATTGTAGATTGTGCACGGTTATCCATAGATTGTAGATTGTGTACGGTTATCCATAGATTGTAGATTGTGCACGGTTATCCATAGATTGTAGATTGTGCACGGTTATCCATAGATTGTAGATTGTGTACGGTTATCCATAGATTGTAGATTTTGTACGGTTATCCATAGATTGTAGATTGTGCACGGTTATCCATCTCAAGGGATCTCCTACTTAGAGGCTGTAAAATCTAGACCAGTGTTTCCCAATCTTTTTTTTTAACCATGCCCCACCTGTCTTTCTAAAATTATTATGCCCCCCCCCCCCAAAAAAAAATGTAACATATACATACTTTTTTATATTTAAAAAATTGAATTATTCCTTAAATGAAGCCTAATTACAACTTGTTCGAATTGCCCACTCTGTACAATCAAATTGCCCCCTGTTGGGAGTGTCCCATACTTTGGTAAACACTGTGCTAGAGGCTTTATGGGTTTTTTTTTTTTTACCTCTCCGCACATGCAAAGTTGGGGAGTCATTAGCTTAAGCTTCCCTGCCAACAAGAATCCTTTCATGTAGGGAGGTAGAGAGGTGTTCTTAGCAACCGAGTCATGTGCCATGTTAACTAGGATGGGTGGGATGGAATGATATGCACTCCCTTCCATCAAAGGAAACTCTCCAGTTATACTAGGCTAACATTTGAACCTAATTCTGGTGTTTTTTTTAAAGGAAATTGTCACTTCCAGCCCTTTACAATTCTCATTTTTAGTTTGTCATTTTTAAAATATAAATAGTTTCCAATATTATTGAAATTGCTTTTGGTCATTCTTATTCCCCTTTCGACTTGTTTCATATCTACCATGTTTTGTGATTGTGTGTCTCACATCGTTCTCAGCGATGTTGAATTATTCTGGAGATATGTATTTGAAACATTTAATTGTTATGTGCATGTCGACCAAACATTGCATACAAGAAATGCCTCAGATACGATTGCTGTATCGAGTTTGGGGGGGGGGGGAGGGGGGGAGTGAATATAGAGAGTCGTCAATAGGTGTTTAATTTCAATTTGGGGAACCTGCTTGAGAGACCATCAATTTACCAGTTTATTTGGCGTACAGGAAGGTTGGTGAGGGCTTAATCACATTTCTTCTTCTTCTTCAGCGTTCATTCTCAAACTCCCACTGGATATCTCTTGTATCAGGACCATGGTCCTATTATATTTCCAGAAGAATGTAGTCCAGAGAATGGAAATGCGTTGTGTCACCGTTTAATTTGCGCCAATGGCCCGAGACATCCGTCTTCGGCAAAAATAACATTTTTAAAAAAAACTTGTTTAATTTTGCTAAGTACCTCCTTCTATTCTCCTTCGTGGAGGGGGGAGGGAGGGGTTGTACCTTTAATCTCCCCTCCCTCCGTATCTACATGTTTGATTAAATGACCTACTTAATCTTATCTAATATAAATAATGCACATATATTCTTTAAAAAACTGGGTTTGTGTGACTCATGACGTCTGACTGGTAGTTGTTGCAAGTAGGACACATTTATTCTGCGTACTACTACTAGTGTTCTGGATTTTGCCCGTCCCTGTGGGGAGATGTAAGGAGCGTGTCTCGGACAGACAAGTTTCCAGGTTAGAGCTCCTCGGCAGGCATGTCCGTCCCTGTGGAGAGATGTAAGTAGCATGTCTCGGACAGACAAGTTTCCAGGTTAGAGCTCCTCAGCAGGCATGCCCGTCCTTGTGGAGAGATGTAAGGAGCATGTCTCGGATAGACAAGATTCCAGGTTAGAGCTCCACAGCAGGCATCATCTGGACTGTTATAAAAAAAATACTTATTTAAAAAAAACAAGGACAGGTACTTGTTGCTTAATTCATACGAATTGTTTTCAATTGAGATGTAAGGAAAATTAGGAAGAACTGGTTTGCAGTTGGCAGCTTGTACAAATTTGTCATTGAATAACTATGGAAACATTATTTTAGTGTTACAAAAATATACGAGTTGCACAATGTACATATTTTCTCACTGATGCCAACTCGTTATGTCATAAATTAATTTATGACCATAAAAATATGTTATTTTTATTGTTATTCCAAATATTGTTATTTACCCCTTCAACGTAACCAATGCCGTACGCCATAATTTCGCTTTTACAAAGTATTAATATAGAATATTAGCACTACACTAATGATTTTTTATGAAAAGAGTTGGAACACTGCATATGTAAACCATTTCCATGTCATTTTTCTTTGATCTCACAACTGAACGTAATACAATGACTTAACAGACAAGAACCCAATGACAACATAATTCCGGCCTAGTACATTAATGCAGTTCAAAAATGCCGGGGTATAGCTACGCCATGAATAGAATAGACTTTCAACTTTAACTTACTATTCTTACATTGACTAAAAGACTCGTTGAATTTTCTTAAGTAGTTTTCCGACTGATTAAAATTATCTGAGTAAAATGTGCCATGCTGGTGTCCATCAGCTCTGCAAAAGGGGTGCCGTTTGTACATTCTTTTGGAGCGGAAGAAGAAATGAGGAAAGACGTGAAGCAGGAGGTGGCTTTGCTATTAAAACATAACTCGTTCGCAAACGAGCAGGTCCACCAAATGAAATAAATAATCGTGTCATGAAAGTAAAATCCCCCCCCCCCTTACATCTTTAGTAAGAAATAGTCAACTATCATCAGTGCTTATGCGCCAATCCTGAAACATCAAGAAGCTACAGATAAGCTTTATGATGAGCTGTAGGCAGTTTAAGCAGCTGGTATGTTGATTTTTGTTATAATTGGTAATAGTAATAATTGTTGGTAAAACGTTGCAAAGTGTTTTACCTTATTGCACGCTGTTCACCAACAACATACCTAACCATCATGAAACTTGCTTCGTCTATTTGCTGCTGTCTGTTTCGTCATTGACGTAGTGAGTACCTCGACACTACGGGCATGTGCACTTATTGGGAATCACCATTTTAAAGAGACGCAATTTGAAGTTGAAAACACTATCAATGTAGACCCGAATTCGAGTGCTGAGATGTAATATCAAACCAATTCTATTTTATGGATGTGAAGCATGGATGGTAAACAAAGAAAACTTCAATACGAACTGGAGGCTACAGAGATGTGGTTTCTGAGAAGAATGATGAAAATACAATGGACAGCCAAGAAAACTAATGCAGATGCATTGATGCTGGCGTAAAAAGATCAATCAAATCAAACATTAGGGGCAGACGGTCAAGGTTGAACACGTAATAACCACTGGAAAGATCAAGAGGAGAAGAGATATGGGACGACAAAGAGAGAAGTTGCTAGATGGATTAGTATTGTGACACGGTAGAAGTTCACGGTAGAGCTTATTGACAACACAAGAGACAGAGAGTCGCGAATAAACATGATCGCCTACACCATTCGCCATGGCACTTGATTGATGGATTGAATTTTCCTCTGAGCGAGAGGAATATCCTCATGAGAATTTACTAACTGCGGGCTATGACTTCTCCAGCTATAACAATATTGGTGAGTTCTCCAGCTATAACAATATTGGTGACTTCTCCAGCTATAACAATATTGGTAAGTTCTCCAGCTATAACAATATTGGTAAGGTGATTTCATTTAATAATGCAAACTACTTATGAAGATGATGTTTGGATCAACTGTGATTCAGAGCTGACACATGATGATGGTGCTGATTGTATAATATGTAAACGAATTTTATAAATATGCAAATGATCCTTGGCAGGAAAAAAGTCTATACCCCCATGATCTATATTGATCACCTCACCAATATTGCTATAGCTGGAGAACTCGCCTCACCAATATTGTTATAACTGGCGAACTCACCTCACCAATATTATTATAATACCATCCACTAATTCTGACCCCGGACGTTTCGGATATAATGGCAAAATATAAACTGAGTCAGACACGATTCTAGCCATAGCAAAGAGTATTATAGATGTATTTGAAGAAGTCAGTACTTGTCTCTAACTCAACTCCCTTATTGGAAAGTCAGTTCCTCTATTGTCTCCATCCCGATGTGGAAACTAGCATACAACATGATCAAACTAGAGACCAAGTCAGCATTTCCCTTAATGTGAAACAGACGCATACACAAGTGTACAGCAAGATAATCTAAACGTTATCAGTGATCAGTCAGTTGATACGGTGATCTACTTTACCAGTGCCTCAGTTTTATCATTCATTACTGTATCTCTGAAGTCTTCATTCGGACTAAACGGACATAGAAATCTGTTACAGCTGATTAAATACCTATACACTTTTGTGTTTGTTAAAGCATGACTGACCAGAGTCTCGACTGAAGTCAGTCTCATGTAATGTGTTGCATTGGGGTTTACAGGTTAACTGCGATAGCTGTGCCTTTTACACCACATATTTTAAAATTATACAGACCAATTTTGGGTTAAGGAAATAAGTATCGATAAATACACATACGATAGAAATAATAGTCTGCCATATGTAGACTTGAAATAGTTTTAAAAAATAGAGCTTAACTCTTTATGATGAGGGGCGCTTTTTAAAAACTGCGGACGTTAGTCCAATTCGGTTATGTCAGAGTTTTTCACGATAAATAATAATAATAATGAAGTTTGTGATTCTTCGAACAGCACCTTCTGAGAAACACAATAAGTTTTTTAAGTAGTCGATATTTTAGACTTTTGCTCAGTCATTTTTAAAAGACAAAGTGCGATAACTTCACAGGACTGTATAATCTACGAGAGACTCAACAAAAGCTCAGTCCGTTTTATCGAGGGTGTTGTGAGTAGAAGACCTCTGTACAGAAAAAAGATTTAATTCTTTACATTTTTTATTATTTATCAATGCTAGAACCATGACCGGGCTAGAGAGTAAAACCCTGTGTACAAAATATCTAAACATGACCTGAAATGTCGATTTTAATTATTATCGTATGTGTATTTATCGATACTTATTTTCTTAACCCAAAATCGGTCTGTATAATTTTAAAATATATGGTGTAAAAGGCACAGCTATCGCAGTTAATAGTCACTTGGTCACTATTTATATACTTGAAGTGGCATGCCAAAATTAACCAAGGCCGACTAACAAAATTCACGAAAATAATCAAAATCGGTCTTCCATGTCATGTTTACATATTTTGTAAGCTGGGCTTTACGCTCTAGCCCGGTCATGGTTCTAGCGTTGATATCTATATTTAGCCGTGACTTTCACCTGTTGAAAAAAGACCTGTTTGCGGAATTAATTAGGACTACATTCGTTACGTTATTTTATTATTCTCGTGAATCTCGTTGGTCACTATTTACATACTTGTAGTCACATGCCACAAATAGCTAATGCTGGCCAAGGAAATACATAGAAATAATCAAAATGTACCTTCGATGTCATGTTTACGTTTTAAACGCGCATGTCTTCTATACCGTGGATGGTCTCGATTTAGCCAAATGCAGGGTTAGCTTCTGAACTTCGCCATCAGCGACGTTAGGGAAACCTATGGTCAAACCTATGGAGGTTACTTAGTCAAGCTGTAGCTTATCGACAATAAAGTATATATCAAGTGATATATTCTTTCCGGAACGTTGTCTTCGTCGTGGATACTCTGAACGCCTCTCTGTACCGGGCAAGCAGACCTGCGTTGGTCAAAGACATGTGTATACATTATTCGATGTCACTGGTCCATCGTCTTCTTCGTCTTCCACTTTTTCTCTTACCCGGCACTCTGCTCTCTAGAATCAGCCTTTCGATACCATCATGTCGCTTTAAGTGCCCAAAATAATGTAGCTTCCTTCTTATGATGGTATTTAGATGCCACTCTTCGTTTAGTTTCAGTAATGTCAAAACTTCAATGTTCTTCTTTTTCTCTGTCTATGATATTCGAGGATCTTTCTGTAGCACTTCATTTCAAATGAATTTATTTTTTTGGATATTGTCTTGTTTAAAGTCCAACTCTCACATCCGTATGTTGTCACTGGGAAAACACATGATCTTAAAATGGTTAATTTAGTGCCATTATTACTATTTTGCCATAGCTTTCTCATTTGTGTTAATTTGATTGTTGCAATTGCGAGTCTTCTTCTAATCTCGACTTAACAATCTCCGGAACTGTTTATATTTGCTCTACGATATAAAGTACTACGATCAGAATTTAAACACGTCTTCAGAGGTCATGTTTTCGATTATTTCCGTGAATTTTGTTGATGGGGGTTGGAAGCCGACGCAAAGTATAGACCCTGTATCATAGTGACCAAAGAAACGCACGGAAATAATTAAAATCACTATACAGGTTTGTTTTGATACTGCCCGTCTTTACTGCAGACAGCCACTACAAATCCAAGCCGTGGACCGGTGTAAGTGATTATACTATTTATATCATCTTGATAAAACACCCACACCTGCGTTTAGCGGCAAGTGTGGATGTGTTATTGTTGCACATTTTTTAAGAGCATGCCAATATGTATAAACCATCTTTCACCAGTTTACGGACATCGTTTAACTGCAGTGTAATAAAGTACGCACAATATGAAACGTTTCGTGCAATAGGGAAGCTTCTTTAATAATTTTTTTCACATCTAGAAGGCAAAACCTCTCAGTGGTGTTCACATCCAGAAAGCACAAACTTTTAGCGGTATTCACATCTAGAAGGCACAAACTCCCAGCGATGTTCACATCTAGAAGGCAAAACCTCTCAGTGGTGTTCACATCCAGAAGGCACAATCTTTCAGCGGTATTCACATTTGGAAGGCACAACCTCTCAGTGGTGTTCACATCAAGAAGGCACAAACTTTTTTCGGTATTCACATCTAGAAGGCACAAACTCCCAGCGATGTTCACATCTAGAAGGCAAAACCTCTCAGTGGTGCTCACACGCAAAAGATATATAAATTATCAGTGGTGTTCACATCCCGAAGGCACAACTTCACATCCGTATGGAATGCTTTGAAAGTAGCCTACCATTGCTTTAGTGGAATGTCGAGGGGGAAATAAAGCTTCTTCTTTTCAACTGATGTCTATAAAATTGATATTTCTCCCAGACATACAGTCATATACAATTTGTTTGTAGAATCTCTTGTCTACTTCATCCTTCCTTGGGAGACAGTAGACAGTACCAGTTATAATTTTCTTTTTTTTGTGGAATGATTATCTCGTTGCGTGATTGATTAATTTCATTGTACGACAATCAAATATTAAGATTACAAGCTTAGTGAGAAAGTTGTAAAATAGGTCAGTTAAATGATATAATCTCTACGACTGTTTATACAATTTGCACTTCAATAACTTTGACCTGAACTTCTTATTTGATTAATATTGATAACGCTTCGTTCAACTGAATACACGTCGGTAATGTGTATACCCACACACGCACATACTGAAGATACTTCTGATAATCTTTGTGGATGTGTATGATAGTTTATTAAATAGAACAATTATCAATGTAGGTCGTTTCCTGAATAACATGCATTAGAAAACCATATTACTAGTCAAGTAATATGGTACACATATTTGGTTTAACTTTCTCTTTAAGCACTCAGTTCTCACCAATGACCTATCAGAACAAAAGCTATGCAGCAGAAAATCTCGAATATATTCTTCTTCTTCTTATGCGTTTGTTCTCAGACTCCTGCAGATTAGCAGGATATAGTTCGGAGAACGGAATGCGCTGTGTCATGGTTGACAGCATTGCTGCGATATCTGCGCCTTTCGGCCTGACACATCCGACTTCAGCGTGGCTTTGGGTAACTGAGCCTATATGGGATGGGGCAGCAAACTCCATCCCATAACCTTCTTAGTCGCCTTTTACGACATGCGTGGAAGGTAAACAGTGTTGCTATTCTTTGCTCCCCTTTCGGTCCCCGGCAACACACGGGCGTCTACTACTATATGACATGCACATATAGTGAGGCCTTATGGAAACCCGGCATTACTTCATCTATTCACATCGGTATTTATTCTTTCAAAGTAGGTGGCAACTCTTCAAATCATTCCATCCCGCTGAGAGTTCATGCCTGCTGTATGTGAACACCGTTCAGAGTTTGTGCCTTCTGCATGTGAACAAAGCTGGGAGTTAATGCTTTCTACATGTGAACACAGCTTAGAGTTTATATTTTCTACATGTGAACACAGCTGAGAGTTGATGCCTTCTGCATCTTCACCACTGAGAGGGGATGCTTTCTGCATGTGAACACCGCTGAAAGTTGGTGTCTTCTACATGTGAACACAGCTGAGAGTTGATGCCTTCTACATGTGAACACAGCTGAGAGTTGATGCTTTCTACATGTGAACACAGCTTAGAGTTTATATCTTCTACATGTGAACACCGCTGAGAGTTGATGTTTTCTGTTTGTGAAATAAAGCTATGAGAATCCTTTCCGTTGCACAAAAAATATTCCTAAACAAACTTTGTCTTCAAATAATTTACTTCATTTGCGCCAAGCGTTGAGTCTGTACAACTGAGTGTGGTTAACATAACATAAAATCTCCTTCTACTTAGACTGAGTACTGTTCGTGAAGTATCTAAGGGTTCAGGCAGAGAACATTACGTGAAGTGTGTTTCTGCTTAGGTAGAGAACATTACGTGAAGTATGCTTCTACTTACGCAGTGAGAATTACGTGAAATGATCGTCTGCTTAGGCTGACAACATTACGTGAAATGTGCGTCTATGTAGGCAGAGGTGTCTAGAGATAAAAGAATATACCAAACAATTTGTAACGTCCCCGTAATGGTTTATGTTTGAGGAAATTCAACATTAGATGCGCAGAAGATGTGATGTGCAACTGTACCATTGAAGTTTATTCGTGCAGACAATGATTGACACTTGTGATGGGCATTTTGTTTACATATAACCTGAATTAACTCATTTACATTGTAGCTATGCTGCGACAACATGAAATATGCTTCGTGAGCACATATGTTAAATTCACGACAATGTTAAATACCGCAAGACTTCGTCAGGCTGTGACAAAATATGGTTAATGTTAACGAAAGTCAGTAGGCCTATAAATTGGCTTCATATCAAACTGTTTTACCCAACAGTGTCTAATCTGCTAGTCAGGGGTTGACTAGATACCGCCAGACTATATTCGCCTTCAGTAGATTAACATCGTAGAGAAAGGGTAAATCGTCCCAGCGCATATGTCTAAATACCCATTTGCTTGTCGTATCAGAAGTTCATCATATTATATTATGTTTCTGTTGAAATTAAGTAACTTTTAAGATGTTCTGAAAAAGGCCTTAAGCCTAAAGCTGGAACTTATTTTTGTACAACACATGTAGCAAGCACATCGTATCAGGCAAGCATTTATCATCGAAAACTTACACTCATATGCGGGTCTATGAAAGACTACTTGAATTAACAGATTTGACATTATCCAAAATGACTAAAGCAACAAGTCAGTAAAATCTGCATATAATTTCTCATAGGGTACTGGGTGTGGCTGTATGACGGAGTGTTGCAGAGCATATCTTGGACGGCCAAGATACAAGGTTCAGACCCCGCATTATGCAAATGTTCACCTGGTTCGTTCATAAATCAATATTACAAACTACTGATCGTATGTACGCTCCTTTGAAAATCACTACGGCCAAAAAAAGAATAATCGGTTGATCTTTACTTCCTGAATAGAAGACGCTATCAACTTATGTATAGTGGATATACGTGATATCAATTGATGGATAGTGGATATACGTGATATCAATTGATGGATGGTGGCCATACGTGATATCAATTGATGGCTAGTGGACATACGTGATATCAATTGATGGATAGTGCATATACGTGATATCAATTGATGGATAGTGGATATACGTGATATCAATTGATGGATAGTGGATATACGTGATATCAATTGTTGGATGGTGGCCATACGTAATATCAATTGATGGATAGTGGACATGCGTGATATCAATTTATGGATAGGGGACGGATGCGATTATCAACTTGTAGATACTGGACGGATGTGATATCAACTTGTAAATAGTGGGCAGATGCGATATCAACTTGTAGATAGTGGACAGAAGCGATATCAACTTGTAGATAGTGGACGGATGTGATATCAACTTGTAGATAGTGGACAGAAGCGATATCAACTTGTAGATAGTGGACGGATGTGATATCAACTTGTGGATAGTGGACGGATGTGATATCAACTTGTAGATAGTGGACAGAAGCGATATCAACTTGTAGATAGTGGACGGATGTGATATCAACTTGTAGATAGTGGACGGATGCGATATCAACTTGTAGATAGTGGATGGATGTGATATCAACTTGTAGATAGTGGACGGATGAGATATCAACTTGTAGATACTGGATGGATGTGATATCAACTTGTAGATAGTGGACAGATGTGATATCAACTTGTAGATAGTGGACGGATGCGATATCAACTAGTAGATAGTGGACGGATGTCATATCAACTTGTAGATAGTGGATGGATGTCATATCAACTAGTAGATAGTGGACGGATGTGATATCAGCTAGTAGATAGTGGACGGATGTCATATCAACTAGTAGATAGTGGACGGATGTGATATCAACTTGTAAATAGTGGACGGATGTGATATCAACTTGTAGATAGTGGACGGATGTGATATCAACTTGTAGATAGTGGACATATGTGATTAGAAACTTATGGATAGTGGATGGATGAATACCTAATGTACTAAAACCGTATTTATGATAAAATTCATCATTCTTTAAACATCACCTTAAGTCATAGATCATTGCTATAAATGTACATCACACAATAGCGTTGACTTACGTTTATAGAAGGATAACTTCTCTGTGTCACGAACTATCTGGTTTCATTTTTTTCGACTTGAGTATTTGACAACTAAGGTCACTCGTACACGCACGCACGCACGCACGTACGCACGTATATATACACACACACACGATCGAATGTGAATTCGATAAAAAAAAGTCAAATGTAATGGCTAAACATTGCCAGAGGTGTGGTACCAAGTAAATAGAGACATTCTTCCGACAGTGTAGGAGAATATTGTGACAGAAAGTGACTCAATATTTCAAGGTAAATTTGCCGTTCTGATGCCTGTAATGTTGGGAAAACCATATTATAACGATTCAATGGCTTATATTAATTGCGAAATGCAATTATAGGAAATCAGTTGAGTTGAATTTTCTCTTTGATATCGTTTCATATAGACTCTTTAAAATCCTAGTCTGCCAAACTCCGAGAAGTCTTAAAAAACCAGAACCATTTCATTCCGAGCAGCATTTAGGCATATCTGTATTCCTCAATCCATCTTTGAAAGCATGTCGCCTCGATCCGAGCATAACTTCAAGACTTCCGTATAACCAATGTGAATATTCACTCATCTATAAGTTTATATTGTTTTCTAAATCATGATCTAGAAGGCCATCTTGAGCATAATTCATTACCATATGATTCTCAACTCAGAATTTAATACACAAATTTCATTGAATGCCGTAAAGTGAAAGAAATCTGATTCCACATACAGCTTATGGCGACGTTTTAAGTGATGTCTAGAAAATGATGATCTGGACTTGCCTGATATCGTTCCTAACGATCATTGCAGAAATGTACGACTTATTTATGGAAGATGATACCATTTGTACACACGGCTCTTATAGTATAGCTCCTCTTTCATCTGAACATTAATAAAAACGCAGATGTATGTAAAATTGTATTGCATAATAATAATAATAATAATAATAATAATAATAATAATAATAATAATAATAATACTAATAATAATAATAATAATAATAAACCCATAACCCGTCAGGCTTGTATGGGTGTCACAATGAGACATTTGGTGCAGAAGGGTCTCCACTCATCTCTATCTATCATCCTGATGAGTTTGGAAACTTCACAATCTGTCCATTCTTTAATATTATCCTGGCATGTTTTCTTCCTGCCGCCTCGTCTTCATAACCCCTCCACCGTACCTTCAAGAACATCTTTTGTCATCGGAGGATGTCTCATCACGTGCCCGTATTGCATTATTCGTTAGTGGATACAGCGGAAACAATTTTGTTTTGTGTATTTTAGATATAATAATTTCACTTAATTTTAATTATACCTTCTGAAATACATTGCTCTGGTGTTATTGTTTTTTTGTGTGGTGGGGGTGGTTGGGTGGGGATAGTAAAATGTTTATTTCATAATTAGCAGAGGACATCTCTGTAAGTCTTGACAGTTGTTCACAAGATTGTGGAAGAGTAAGTCGTGTAGTTGTTCACAAGATTGTGGAAGAGTATGGAAAGTGGACGAATGTGATTAGAAACTTATGGATAGTGGATAGATGAATACTTAACGTACTAAAACCGTATTTATGATAAAATTCATCATTCTTTAAACATCACCTTAAGTAATTGATCATTGCTATGAATGTACATCACACAATAGAGTTGAATTACGTTTATAGAAGGATAACGTCTCTGTGTCACGAACTATCTGGTTTCATTTTTTTCGACTTGAGTATTTGACAACTAAGAACATCCCCTTTCGTCAGGTTTGAACAAATACTTTGGTGGATTTCTCTAGCTTGTAACGTTTTTCTACTCTGTCGACATGAGTGGAGCATGAACTCCATCTATGTCATGATTGTTTATTACACACTGTGCTCGTAAACTTTACATGTCAATATGTCCCGTGGTGACAATTTCCATGGTAGAAACTGCCAGCAGGAGTTGCGCTTTGGTCTGCTAGGTCTATTCCATACGAAGTGTTCTTCTGTCGGTTAACTAGTTTCGAAAAAATTGTTGGTCTATTGGCCCTTTCCATAAATATTTGTTCTTCTTCTTCTTGTTCAGCGTTTATTCTCAATCAAGCTCCTGGTGAATCTCCCTTGCAGCAGGAAAATGACTCCTACTAGATTTCCAGCTCAATGTTATCCGGAGAATGGAAATGTATTGTCTCCATTTTATTTGCGCCAGTGACTCGACACAACCGTCTTCGGTGGTGTCAATGGATATAAAACCCTTCAACAAGCCTGTTTCTTGTATCGAATACACTCGACAAAAAATGTGCACTTGTGTGCTCTCTTAGACGAGATCTCATTCACCTACGTTGTGACCTCCTCGTCAAATTCGTGTGTCTACACAGTTTATAAACTGACACTATTTGGATTCTTGTCGTTTGATTTTTTAAGATATGGGGTTCTTAATGTGACTAAATGCTGGTTCTCGAACATTAACACTCCATTCGTCATGGTCTTGGTATTGTGTTATCGCAAGTGTATCACAGACTGTACTAAGTGCTACACCATGGAGCCATGCTATATTCACGGTAGATGTTGTACATAATGCTATCTTCAAGGCAGATGTTGTATTTAATGCTATCTTCAAGGCAGATGTTGTATTTGATGCTATCTTCAAGGCAGATGTTGTATTTAATGCTATCTTCAAGGCAGATGTTGTATTTGATGCTATCTTCAAGGCAGATGTTGTACTTAATGCTATCTTCAAGGCGGATTTTGTATTTAATGCTATCTTCAAGGCAGAAGTTGTCTTTAATGCTATCTTCAAGGCAGATGTTGTCTTTAATGCTATCTTCAAGTCAGATGTTGTATTAAATGCTCATCTTCAAGGCAGATGTTCTATTTAATGCTATCTTCAAGGCAGATGTTGTACTTAATGCTATCTTCAAGGCGGATTTTGTATTTAATGCTATCTTCAAGGCAGATGTTGTATTTAATGCTATCTTCAAGGCAGATGTTGTACTTAATGCTATCTTCAAGGCAGATTTTGTATTTAATGCTATCTTCAAGGCAGATGTTGTCTTTAATGCTATCTTCAAGGCAGATGTTGTATTTAATGCTCATCTTCAAGGCAGATGTTGTACTTAATACTATCTTCAAGGCAGATGTTGTACTTAATGCTCATCTTCAAGGCAGATGTTGTACTTAATACTATCTTCAAGGCAGATGTTGTACTTAATGCTATCTTCAAGGCAGATGTTGTATTTAATGCTCATCTTCAAGGCAGATGTTGTATTTAATGCTCATCTTCAAGGCAGATGTTGTACTTAATGCTATCTTCAAGGCAGATGTTGTATTTAATGCTCATCTTCAAGGCAGATGTTGTACTTAATGCTATCTTCAAGGCAGATGTTGTATTTAATGCTCATCTTCAAGGCAGATGTTGTATTTAATGCTATCTTCAAGGCAGATGTTGTATTTAATGCTCATCTTCAAGGCAGATGTTGTATTTAATACTATCTTCAAGGCAGATGTTGTACTTAATGCTATCTTCAAGGCAGATGTTGTATTTAATGCTCATCTTCAAGGCAGATGTTGTACTTAATGCTATCTTCAAGGCAGATGTTGTATTTAATGCTCATCTTCAAGGCAGATGTTGTATTTAATGCTCATCTTCAAGGCAGATGTTGTACTTAATACTATCTTCAAGGCAGACGTTGTACTCCTCAGATTACACTCTTCATAATCTGAGGACTCACAGACACAAACTTATTTAATTTTTTTCAATGACAAGCTCATCTTCGTCTGCAAAGAAGATACATCATCATCATGAGTTAAAAAAAGCATTTGTTGCACTCAATCATTCTCATTCCCAACTCTTTATTTCCAAAAGAGTTTTTCATGCCTCACGTAATACATTTGAAAGTCTCTATAACAATGGGCGATTTTGTCGACACTTCGACTCGGGAGTTGGGTTTAAGTAGCTGTTACAAACGATGCTAATAAAAAGCTAAATACTTCGTCAATTGCTTTTAGGTAAATAATGTTGTTAAAAGTTGCCTTTCTGGCCTCACTGTGTGGCACCCTACAATAATATTTTATGATATGTCTATCATAATTACTGTGGTATCTAAAATCATTTGTAGTGATGTGCATGATGCTTCTATGACATTCATTGTAACATCTACAATAATATGTTATGTGTCTGTGACATTCATTGTAACATCTACAATAATATGTTATGTGTCTGTGACATTCATTGTAACATCTACAATAATATGTTATGTGTCTGTAACATTCATTGTAACATCTACAATAATATGTTATGTGTCTGTGACATTCATTGTAACATCTACAATAATATGTTATGTGTCTGTGACATTCATTGTAACATCTACAATAATATGTTATGTGTCTGTAACATTCATTGTAACATCTACAATAATATGTTATGTTTCTGTGACATTCATTGTAACATCTACAATAATATGTTATGTGTCTGTGACATTCATTGTAACATCTACAATAATATGTTATGTGTCTGTAACATTCATTGTAACATCTACAATAATATGTTATGTTTCTGTAACATTCATTGTAACATCTACAATAATATGTTATGTATCTGTAACATTCATTGTAACATCTACAATAATATGTTATGTGTCTGTGACATTCATTGTAACATCTACAATAATATGTTATGTATCTGTAACATTCATTGTAACATCTACAATAATATGTTATGTGTCTGTGACATTCATTGCAACATCTGCAATAATGTGATGATTCTCCCGTGACATTAATTGTGACATCTACTATAATTGTTTATGATGTATCTGTATGACATTTGTTTATGATGTATCTGTATGACATTTGTTTATGATGTATCTGTATGACATGGTTAATATTTTCGACTCGTTCATGCAGACATTTCTTCGTGTATTTCACATTCGTCTAGCCTGACGCTTGCATGACCATTATTCTTGTGCAATTCGGGTAATTGTAGCATGTTACCAATGTTCTAATGCTAGTTTACGTAGAGCTGGTATATCTGTGCCTTCGAGCACGTGTGTTTTCGGTATTTTTTTTGGGTTTCATTTTCTACAAGATGAGTTAGCAAACGCAACGATCAAATATGTTAAGTCATATCGTGTATGACAGGTCACAATGCTTCAATTCATTGCTCCCATTGTAGGACTAAATGCAGATGTAGGCAGATTGAAGAACAAACAAAAAACGGGATTAAGTCAACGAGAAATACAACATTAAACACCCAGATTGTAGATAAAGAGGGGAAAGACTTGGAATGCCCAAAGTTTGTTAAGGAGGTCATTTTCGTCATAAAAACATTAAAAATAGACCAAAGTAGGAGTTATTGTGCTCAATCGTGTGCATGGTCAATTATACAGCCTTGTAGACATATCGGGTATCATCCTTCAAAGGTGACATTGGTTGGCTTTTGTTCGCGATTTTCATTGACCATTTGTTTATATTTTGTTGGTACAGCGAATACAAATCACGGGAAAAATTGAATAGCGTCACTTTTGAATAATGATATCTGATGTCCACAATACTGTATAATATTCAAGGGACTCGAATCAGACACTCGTGCTTTGACAGGGCTTGAAAAGGGAGCAAATAATAGTGATACTGTTACCTGTAATGAATATTGTCAGAGGCGATTACGAAGTTCTTGACGGAGGGACATCTGTCGAATCACAAAGAGAGGCGAGGTGTCACAGAAGCAACGCTGGTCGGACTCACCAAGACGAAAAATGCAGATATTGCAGCAGCACTGTAAACCATAATTCAAAATATACCGTTCTCCTGAGGAAGAGAGACTATGATCAATGAGGCGTAGGGGATGTATCGATGTATCGACGGTTTCCTATAGATAAATTAGAAGTTAGCACACGGGATTTGAACTTCGTACGTTCAGTTAGCATAATTGAGTCAATATATTTTCAAAAATTCGTCTCACAACTTGAGTCAATACATTTCCAAAAAAATCGTCCCAATAATCAATATATTTTTCGAATTCGATTAATCCATGTTTTTTTCGAAATAAGATGCGGTTTTAGTCAAGACATTGAGCTTGTGTATTCTCTGGTTACTATGAATGTGAAAGGGTAGATCGAGATATCAACACAAACTGTGCAGGTGTGTACATTTCTAGAGTAGCTCAAATACGTAAACAGGAACATTAGACTTTTGAGCTGCAGCAATAATGACCACATACAATCAACACATTCAATCACCAAATTCAATCACCACTTTCAATCAGCACATTAAATCACCACATTCAGTCATCACATTCAATAAAAACATTCAATCACTAGCGTATAGGCATTTATTTAACCGCAAGACATTCTTGACTTTTCAAGACAAGACTGAAAAAGAACCCCAAAAAAACCCCAAAAAACAACAATAGATTATACATCTGGATATTTGACGGATGAACATCCTAGCACATGTTTTCATCCTGGTACACTGGACAGTAAGACCAGAATAGCATGATAGGAGTAGATCACTAAATAATATACGAGTACATATCATGTCCGTAGGTACCTCTTTCACATTTCTTCTTCTTCAGCGTTCATTCTCGAACTCCCGTTGGATCTCTCTTGTAGCAGGACCACGGTCCTACTAGATTGCCAGCAGGATGTAGTCCAGAGAATGGAAATACGCTATGTTGCCGTTTTATTTGCGCCAATGATCCGACACATCCGTCTTCAGCGCGATATTCATATAAAAGGGAGGGGGTGTGTTACCTTCAACGAAAACCTAATTTCCTCATACACATATTTGGTATATTTTTGGGGAAAACCTTTAGGAATTTGGGGGAGGGGGTTACTGTAAAAGTACTATCAATTTCTGATTTCCCAAGGAAGGAGAAGGGGTGGTTGAATCTCTCAAATTAACCCTCCATGTATGCGGGTTAGATACATATACCTAGATATTCGGCGGATTAACCTCCTTGCAATTGTGAATTAAGACAGCATTATATGACATCAGTGGGATAATCCACAATATGCCTCAATAAGTCAACAGATCAACGTAATAGCGAATGTGAGAGTTGACATTAGTTCACCGAGTAGTAAGACTAGCTGCTGAATAGTATGGCTGGTCTAACCAACTACTCGATAGTAAGACTGGATACCGCATGGTTAGACTGGCTACTGGATAATTATACTGCTACTAGATAGTAAGACTGGCTACTGGATGGTTAGACTGGCCATTGGATAATAAGATCGACCGTGTGTTGCCGGGGCCCGAAAGGGGAGCAAAGAATAGCAACACTGTTTACCTTCCACGCATGTCGTAAAAGGCGACTAAGGAGGTTATGGGATGAGTTGGCTGTCCCATCCCATATAGGATCAGTAACCCAAAGCCATGCTGAAGTCGAATGTGTCAGGCCGAAAGGCGCAGATTTCGTAGCAATGCTGTAAACCATGACACAGCGCATTCCGTTCTCCGGACTACATCCTGCTAATCTGCAGGAGTTTGAGAACAAACGCAGAAGAAGAAGAAGAAGAAGAAGAAGAAGATAATAAGATTGATTTAATGAATATTAATCACAGTGAGACTGGTGCAGATGACAGTAAAACTTGTTCACCGAGCAGTAGGACTGGTTTAGATGAAAGTGAAACTGATTCACATGCCATCAAAAATTATTTGACCCAACTGTAAGACCAGGTAACTGGGCAGTAAGTCTAGTTCACATACCAGTAAGACTATTTCACATCAGAGCAAGACTGGTTTACTGAATAGAAAGACTGATTTATTAGATAGTAAAACTTATTCATTTGACTGTAATCATCTGACATTGGGAATGCTTCACTGGACAACAAGAATGGATTCTCTGACAGGAAGACATGTTCACTGGGTCGGTTCAACTGACATTAAGATCGGTTCATCTGACAGTAAGACTAGCTCACCTGACAGTATGGATGGTTTACAAAATTTGTTTCCCTCTCAGGCTAGACAGTAAGAATGGTTCACTGGACAGTAAGACTGATTCACCTAACAAGAGGACTTGTTAACGGGACAGTAAGACTGATTCACCTAACAAGGAGATTTATTAACGGAACAGTAAGACTGATTCACCTAACAAGGAGATTTATTAACGGGACAGTGAGACTTATTAACCTGAAAGTAAGACTGGTACGCCAGCGACTGGGTCATCTTACGAGTAGTTCACAGGAAATTTAGAGTGGTTCATCAGACAATAAGACTACTTCACCTGACGGTCCAAGTGGTTCATTGGACAGTGTAACTTCTTCACCTGAAATTAAAGCTGATTCACTGGACATTAAGCTGGTTCATCTAACAGAAAGGCTAGTTAACTGGGCGGTAAGACTTGTTTATCTAACAGAAAGGCTAGTTAACTTGGCGGTAAGACTTGTTTATCTAACAGAAATGCTAGTTAACTGGGCTGTAGTCGTAACCTTCGATATCAGTTACCATGTTGTTCCGACAGGCTGACGTTGTGCTTGAACTAGTTACGGGCACTGCGTGAGTGGGCGGAACAACAAAGAAACCTGTCTCATGGACCAGAGTTGTGCCCTGATGTCGACGTCTGTTTCCGGCAGCATTGGACTCGAAACACCATGGAGTCGAATGGTTGCTGGAACAGAGGGCGGAGCACTTATGGGAATGCTCCATGTGCTGTGAGGCCCGTTTCTAATCAAGAAGAATCAAGAATCATGGAGAACTGGGCGGTAAGACTGGTTCATCTAACAGAAAGGCTCGTTAACTGAGCGGTAAGACTGGTGTATCTAACAGTTTGACTCGTACACTGGTCAGTAAGAATGGTTAACGCTAGAGTATGACTTCTCTTGATAGGAAAAGTAGTTTACTGGACAGTAAGTAATGTTCACCTGATATTAAGACCGATTCATATGAGAGCAAGACTGATTTACTGTACAGTAAGATTGTTTTACTGGACAGTAAGAAGGGTTCAATGGAAAACCAGATTGTTTATTCTAACAGGAGTACTTGTTCCGTGGACTGTAGGTTTGCTTCACCTATTAGTAAAACTGGTTCACTAGACAGCAAAACTTATACACCTAACAGATTTCCTTTCCTTAAGAAACACCCATTGCATTCCGAAAAACAGAAAGTTAAAGGCAGCAGACTCAAGAGAGGGAGGTCGTGGATGGGACGTGCTGAGGATGTCATACAAAGCGTGTGCAGATTGCAGGATGTGGCAGCAGGTGCGGAATGGATTGGTCTACCCACATATTTCAAAACTTGTTTGAGAGTAGTAATATCACTTAGCAGGGAATGCATAGAATGGTGTCCCACAGCTGTGGAGAAAGAAGTGCAGGCTTTAATCAGTGAGAATACCAAAGAGGGGGATGTGATTATATACACTGATGGATCTGTAATTAGGCATGTTCGCAGTGCTTGGGCCTTTACAGCTCAGTGTGCAGGTAAAACGATCAAGGAGGAAAGTGGTGCCTTTGCGGTCAGTACGAGTAGTATGACCATGGAGACTATGGCGGTGACCAAAGCATTTGAGTGGCTACGTACACAGAAGGTAAAGCAGGTCTGAATCTTGAGTGACTCTATGAGTATGATTAAGAAGGTACAAGTGGGTCTCATTCGCGAACAGTTGATTGAGGCCTTGAGAAAGGTGAGCTTGAAAGTGGTTACATTTATGTTCGTGCCGGGACATGTGGGCGTTCGAGGCAATGAAAGAGCGGATCAACTGGCATCGTGCGCGATTGTGGCACAGGGCGATGGGGCAATGGATCGCGCTGACGTTTTGAACTCCTTAAGAGATGTAACACGCGAGAGTGAGACTAATGTGGATGATGATTCCTTTTCAATGGCTAGGATTAAAGATCAGGGATTGAAATGCAATGTTGCTAGAAGTGAACATTTTGGAGGAAGCAGAAGAATGATTGTCAACCAGCATAGGACCGGTACTGTCAGCAGAAGTGTAATAGCGGATACACTCAAGGAGAGATCGGAGCAACTATGGACGTATCCAGTTTGCAGTGATGATGATCCGACGACTAACTAACTAACTGATTTACCTTTCAGGAAAAATGGTTCATTGGACAGTGAATAAGGTTTACCTGACAGTAATGACCTCACTGTCAGGTAAACCTGACTCACTGTCCAACCACACTGTGAGGTTGATTAACGTGACATTAATATTGATTCAGCTAACAGGAAGACTGGTTCACCAGGCAGTAAATTTGGTTCACCTGACAGTAACATTGGTTCACTTTATAGCAAAACAGCGTCACCGGACAGTAAGGCTGGTTAACCTTACAGTAAGACTAGTCCACTTGACAGAATGGCTGGCTGATCTCGAAATAAGAATATTTTACTGGACAATAAAAATGTTTCAATTGACAGACTTTTTCACTTGACAGTAAGAGTGTTTCACTTGACAGTAAGATTGTTTCACTTGACAGTAAGATTGTTTCACTTGACAGTAAGATTGTTTCACTTGACAGTAAGCTTGTTTTACTTGACAGTAAGATTGTTTCACTTGACAGTAAGATTGTTTCACTTGACAGTAAGATTGTTTTACTTGATAGTAAGGTTGTTTCACTTGACAGTAAGATTGTTTCACGTGAAAGTAAGAGTATTTCGCTGGACCGTAAGATAATTTCAATTGACAGTAAGACAATAAAACTATAGAAATAGCAATAAAACTCATTTACTTGCAGGTAGGGCAGATTAACTTGCCAGTTTGGCTGGTTCACCTGAAATTAATATTGGTTCACCTGGCAGCAAGAGTGGTTCACCTGACAGTAAGAGTGGTTCACCTGACAGTGAGAGTGGTTCACCTGTCAGTGAGAGTGGTTCACCTGCCAGTGAGAGTGGTTCACCTGTCAGTGAGAGTGGTTCACCTGTCAGTGATAATGGTTCACCTGTCAATGAGAGTGGTTCACCTGCCAGTGAGAGTGGTTCACCTGTCAGTACAATTGGTTCACCTGTCAGTGAGAGTGGTTCACCTGTCAGTAAAATTGGTTCACCTGTCAGTGAGAGTAGTTCACCTGTCAGTAAAATTGGTTCACCTGTCAGTGAGAGTGGTTCACCAGACAGTGAGAGTGGTTCACCTGTCAGTGAGAGTGGTTCACCTGTCAGTAAAATTGGTTCACCTGTCAGTGAGAGTGGTTCACCTGACAGTAAAATTGGTTCACCTGACAGTAATAGGGGTTGCCTGGATATACTACTTCACTGGACAGTAAGACACATTTAAATAACAAAAGTACATTAAAGGGAATGTACGACTCATTCACCTGCCAGTAAGACAGATTCACTTGACAGTAAGACTTCATCACCAGACCGCAAGAATGATATAATAGAAAAAATGGATATTTGGACAGTTTCACCTTACAGTAAGACTGATATACCTGATAGTATAACTGGTATACCTGACACTAAGACAGGTTCAACTTACAGAAAGACTGATTCATCTGGCAGTAACATTGGTGCACTAACAGTAAGGCAGGTTCATCTGACAGTAAGACTGCTTCTGTCGACAGTACAGTACGAGTGGTTTACTGGAAGTGAGACTGGTTCACATGACAGTAAGATTAGTTCACCTAGCAGTAAGATTGGTTCACTTGACATTTAGACTGTTTCACTAGACAATGAGACTGATTCACTGGATAGTAAGGTTGATTCAGTTAGGGAGCTGCGTAGCGCAGTAGTTAGCGCACTGGCTTCGCATATGAGTAGTGCTGGGTTCATTCCCCAGTTGAAGCGGAAATGTTTTTCATATCGCAACGGCTCCCGGGTCGACCCAGCCTTAAATGGGTACCGGATTAATCCGGGAAGTAAAGACAGCGAGGGAGAGGAGATGGCTACCGCCCTCATTTGCAGAGCCACTGTAATGTGAGATCGCTAACATATCACACCCGTACGGCATTAATAAATGCTATAGGTTATTTTACTACTAAGATTGACTTACCTGACAGTAAGACTGGCTCACGAGACAGTAAAACTTGTTTCTGATTCTGTTAATAATTGTAATGTCTCGGATCTTAGTATCTCCTACTCACGGCCTGTAGTACAAAGTAATAGGATTCTTGAAATCTACTATTATAAGAACAGTGGTCATGGAAGGAATTTCATGGAGAAATGATACAGCTGCAGTTAGAGAGAGAGATAATGATGTAACACTTACACGTGAAATAGCTGACTCGGGGAGTTCTGCTTTTGCGTTTAGCGAACTCTCTGATACTGACAGAAGAAAACATATTTTATACGTAGTATTTTGTAGTTGGTGGTCCATCTTGGTCTATATAGACCATCTTGTAGTTTGTGGTCCATATATTTATATGAGATATTCGTAAGATTTTTCTGTAGTACTTCATTCCAAGTGAATTTATCTGTCTGGATATTGTCTTCTTTAATGTCCAAGTTTCACATATATATGCTGCCACTGGGAAAACAGAAGATCTTAAAATGGTTAGTTTAGTATTATTATTACTACTTTTCCACAGCTTTCTCATGTGTGTTTGTTTTATTGTGCAGTTTTCTTCTTTTGATCTCAACTGAACAATCTCCGGAACTGTTTATACGTTCTCCTAGATATTTGAATTTGTTTACACATTCCAATTCTATATTACTTATTTTGATTATTGGTTTATAATTGTTTTGTCTGTTGCCATAATTTTTGTTTTCTGTGCGTTTAGATATAGGTGTTGAATCTCGCTGTATTTCTTTGTTGTTGTGATTAGCAGTATCATTTATACTTAGTTCATATCTAACACGCCATAGGTACACACCTCAATGCTGTATTCCTTTCATCTTTCTTTCATGATCTACACTCACATTGACATGGGAACCATCAGCATGTATCCAACATCCACATCAGAAGATTGTGCACCTGTGGGTTTTTCCGAAGTGCAATTATATCTATTCATAGCGTACAACTAACAACCACCGTTAATAATGCTTCCTCTTTTGATTCTAGACATCCAGTGAGTTTGTATGTTATGCCAGTTATTTCAGTTTTTTATAATATGTTTTTCTACTAGGTTTGCGTGTCCATTTTTGTCTAGATTGAGCCAATTTTCTGCCATTGTCCTGCATGAAATATAAAAAATAAGAGAGTATCAAATTAGAACGTATATATCCAACACAGTCATAATTGTCAAATATTATTTTTGGAGTACAGTATTCGCCTTGTTTATCGAATATCACCAAAATTATGCTTCTATCAGGGTTGCCATATTTGCCGCTTTATGACAAAACTTTTCCAATTTTGCTATTTGTAAAGACCACTGGCTATTACATTTATTTAGGCCAAAATTGTTTGTTTACGAAAACATTTCTACTTACAGAAATGTTCTTATTTACATTTAGCTAAAAAATATATGGACGGTGTTGTGGATATGAACTAATTTGTCAATTTTGCAATATGTCCTGTCTGTTCAACTCATGTATACATATACATGAAGAGTACATGTTTCAAACTTGTATTTGATAATGTTCTCTGGAGGTCTACGTGGAATATTTGATACAATAGTGAGACATGATACAGAAAACAATGAGAATAACATTTATCTTGGTAGCAAAAAGAATTCGATAATAGTAGTTAAATTTACTAATTTAATTGTAAACTCATCTACTCGTTTTCTTTTCTTTCTTTATACCCTTTATGCCTTTCAGCGCCAGAAGACGGCCTTTTTGTATCTTCATATATGTTTGTTTTCGTTGATTCTTTTATTTCTTTAATCTATATTTTGCATGGTCTGTCCCTGACTTTGTATCCATCGTGTCTGCATAGCAATGTTTTTTGAGGTGCACTATCTGATGGTAGTCTGGAAGAGTGTGAGAACTACTTAATCCGTTGTCTTCTGATATAATAGAGAATTGATTAGCATTGTGGTTGTTAGTCTTCTGCTGTTTTAATTTCTGATTCCGTCTCTTTTTTTGCTACTCCGAGAATTCTATGTACACGAGTAATTTTTTTTGTAGCAAAGTTTTCTGTTGTCTTTTGTTATTATTGTCCATGTTTGACATTGACATCATAGTGCTGGTATGATGATCGTTTTATATAGTGCAGTTTTGAAGTTCATGTTGAACTTCATTCAGCTAGTATATAGTGGAAAGTACAATATATAATTTTACCATTCAAAAAACGTATAAGTACCCTCATTAATTTCATGTCTATAGAAAGCTCAATCAAAATAACTTTAGAAGAACTAAATGAACTCAGAAATAGGAAGCATTTGTCAATGTGCAATGAATGAATGAATGAATGAAATTACATTGAGTGCAAGAACAAGAACATGAATATAAGCATCAACAAAACAGAAACCATGGTAATAGGAAGGGATACACACAATCTAAATATAACAGTAGAAAATCAAGTCATACAACAAACAAACACCTTCAAATACTTAGGCGTAACATTCTCTTCAGATGGCAAGATGGACACCGAAATAGAAATTCGTTGCAGCAAAGCGAATCAAATACTGGGTCAATTATCCTCTTTATTGCAACACAAAATGCTACCAATGATAACAACAAAAAATCTTATCCAAAGTATTTTCATTCCAACCCTGTTCATACCAACGTCAAACATGGTCCTTAACAATAAAACATAAGAGACAACTGGATACAACAGAGATGAGATGTCTGTGAAAAGTCACAGGAGTGACCAGAAGACACAGAATTAGAAACAAGGTCATAAGAGAAATTGTGTGTCATATAAATTCTAATATACATACAAAATCAACAGATGCAATGGCTTGGTCATCTGGAAAGAATGCCGTGTGATTCATTAGTTTATAAATGATATATGAAGAGACGAGAAGCAGAAAGAAGATCCAGTGGTAGACCTAGAGTACGCTAAAATCAAAGAGACATTACACAAACACCAAATAACATTATCTGAAGCTGCCAGAAAAGCGAGAACAAGAACATTGTATCTCCCTAACACCCGTAAAGGGTAAAAGAGGAAGGAAAAATATATAGATAGAGTGAATGAATGTTTATAATTGGAGTTATAGAAAGGGACCATTGTTGAAAATTCAGCAAGTTTAGTAGTTTATGCACAATTGCGAAATTTGGCCAGTTTTTGCTATCAATTTGGCCATAGACAGATTCAAACATATGGCAACGCTGACTTGTACAATGATTATTTACAACTACATGCACATGAAGAAAGTTGATTGCGTCAGTACGTATTAGCATGCGTAAAATCTTGCAATTTTACAGTAACGTAAAGGGATAAAAGACACAGGGAATTTACTGCAATTTTACCCGGGTTTCCTGAACAGCTAGTTTGCTGCCGATAGTATCACTCAAAACAAGTTTTCTCTCCATGGCTCAAGCGTGACCGTTGGTAATATAAAAGGTCTCTTCACGGAATTAATTATGACTTAATTCGTTACGTTTATGATTATTGTCGAGCTGTTCGTTGATAAATATTTATATAATTTGAGGCAAATGTCAAAAATAGCGAAGTTCGACCAACAGATAACACGTAAATAATTAAACGGACCTTCTAGGTTATGTTTACGTTTTCTGTTGAAAGGTCTTACAGTACAATGATCTCGGCTGAAGCGATAATTCACATCAATCTTTGAAATCATGAATGTAAACAAAATATCTCTACTTTTGATTTCGAACCTGAAAATGTGGGACTACAAGACCCTACGCTATGTACTATGTTAAGATACCTTATATTTTAAACTGATGTGCTGGAGACCAAGTTCTTCACCGCAATAGCCCTTCGGACATATTCCCAAGCAGTGCCACTATTTTTGCTGATCGGACTTTTTCTGTACCTTTAATTATTCGTGATACAAAATATACACAAACTCACCAATAATCAGTCTCACATGCAACATTAAGTCACAGCGTTTGGGATCTGCGCACACGGATATTCTGGGTAAGGACTTGCTCGAAGCAGATAAAAATTGGGTATATCTCCGAAGTCGTCGTGGCAAAATGTAGACCACCGGAGTGGTGACGGCATAATGTAGCTGTACCTAGACCACTGGAGTTGTGGCAGCATAATTTAGCTGTACCTAGACCACTGGAGTCGTGACGGCATAATGTAGCTGTACCTAGACCACCGGAGTCGTGACGGCATAATGTAGCTGTACCTAGACCACTGGAGTCGTGACGGCATAATGTAGCTGTACCTAGACCACCGAGGCGTGACGAAATAATGTAGCTGTACCTAGACCACTGGAATCGTGACGGCATAATGTAGCTGTACCTAGACCACTGGAGTTGCGGCAGCATAATGTAGCTGTACCTAGACCACTGGAGTTGTGGCAGCATAATGTAGCTGTACCTAGACCACTGGCGTCGTGACGAAATAATGTAGCTGTACCTTGACCACTATTATTTGTGATGGTCAACGGCTTCGATATAATAAAATGGGGCTAACGTCCGTGTTTGATATAATCAAATGGGACTAACGTCCATGTTCTATATATATATATATATATATATATATATATATATATATACTTCACCAAAAAGGTATATTTTGTTTCAATTAAAATAAAACATACGAATAGAATGAAGTTTCTGAATTTCTGAATGTTACAACGGGTGAAGTGACGAGAAGAAAAATGAACACAGGAAAAAGTAACACTATAATGAGTGCGTTGCAGCACGGACATATAGATATACAAAATGGCACTCTACAGTGTCATACAGTCGATTATGAACAAGCGCTGTACTTGTTGGTGTTTCATACAGACGATTATCAACAAGCGCTGTACTTGTTGGTGTTTCATACAGACGATTATCAACAAGCGCTGTACTTGTTGGTGTTTCATACAGACGATTATCAACAAGCGTTGTACTTGTTGGTGTTTCATACAGACGATTATCAACAAGCGTTGTACTTGTTGGTGTTTCACATCATTGTTCCTATTTTTACTAGTATTTCTAGAATATATGAGTCTTGTATATATCAAGTCCTTCTCAGAACAGTACTGCTTGCTAATTCTAACGCATCGTTACTTATCTTGATTTAGCTGCATTTTTCGTGCTATTCGTTGGTTGGCAACACACAGTATACGCAAAGCGGTTAATGATCAGTTGCATCAGCCAAGATGGATGATGCCCGATGCAAGATGAGCACTCAGAAATATTTAGGTAAACGACTTGGTATTTACTGCAAGGAAAATTCTAGCAATGTTTCTTGATAGCGGACTATTTTTGTAACGCCATAACATGTCCTTTTGTAAGTAGATGTTCGTTGCTGCAGGCGAGTCCTTCTGGATATTTAGTCCTTCTTTAGTCATACCAAACAGTCAGAAACAGAGTCAGTCATCTTGACTGATGAGTTTCATTGGTCACTTTGCGTATAACATTGTGTCGTCAGCCAATACAAAGTCAAGGTGAATGACGCTGCTGGTCACTAGTTGCTAGAAACTATATATTGAAAAGGATGTTCTGCGAAAGAATGAGGACATAAATGGGAACAAAGAATAGTAACACTGTCACCTTTTATATATGTCATAAGATGCGACTAATGAAGGTTGGATACCGTATCATGTAGAAGGTCAAAGCGACTCAAATCATATGCTGGTCGGGTGTGTCTGGTCAGTTTTCTTGCCAGTAGCAATATCGGGCGAGTTATGTTTACGAGGTGGAGTAAATGTTTACCTAATTATTTTCTTGATAAGTGTTCATGATGTTTCTACTACTTGGTTCTTTGTATGTGTTATGTGACGTATACTGTCCAGAACGTTGTCTTCCCAATGAACTCCCAGAACTCTTTTCTGTTGGACCATGAGGCTTGCATTTTCCAACGACGTATTCACGTTATCTTTAATGTCATCAGTCCATCTTTTTCTTGATCTGCCCTTTCTCCTCCACCTATGTTCTATGCCCTGCATAATTTGTATTTCTAAACAGTCGTGTCTCTTTATATATCCAAACACATGTAGTTTTATTTTTGCTATTGTGTTTAGTAACCAACACTCTGGCATCTACAATGTGTTTATACTATCTGAATATAATCTATTCTTCCTCCTATGATATTCTAAGCTGTAGGATTTCATCTCAAATGCGTGTACCTTCTTTGTCACTGTTTTACTTAGAGTCCATGTTCCGCATCCCTATGTTGCAACCAGAAAAATATATGTTCTTAACATTAGGTTATCGTTATACATATGGGAAATGTTACCTACTTTTTGACCATTGTTGAAAATGTTCCATCCAACTCAACATATTCTAACCAAGTGATTATCATATTCTCACCAAGTGATTGTCCTATTCTCACCAAGTGATTGTCCTATTCTCACCAAGTGATTGCCCTATTCTCACCAAATGATTGTCCTATTCTCACCAAGTGATTGTCCTATTCTCACCAAGTGATTGTCCTATTCTCACCAAGTGATTGTCCTATTCTCACCAAATGATTGTCCTATTCTCACAAAGTGATTGTCCTATTCTCACCAAGTGATTGTCCTATTCTTACCAAATGATTGTCCTATTCTCACCAAGTTAGTGTCCTATTCTCATCAAGTGATTGTCCTATCCAGAAGACATCTATTAAAATTATTTATTGACATGCCAAGTGGATATTTGTTCTACCTTTCACTGGATATACGGAGAAGATGATAACTTACATGGACAGACACAGTAAACGTTTGTTAAATCGTTTAGTAACGGCAGAAAAAAACACCACGATTTACTTGTTTTCTATTGACATAAATTATTAAAGTCTCTATTAATTGCCATATATATATATATATGAACAGATGTATGAAGATATATGAACAGATGTATGAAGATATATGAATTGATATACAAAAATATATGAATTATAGAAAACGCTAGAATGATAATTTTATGTTAAATTTGAACAATCTGAAATAATCTGTTTGATGACCGATTTAAGGGAGCGAACAAGAACAACAATATGTCCTGTTAGACATGGTGGTCGAGACAGTATAAAACGAAATGTCTACTTTAGTGTGGGTGTACACCACAACTACTAATAAATGTCACATCTGTAACTCTCAGGCGCAGAGTATCACGTTTCATCGGCATTCAATAATTATTAGAACTGGCTTATTGCAGGGTAATCACTCTTCATATGCAACAGCTATTCATACTTCTATTTCGGAATCCTATTCGACCGGGAGACACCATTTACGTTTCTGGTAGACGTTTTCTTATGGGGAGCGAGTAGAACTTGGTACAGGAAAAGACAGCGCAATCAGTCACTCTGTGTTTTTTTTTCTAAGGTCTCCTTGGATTTTGCAATGCTTCGTCCCTCTGACACTATATTATAATTAAAATCTGCAAGGTTTTCTCATATTTGAATACACATTATTTGTGTGTAGAAGTAGAAGTCAGCCCCCAGCAACTGACTGGATATATACAAATGTAGTCGATTCGAAAGCTTTCTTCTGAGAGCTGTACCAACCTAATACTGTAAATGATTACAGAAATGATTACTTAATCTCCGGATTACAGAAAGGATTACTTAACCTCCTGATTACAGAAATGATTACTTAACCTCCTGATTACAGAAATGATTACTTAACCTCCTGATTACAGAAAGGATTACTTAATCTCCTGATTACAGAATACGTGATGGGAACATTGTGGTTCCTCTAATCAACATAATTTTCTGCAGTGCGCGGTGAAATCGTATATAATATATTGAACGCAAAGACTGTCTTCTATTATGATGAACATTAACCTTTTGATTACTAGGACACATGATAAAAATAATGAGATTCATCTGGACATGGCATCAATCTCTAGCAGAGGTAGCCAGGTATTGATGGACTTTCGATATCTAAAGGGTATTTTTTTTCACTATCTCTGCTCTCAGTAATTTAAAAAAAAATATATTGTCAAACTTTGAAGTTGAACATTTGTTGATGGACTGCGATACATATTGAATTGTGATGCGCACCCACTTTTTTTTCTGAATAAAATGTGGGGCGAATACGACTGAATACCTACAGTGTAGAGTGAGGAGTGTGCTAACTACAGACTACTAGATACACAGTGTGTGTCTAGAAGTCTTAGAAGTCTGTGGCTTAACCAACAAGCCATGGAATCTCTAAGTATGTTTAACCTTACACGCCTGTTTGGAAGGGTGTGAGAGAGTATGCACTCTTCAATTTGCCAAGTGTGTTATAATAATAGTTACTAAAAACTATTTTCCTCCCATCCATCTTGTACTCCAACAATTATATAGGTATAACAAACACTTATATAAGTATAACAAACACTTATATAAGTATAACAAACACTTATATTGCATTCCGTGAACAGTCTGCCTTATAATTGCGCACTTCTCACAACCCCTACCCACCCAAAAAAAAAAACTATTAGAAACAACTGAGAGACTATACAAGTGGGGGAGGGGATTTTCTTTGGCAACATAAAAGGGACATAACTGAATAGGTCAATTAGTTGGAGGAGAAGTGGGCGAATAAGATGACTGCGAATAGCAGAATATGTGAACATTCTCTTGTCTTAGATCAACTCACCCAGAATAGAATATGTGAACATTCTCTTGTCGTAATCCAGCTCACCTAGGATCGTGTGTTTAGAGAATTAATAGTCACAAATGTATATTCTCGTTACATGGGTGGGGGGGGGGGGGGTAAGTTTGCCGCTCGTATATACGGTCTTAAGAAGTGTGGTCATTTAATGTTAATGTAATAAACTAGTGAATATTATAAAACTAAATTAATGGTAGCATAACAAACTAGCGAATATCATTAAACTAAACTAATGTTAGCGTAATAAAGTAGCGAATATCATGGAACTAGACTAATGTTAGCGTAATAAAGTAGCGAATATCATGGAACTAGACTAATGTTAGCGTAATAAAGTAGCGAATATCATGGAACTAGACTAATGTTAGCGTAATAAAGTAGCGAATATCATGGAACTAGACTAATGTTAGCGTAATAAAGTAGCGAATATCATGGAACTAGACTAATGTTAGCGTAATAAAGTAGCGAATATCATGGAACTAGACTAATGTTAGCGTAATAAAGTAGCGAATATCATGGAACTAGACTAATGTTAGCGTCATAAAATCGAGAATACCATGGAGCTAATTGGATATTTTTTGTGTCATCTTGGTTGATTAATAAACCTTCTAGAAAACATATATCCTGCGATTGTTTTCTACTGGCAATACGGTGTTCCTTTGTTCTTCACCATTGAGAATACACGACTTGTGGGCTAAATTTGGATTCAGTATTCTAAAGCGATGCATTTGACTTTTCTTTATTGTGATTTTCTTAAGCTGTCGATAAAAAGTGACCAAAGAAAAACACGAAAAAAGCAAAAGCGTCATTTGATGAATAATCCCGATTAACCAACAAGACTGTATAAATGACAAAAGACAAGGTGAAATTGTTCAGTTTTTGTCAAAGGTGAAATCAGATATTTCTAAACGGGAGACTAGCTTTTCTAACAGGGATAAGTGGGCGGTGCCAACTACAATCCAGAACCTGATATTTTCTAGGGTAATCATACAATGTGAATCAATGTCCTTGATAATTTCCCAAAAACTGACAAAAAATAAATAAGATGACCTGTTGAGTGTTTTACGGTAGAGTTTTAGTTTTCATGAACAGGGCATTTTCTTAAGGTTTCACAAGAATTCAGAATCAAAATAAACAAATACAAAAAGATATGGCGTATACCTTTAACATTTCTGGACTAGTTTTGATGCTGCTGTTTTCAGGACAGGAGACTGCAAAGTAGTCAGTTATCTTATTGATCATGCGGATTTTTCTATCTTTAATGTAATGTGTCCTTGTGATTTCTTCCAGGGCACTCATCATTTAGTTGTTTTACCAACTTTCAGAGTCGCTATTTACCACCTTCAGCTGCTCCACTTGGTTTCTATCTTGGCTTTCTGAAATTTGGCTATTAATTTTTATTAGTACTCATGACTTGCATTTGTTTCTGAATGCTGTCACAATGTTTCCACTCCATTTTGCAGTTTCTCTAGTTCACTATTTTAATAAGGTGTGTAGTGTTTGCGAACCCCCAAATTGTTAGCTTTTAGAGCTGCATGCAATATGCATCTACACAATTCATTTACTATCGTAGTGATGTCGTTGTCTGTAGTTAGATCTTTTAGTACACTGGCGTAATGTCGGTACATTGTGCAGTTTACCTTCTGTAGTGTACTTCCACCTAGAGAGAGAGAGTACTACTTTCTTTGCTATATTCATCATTGTTCGCAGCCAGAAAGACTAGCCTGTTTTACAACAGCACTATTTATGTTCCAGTAAAGTTTTGGTTAGTGGAATGCATGTCTGGTGTGGATGTATTATGCCATGTCTGGTGTGGATGTATTATGCCATGGTCTAGACTAGAATCTTGATTAGTCAATTTGTTGGACAGTCCAGGTTTATCCTGCCAGTTTTAAAGTTCTTTAAATCCCCTGTTTGGGGGGGGGGGGGGGGTGGACAAACATGTGCGGTCGGGTAATAATAATAATAATAATAATAATAATAATAATAATAATAATACTAAGACCCACAACTTGTGAGAGTCGTAAAGGTGCCGCAATGGAGACATCAGCATGTAATGCTGTTCGACCATCATTATCCTCAGCCATTCGGAGGAGCACGGAAAAATCACGCCCAGTCAATTTCAATTCCTCGATGTTATCAATCCAGGATTTACGTTACACTCCTCTCACCCTCGATTGTTCTTTGCAAAATAATTGTTAAAAGCGAATCGTATCTCGTTTCATGTTCAAACCAAATAGATTTACGCCGTTTCACCATCGCTAAAAGTGGTTCTTGAAAATCTGAAAGTTTGTTTATTTGATGCTGGACAAATTTGTCTTGTGTTCTATATAGCTAATTCTTATCAAACATCTGTAACACTTGTCTTCACGAGTCTGAATCCTACTTTCTGTGTCTGCATTGAGTGTCCAACTTTCACATCTGTATAAAAATATACTTAGCACTAGCTATCTTAGTAGATATATCTATACTTTAATACTGATCTTACTTTTCCAAATCATATTCAACCTTGCCATGATATCCATCGCCATCTTGTCTTAGCTTAATCTCATTTCCCAAGTTACCATTTCAATTCTCGATTAAAGGACGATATATGCGACGTGAATCCACAACATCTCGCATACAGGTGCAGCTGATCGCTGCGGAATACGCTGTCCGGGCGGATAGTAAGCTTCTAGCATAAAAGCCATTCATGCACAAACGTGTCCATAGCATCACCTTCACGTGGCATCTCTGTTCAAACAAAGCTTGTCAATGGGTGTGACCGTATACCACACCTTGGCGGCATAATCAGGTCTTTCCGTCATTCTCTTTTCTTGTCTACCATACTTTCTTTTCTAATCTCGATGATCACACCAAGGATACTGAATGGTGATGATGAACATATCTACCTTGAGTGAATCCGGGCCCTGTCTAATATCCTAGCTACAGGGAGAGTGTCTTGCAAACTGACATTGCACCCACAGTCATAGCATGTATTAATCTTGGATATTGGAAACAGGATCAAGAGAACTCTTGAGGAATCTAGAAACATCTTGTTGGGGGAAATCGTGAAGGCACAGTATGCAGGAAGTGAAAAGGTCTCGCAGATACTAGGCCATAGAATTAAAGATCAAGGCCTGCCTTTCGAGTGCTTATGACCAGCAGGGAATGCATCTCTATAAAACCCTACCTGAATCCCCAAAAGGAAAGGTTTTTTTTTTTCCATGGAGACTTCATGACAGCAATTGACCATACGACCATTTTGAGAAAGAGGAAGCCATTTGCATGTCATTCTTTTGGAGGAAGATGTCCGCAGCAAACAATCAAACCTACAATAACAACAAATTCCCTCTTCATGTGATAATAACAAAAGCTCTATGAGTGATTGTTGAATGCTGCACACATGATTAGTCTCACATCTACTGCTATTGTGTCTAGTACAGGTTAGTGGGGAAGTCACAGAATTAGTAGTTGAGGAGATGGGATTATGTACCTTTTATCATGAGTTAGTTTATCTGGGATTCCAATTCTTGCACTAAGGGTCTTAGAAAGCGTCAGTAATCTACCTTTTCGCATTTTTTACGTTGGTGCTTGGCATCATGGATGAGATGGTGCTCCTCGACTCGTTGCTTCCACCTTCAGCACTTTTAGGGCAGACCGTGGTCTAGTAGCGTATAGGATCGGATGATCTCGGCATACTTAGTTTTCATACCTTGATACCAAACCGCCTTAGAATATGACCTCGGTAATGTCTGACACGCATTAGTCAAGATTAGTACCTCTGTATGAAATCAGCATGCAAGGTCTATATCTTGGAGAAGGTAATGGTTATCATATACCAGTGCACAGACAAGAACATAGGCGACACAATTGTACAGACGAAGTAACAAGAGAACTCATATGTTTTTTCTTATCACAATCTCTTGACTTCTGTGTATTTTTCTCACAAAATATTGGTTTTCTTATCATAAAATGACATTGATAATAAATGTAAAAAATCACTATTTGAAAATGTACACCGGGTAAATGTATAATGGCGGTCATGATCTTTGTATGAAGATGAGGGTGTGGCTGATCAGAGTTACTACTAAGGGATGAGGAAGTTGTGAGGGCGTGACCCATGGAAGTTGCTAGTAAGGGTTGGGAATGTTGTGAGGATTTGACTAATGGAAGTTACTAGTAAGGGATGGCGAGGGGTTGTGAGGGCGTGACCCATGTAAGTTGCTAGTAAGTGTCGGAGAGGTGATGAGAATCAGATGTTTGACAATTTGATACCAGCATTATGCAAATGGAAGATATATAGCGAGGAGTGAATCGTGGAATGATGATAAGAGGATAAGAGTAGGAAAGATAATTATTCAAGATTGGTATGATGGGGATGAGAGTAAGTTATGATGGGTGAAAGCATAGATAAGGGAGTGATAAGGGAGTGAGACCAACTGCAGAACAAAGATACTAGTTTGAAGAAAGTTACTCTTAGAATGGAAAGTATGATATATTTCTAATAAAAGAATATAAGAAGGAAGTGGTGGTGTGATGGGGTGTGAGGCAATGGCAACATTACTAGGAGTGTTATAGTACTGGTAAGATCACTGAGGAGGTAATAGTGGTGGTAAGATGACTGAGGAGGTAACAGTGGTGGTAAGATGACTGAGGAGGTAATAGTGGTGGTAAGATGATTGAGGAGGTAACAGTGGTGGTAAGATGATTGAGGAGGTAACAGTGGTGGTAAGATGACTGAGGAGGTAACAGTGGTGGTAAGATGATTGAGGAGGTAACAGTGGTGGTAAGATGATTGAGGAGGTAACAGTGGTGGTAAGATGACTGAGGAGGTAACAGTGGTGGTAAGATGTCTGAGGAGGTAACAGTGGTGGTAAGATGTCTGAGGAGGTAACAGTGGTGGTAAGATGACTGAGGAGGTAACAGTGGTGGTAAGATAACTGAGGAGGTAACAGTGGTGGTAAGATAACTGAGGAGGTAACAGTGGTGGTAAGATAACTGAGGAGGTAATAGTGGTGGTAAGATAACTGAGGAGGTAGTAGTGGTGGTAAGATAACTGAGGAGGTAACAGTGGTGGTAAGATAACTGAGGAGGTAACAGTGGTGGTAAGATAACTGAGGAGGTAACAGTGGTGGTAAGATAACTGAGGAGGTAACAGTGGTGGTAAGATAACTGAGGAGGTAACAGTGGTGGTAAGATAACTGAGGAGGTAACAGTGGTGGTAAGATGACTGAGGAGGTAACAGTGGTGGTAAGATAACTGAGGAGGTAACAGTGGTGGTAAGATAACTGAGGAGGTAACAGTGGTGGTAAGATAACTGAGGAGGTAACAGTGGTGGTAAGATAACTGAGGAGGTAACAGTGGTGGTAAGATAACTGAGCAGGTAACAGTGGTGGTAAGATAACTGAGGAGGTAACAGTGGTGGTAAGATAACTGAGGAGGTAACAGTGGTGGTAAGATAACTGAGGAGGTAGTAGTGGTGGTAAGATAACTGAGGAGGTAACAGTGGTGGTAAGATAACTGAGGAGGTAACAGTGGTGGTAAGATAACTGAGCAGGTAACAGTGGTGGTAAGATAACTGAGCAGGTAACAGTGGTGGTAAGATAACTGAGCAGGTAACAGTGGTGGTAAGATAACTGAGCAGGTAACAGTGGTGGTAAGATAACTGAGCAGGTAACAGTGGGGGTAAGATAACTGAGGAGGTAACAGTGGTGGTAAGATGACTGAGGAGGTAACAGTGGTGGTAAGATAACTGAGGAGGTAACAGTGGGGGTAAGATAACTGAGGAGGTAACAGTGGTGGTAAGATAACTGAGGAGGTAACAGTGGGGGTAAGATAACTGAGGAGGTAACAGTGGTGGTAAGATAACTGAGGAGGTAACAGTGGTGGTAAGATAACTGAGGAGGTAACAGTGGTGGTAAGATAACTGAGGAGGTAACAGTGGTGGTAAGATAACTGAGGAGGTAACAGTGGTGGTAAGATAACTGAGGAGGTAACAGTGGTGGTAAGATAACTGAGCAGGTAACAGTGGTGGTAAGATAACTGAGGAGGTAACAGTGGTGGTAAGATAACTGAGGAGGTAACAGTGGGGGTAAGATGACTGAGGAGGTAACAGTGGTGGTAAGATAACTGAGGAGGTAACAGTGGTGGTAAGATAACTGAGGAGGTAACAGTGGTGGTAAGATAATTGAGAGGGTTGTTGTTGTTGATATCCAAATGATGATGAGTAATTCTACACGTCAGCACAATACCATTCTTTAAAAAATGCAGGTCTTCTAAAGCTGACTTAGTGGTCCATACAGTAAGTTAGTGACTTAGTGGTCCATACAGTAAGTTAGTGACTTAGTGATCCATGCAGTAAGTTAGTGACTTAGTGATCCATACAGTAAGTTAGTGACTTAGTGATCCATACAGTAAGTTAGTGACTTAGTGGTCCATACAGTAAGTTAGTGACTTAGTGGTCCATACAGTAAGTTAGTGACTTAGTGGTCCATACAGTAAGTTAGTGACTTAGTGATCCATACAGTAAGTTAGTGACTTAGTGATCCATACAGTAAGTTAGTGACTTAGTGGTCCATACAGTAAGTTAGTGACTTAGTGGTCCATACAGTAAGTTAGTGACTTAGTGATCCATACAGTAAGTTAGTGACTTAGTGGTCCATACAGTAAGTTAGTGACTTAGTGATCCATACAGTAAGTTAGTGACTTAGTGGTCCATACAGTAAGTTAGTGACTTAGTGATCCATACAGTAAGTTAGTGACTTAGTGATCCATACAGTAAGTTAGTGACTTAGTGATCCATACAGTAAGTTAGTGACTTAGTGATCCATACAGTAAGTTAGTGATTTTTAACGATGTCTGTAGAAGTTTTTTCCTGGAAGTTGAAGGGTAAGGGAAGTCAATGAGGAGGTGTTCCACTGTTTCACTGGGATGAGAGTAGTATCTACAAGTGGGTAGTTGCTGAGGTTTGATACGGTTTAAATGACTGTTAATCCTTTCGTGTCTTTTTCGAAACTGAAAGATAATTTATTGATTTCTCCTGCAGAGTTTGCTTATGTTGTCATTGTCCTTTGGCCTCATCATTTCACTAAATACATTTCGACCTGTTAACCCATTTGTCCATCTGTTCAGCCAGATTTCTCTGGTATTGTTTCTGGGAATCCTTTTTACTATTCCTATACTACAAGATCTTTGCTTTTGTTGTTTTGAGACGTCTCTTCGTGCAAGTCTGTCCGCTACTTCGTTTCCTGCTATATCGCTATGTTCAGGGATCCAATGCATGGTCACACTGATTGGATATGCAGAGATAAGACTGTGCGTTGCTCTTGCTATGTCGAGATTAACGTAATTTTCTTTTCGGTTCTGTTTAAGTGCTTCTAAAACTGATATAGTCTGTAAAAATTATGATGGTTTTTGTTCAATGAGATCAAACTGTTGGTGTATTAACTCAATGGCTGTCTTGATGGCCTCAGCCTCTCCTTCATAATTTAAGCAATTTTCACAACAAGAGTCACAGAACTCGTAGGCAGATCCATCATGGTATCGTATATGGATGCCATATAGTTCAAAACAGGTGGCCTGGAAAGCCGATCCATCAGTATAGGTCTTGATTACTGATGATCCGTAGCTGTTTATAATATCTAAGGCACATGCCATCAATATTGTTGGTATGTTCCCTTATTGGCTGTTTTATATGGTAATTTTGTTTGGATAGTCGGTTGGTGCAAATTCTCCCAAGTAGGTAGTCCAAGGTATTTGTTTCCTAGTTCACACTCTCTCTTTCTCTTGCAGTAGATGGCGTTTGTCATCTTCCTCTCGGGATATATGCAGTAGGGACAGTTGTTTTAATCTTTTTGTTTGTTTCCAAGTGTCAATAAGTAGATTGCTTAGAGGGTGTTAGTGATAGATGACTGAGAGGGTGGTAGTGATAGGTAGATGACTGAGAGGTTGGTAGTGATAGGTAGATGAATGAGAGGTTGGTAGTGATATTACGATGACTGAAAGGGTGGTAGGGATATTACGATGACTGAGAGGGTGGTAGGGATATTACGATGACTGAGAGAGTGGTAGGGATATTACGATGACTGAGAGAGTGGTAGTTATAGGTAGATGACTGAGAGGTTGGTAGTGATAGGAAGATGACTGAGAGGTTGGTAGTGATAGATGACTGAGAGAGTGATAGTGTTTGGTAGATGACTGAGAGGTTGGTAGTGATAGGTAGATGACTGAGAGGTTGGTAGTGATAGGTAGATGACTGAGAGGTTGGTAGTGATAGATGACTGAGAGGTTGTAGTGATATGTAGATGACTGAGATGTTGTAGTGATAGGTAGATGACTGAGAGGTTGGTAGTGATAGATGACTGAGAGGTTGGCAGTGATAGATGACTGAGAGGTTGGTAGTGATAGATGACTGAGAGGTTGGTAGTGATAGGTAGATGACTGAGAGAGTGATAGTGTTTGGTAGATGACTGAGAGGGTGGTATTGATAGATGACTGAGACGGTGGTAGTTAGATGACTTGGTCAGATGAGAGAGTGAGAGCAGTGGTAATATGCGAGAGGGGTGGTAAGATGACAAAGTGATGTTAAGTTGAGAGTGAGACTGATGGTAATATGAGAGAGTGGTGGCGTGATAGTAGGATGAGAGCTGTGGTAAGGTGACATAGACGGTGAGAGTGATGTTAAAATTAGAGAGTGAGGGTACTGTTAAGATTAAAGAGGGAGGCTACTGTTAAGATTAAAGAGAGAGGGTACTGTTAAGATTAAAGAGTGAGGGTACTGTTAAGATTAAAGAGGGAGGGTACTGTTAAGATTAAAGAGTGAGGGTACTGTTAAGATTAAAGAGGGAGGGTACTGTTAAGATTAAAGAGTGAGGGTACTGTTAAGATTAAAGAGGGAGGGTACTGTTAAGATTAAAGAGTGAGGGTACTGTTAAGATTAAAGAGTGAGGGTACTGTTAAGATTAAAGAGTGAGGGTACTGTTAAGATTAAAGAGTGAGGGTACTGTTAAGATTAAAGAGTGAGGGTACTGTTAAGATTAAAGAGTGAGGGTACTGTTAAGATGTGAGAGTGATGATTAGATGAGAGAATGAGATAGTGAAAGTGATGGTCGGTATTCACAGGTGGTAAGTTAAAGTAAATACAACGCATGAGATGTACTAAGGAGATACGGTGGGAGGCCCGTATGTTTTGATTGAACCTAGGCATACCAATGGATGATGGTGTCAGCATGACACCTGCCGCCTTTCCTCCCCAAAAGATCTGGTACGCATTTTTTTAGGTTAGGTAGAATTTAGAAGCCATTGATGATTTACACATGTTTCAAGTGGAACTGAAAAATCTACATTGGATCACTCGACCACTGAGCTGATGTGGTCATTAGGATAACAAATGTAATGATGAAAATCATGACAGGGTGAAATCGTGAGAGATGAAAGTATACACAGTATAACAGTTTCATACATGACTATGGAGAGTTCAATAGTGATTAAAATTTAGAAGAAATAAAGGCCACTTAAAGAAATAAATAATAGAAAATGTTGAACAGCATAAACACCAATTCATACATCTCTCACATGACAAGTTATATTTGATATATCAATGCAGTGCAAATTTGAAGTGAAGGATGAAACGGGTATTATGACGAAGATGAAAATCAAATGAATGTAATAAAGGGATATAAATGGTGTCAATTTGTACACACTATACAAGGTCGTGATTTAAATCTACGTTTCATGAATGAATGTGGCACACGGCGGATAAAAATCACAAAATGCTTAAATAAATGTATAAATATACACACAATACATGAACAGTCCTCATAGATTTCAATGTTTCTTCGTGACATCATGGGAAATAACTAAGCAAAAGCTGTAGAACCCAATGTGGATACATATAATAACAGTTGTATGGTTATTAAAGATTACATGTTGTTATAATTCTATAGTTGTATATCGTGCGCACTGTTATTGAACACGTGAGCCAATAAACTATGGTTGCTAAGCGACAGTGTTATTTTTAAAATACTACTCGAAATAGTCAGTTTGTAAATCTCACTATTACAGCAGTGTTGAGACACTGTATTCATTGCAAGTAAGAAAAAAGTTTTCTACACGAACTTGGAGGTCGTGGAGACTGGATTACTAGAACCGCAACCATTACTATTTTTTATGGTTGTAAAGCTCTGATATAACCAAATTGGATTGACGAGATTAAGCGTACCTCAGGATAAGACGTATATTTTCCTGAAACAAAAAAGTGTTAACATTTTTGGAGCAATGTGAATAGAATCTCAACTTGACACAAAATTCAAATCATCAATAAATGGAGTTGTTGTATGCTGCCTGTTTGTTACATGGCAGATAATTAATTCCAATATGTCACGAATTTTGTCACTTCCATGAATGTGGCTTACGCAACGTTTGAATTATACACACAAGTAAACACTATTATACTTCTTTCTGACGTCAGGAATCTCCGATCATTTTCAGAAATTCGTCTGGTATAGAAGCTCCAATATTCATAAACAATCCCTTGAGAACAGTTAGTTCTTTGCTTAACAAGTCAACTTTTTTCTGAAGCTGCTCATTTTGTTCAAGCAAATTTCGAACTCGTCCTTCTGTTTCTCTTTGTTTTTCCTTAGCCTTTGCACGACTTTTTCGTACAGCAACGTTGTTTCTGGCACGTTTCTCGACATATTCTTGTGTTCCTTTTTCTGCATGTCTACGTCTGGATTTTGTTGAGTATGGAACAGTTGAACCGTGCGGACGGCGCCCGCGCGTGGACGATGACGGTCCTGGGGTACCAGGACTAGATACTGAGTAAATTGTAGAAGCCGGTGAGGGAAGCGATGTAGTTGGAGATGTTACAAAAGGAAAAGATGCAACATCTGCAGCCCCCATTTGTGTGGATTGTTGACAGGATGAGTGTGCGTACTTTTCCTGCTTCAAACCAAAATTTGATGTATCTGATAGTTTGAAAGGATAATGTTCTCTTTTGACGTTACTACAGCTCGGCCACTGGAAGCTTGTGCTTGTAGCCTCAGCTCGGGGAGATGTTAGTTGACTGAACTCTGGCATGTGATGAGGTGTTGTGCTACTGTCGTCACTATAGTAACTTGTCACGTCAGACTGTTCAGGGCTTTGACCAGGCTCAAGAAAGTTGACCACAGGAGGAGGTAGAACAGACCCTTCACCGGGGTATCTTTCCCCATGAACAACAGCAGTTGCGTCCAGTACCACTTGAGGCAGTGACTGGTGTTCAGTATAATCTGATGATATTTGAGTATAAATGTTGAATCTAGAATTGGCTATGTCTGGAGTCATGTATTCACTAAAATCTAAAGCACGTTCAAGTACCGGATCGAGAATGTCTAGTGGAGTGCAATCCACTGACTCCACATAAAATTTCTTAGCAGCCAGCTCACCTTTATTAGCGCCAAAGAATGTCTGGAAGTCCAACTCCGAGAGTTGAAGTGAATCCATCAACTCACCAACCGTTCGGCATTTTAGTCCAAGAGAATTAATACAATTAAATGAAGAAGTATACGCTGGTATAACCGGCTCTATCGTGGCAGATTAAATAAACACGTTTGTAACAGTAGTGATCCTTTTGTTTACAGAATAAGAAACAAGACTAGTGTATTACTAAAGTTTAGATTGGTATCTTGAACAACACTCTCGGGTTTCCAAGTCTATATTTCGGGTTTCCTGTACAGAAACTGTATTTTATACAGTCGCGGACAAGGGTAACCCAATGACGTGTTAGAATATTGTATTCATACGCGTCAATGCTATAAACAGAACTTCCTGTGTAACTTAAACTATACATAATAATATAAAACATTGCTAAAGTATTGCCATGTTTGCACTTTTACATTTTTTAATCATAGAATAGTTCATTAGTTTACTATTTTTGTTTTAAATCATTGTAATGAAGAGTATAACTTACTTAATTTACAGTATTCGCGGAAGAAAGGAAAAACACGGTCGTGATGAAGTAAGTTAAAAATAAAATTACACGTCACGGTTCTAAAATTCAATTGGTTCTTTTTCATATGACGCACAAAACGTCCTTGACTTGTACGGAAACCTCTAAGTTTAGAATATTTGCGCTGTAACGCATGTGCAGACGAGTTCTAGAGAGAAAACAAATGGGGATTTCGTTGCCAAAATTAGAAATCCTCTCTTTCTCTCCACCCCCTCCCCTGTTTGAAATCATTAATAGAGGTTCTTTATATTTCTAAGTCTTCCACACGACCACATTAGATATAATTGTACTACTCATTAGGATGTTTTTCTTACTGTATATTCGTACATTGTATAAATGTGTCCAAATAACTTACAGTAGTCATAATGTCTGTTATCGTAAACAGAATGTTAGCGTGTAAGTCAGGTGGTATTCACACACGAAAATAGATTGGTAGTAGGATATATGTGGATGGTAGTATTCACATACGGAATTTTTTTTTAATACGTAAATTTCTCTGTTTCTACATTTGCACAACAATAATTTTTTTTAAAATGTATCACAACTGTATTTATTTGTATGTTTTTCAAATATGCTATCTCCACTATAAACTCCGATGGTACGGCCACGTGATGAGACATGCCTTGTTGACAAACGATGTTCTTGAAGGTGCAGTGAAGGGGCTAAGAAGATGATAGGGCTGGATACTATTAAATAAAGGACAGGATGTGAGGTTTCCAAAGTCATCAGGATGGTAGAGGATAGAGATGCGTGGAGATTGTTTTGCACCAAATGTCTCACTGTGACACCCCAACCACCCTGACAGGTTAACGTTTCTGTTCAAGGCCAGATGTGATGTTTGAGTCGTACTGAGTCCGTGTTTGTAGAGGGTGGTCGTGATGCGATCGATCCTTCTCTTTCTAGGTCTTCCCGTTGATGTGCATCCGGCTGATCGTTTGTTATAAGCTCTCAGTGGTAATTAGCTTGGGACCATTCTCATGATGACCAAACCTCTTTATCTGCTGACGTTCTATATATTCGATACAAAGACTTATTTCTTGGACATGTATACAGACATGATTCCTTGTCAAACACAATACTACAGGGAACTTTCGAAGAGGGAAGAAACAGAGGAGGGAAAATAAAGGCATGGATAGACAACATCAAATAATGGACAGGACAAGATTTCTCCTCACTCATCCGCCTCCCTGAGGATAGAAATTGCTGAAGGACTTTGTGCTGAAGCATCTAATGTGGTACCCCTACGACCCTGAAAAGTTACGTGTTTATTGATTGATTGGCTGATTGATTATTCCTACTCTTTTTCTGATATCCTTGTTTCTTAATCTGTCCAGTTTGGTGACCATGGCGGCATTTCTTACACATTTTATCTCACATGCGATGATTTTTTTCTCTGCTGCGAGGTAGCTAAAAACTATGTTTGTCGCTGGTAATAAAGTGTTGGTATGAAATTGTAGATATTATCTGTCTCGTTATATTCATATTGATCTTTGGATGCAGGAGTAATGGTGAAAGTTGATGTGTCACTGCGTTTGTTTTCTGACATCTTCTTCTTCTTCTTCGTTCGTTCTCAAACTCCTGCAGATTAGCAGGATGTAGTCCGGAGAACGGAAATCGTTGTGTCATGGTTTACAGCATTGCTGCAATATCTGCGCCTTTCGGCCTGACACATCCGACTTCAGCATGGCTTTGAATCTCTGGCCCTATATGGTATGGGACAGCCAACTCCATCCCATAACCTCCTTAGTCGCCTTTTACGACATGCGTGGAAGGTAAACAGTGTTGCTATTCTTTCGGGCCCCGGCAACACACGGGCTTCTGACATCTTGATTCTATTTCTCTGTCTAGTTTCCCATTTTTTTGAAGAAGAAAAATATTTCCTTAGTATTTGAATTCTTTTATTTTTTTCACTGCTGAATCGTTTTTTGTGATATCTATTATTGTTGGTGGCTTGTTGATTTTCATAACTCCACTAGTATATGGCTTAAAGTTTCAGATATAAAAAGCGACATAGCAAATATAGAAAATTCGAAGTGGGTCTGCAGTTCAGAATTTGGTTTATTACACCAGAGAACATGTTGTGCCATGCTTCATTATATGTAGATATATCTTGATATATTTCTCCATTGAGAGGTAAAGCAATTCTTTGACAAATCATTCCAACTAGGGACACCTTACACTGAGGCAGGGCCGGATTTAGACTTGCTAAGGCCCTAAGTTAATGGGATATGGGGGCCCTTTAACAATTAAGAAGTATATAGATAGTGAAATAATACATCTTTAACAAGAAAATGGGAGCCCTAAGCTATAGCTTGTGTAGCTTATACGTAAATCCTTCACTGCACTGGAGGGAGGGGGGCACCTTACACTGAGGGACTGTTCATTTACACATCTCTAATGTACTAACAGTAGAAGAACCAACATGTGTTAGTCAACTCAAACAAAATAGACCAATCAATAGAACGTACGGAGAGTGTGTAATGGAATCTTCGAGAAAAAGAGAAACAAAAGAAATACTAAATACCAATACGATCAGACAGATGACAACAGATATGCACATATGGTAATTGAGAAAAAAACATGGAACCGGCAACATAGGATAGACAAACAGATGTATATTTATTGAAAACAGTTTTATTTTTCTTATTATTGATAATGATATACAGATGATGCATGGACAAGCACATAATTAACATACTCCAAGTTTTCAGAAATTAGTGCCTATAAAATTCTTATCTACACCAAAGTTCCAATAAATAATTATGGAAAGGACGAGGATGTATACGTGTAGAACAGAGTTCTCTAAGAAGGAAGCACTGGTACTGATTATACTGACAGTGTATTCTGAAAACATGCTCCCTGTAGCTGTGAGCTGAAAGCTCTCATCAGCCCATAACATTTCTGACAAAAACATACACATATCTTCATCGATTAAGCAACCGAAGTGGCCCTCCACCGCATAAGATTTGGTGTCTCAAATGCATAGTTGAGTTAAAGGGCAAAGGATGGGAAGGGGGAGTTATAGATGCATGTTTAGTCTCTGAAGAGACTCGTTCCAGTGTAACAGTACCACAGAATCATCACGTCCTGTCAGGAGGGTAACAGTACCCCAGGATCATCACGTCCTGCCTGGAGTGTGGTAGTATCCCAGTATCATCGCGTCCTGTCAGGAGTGTGGTAGTATCCCAGGATCATCACGTCCTGCCATGAGTGTGGTAGTATCCCAGGATCATCACGTCCTGCCATGAGTGTGGTAGTATCCCAGGATCATCACGTCCTGCCATGAGTGTGGTAGTATCCCAGGATCATCATGTCCTGCCATGAGTGTGGTAGTATCCCAGGATCATCACGTCCTGCCTGGAGTGTGGTAGTATCCCAGTATCATCACGTCCTGCCAGGAGTGTGGTAGTATCTCAGGATCATCGCGTCCTGTCAGGAGTGTGGTAGTATCCCACGATCATCACGTCCTGCCAGGAGTGTGGTAGTATCCCACGATCATCACGTCCTGCCAGGAGTGTGGTAGTATCCCACGATCATCACGTCCTGCCATGAGTGTGGTAGTATCCCACGATCATCACGTCCTGCCAGGAGTGTGGTAGTATCCCACGATCATCACGTCCTGCCATGAGTGTGGTAGTATCCCAGGATCATCACGTCCTGCCAGGAGTGTAACAGTATCCCAGGATCATCACGTCCTGCCATGAGTGTGGTAGTATCCCACGATCATCACGTCATGCCAGGAGTGTGGTAGTATCCCAGGATCATCACGTCCTGCCATAAAAGTAACAGTATTCAAGATAGATAGATAGATAGATATAGATAGATAGATATAGATAGATAGATATAGATAGATAGATATATAGATAGATAGATAGATAGATAGATAGATAGATAGATAGATAGATAGATAGATAGATAGATAGATAGATAGATAGATAGATAGATAGATAGATAGATAGATAGATAGATAGATAGATAGATAGATGGATAGATAGATGGATGGATGGATGGATGGATGGATGGATGGATGGATGGATGGATGGATGGATGGATAGATAGATAGAATTTGTAAACCATGACACACTGCATTCAGTTCTCCATATGATATCTATCCTACTAAGCAGCAGGCATTTGATGGCGAACACACAAGATGAATTTCTGACAATTATTTTACATCCTGCATGTTACGATGAGGTAGCATCATGTGTTATTGCTAGTATTATTCTTGTGATATATTTATCATATTTAGTAGACATATCAGTCAGTAAAATTGATTCTTGATTAGAAACTAGCCTCACGGCACATGTGGCATTCTCATAAATGCTCCGCCCTCTGTTCCAGTAGCCATCCGACTAGATGATGTTTCGAGTCTAATGCCGCTGAAACAGACGTCGACATCAGGACACAACTCTTGTCCTTGCGACAGGTTTCTTTGTTGTTCCGCCCACCCACGCCGTGCCCGCAACTAGTTCAAGCACAGCGTCGGCCTGCCGGAACAACATGGTAACTGTTATCGAAGGTTACGACTACAGGATTGTATAGAGGAGGTGCCATGAAGCTTCTTTAAGAAGATAACCTCAATATAAAGGCATGTCATCTACTAATATTTTCTGTTGCATGGTTGGTTTGTCTAGTGAGCCATTGGTGAGACCCACAGAGGAAACAGCATGCGTCAAATTGAGTCTATGTCAATAACGTCACTGATAATTTTGAATTGGACATTCGAATCCAGTCTAGTTTAGTCATATCTAGACTGTCTATTCTAATTTAGTATATTTGACCCTAGTCTATTACTTTAAGGTACGACCTAACCTGCGCTACCTGATGACGTACTCTAATGCTGGAGAAATAAAACAAAAATCTCATAACAGATAGAACGAATTAAGCGTGGCAGATCATGGATGGCAGAGGCTGCATACACTCTGCGAAGAGTATGTGAATCAGAAGAAATAGGAAAGGGCAGTGAATGGGTGGAGGTGGACACTGGGAACAAAAATTACGTAACAGTGAAATAATACAACTAGATAAAGCTTATCGGAAATTGCTTCCAATGTTAACACACAAAAAACATCTTATCCAAAGTATCTTCATTCCAACCCTGTGCTACCAATGTCAAACATGATCCTTAACAACAAAACATAAGAGACAACTGGTTACAACAGAGATGAGATGTCTGAGAAAAGCCACAGGAGTGACCAGAATACACAATTAGAAACGATGCCATAAGAGAAAGAGTGGGTGTCATATCAATTCTACAATACATACAAAACCAACAGATACAATGGTTTGGTCATCTGGAAAGAATGCCGTGTGATTCATTAGTTTATAAAGCATATACGAAAAGGAGAAGCGGAAAGAAGAGCCAAGGGTAGACCTAGAGTAAGCTGGATCGACAACATCAAAGAGACATTACACGAACACCAAATAACATTATCTGAAGCTGCCAGAAAAGCGAAAACAAGAACATTGTATCTCCCTCGACACCCGTAAAGGGTAAAAGAGGAAGGAAAGGAGAAGAAGAAGAAGAAGAAGAAGGAAATGGAATGTGTCAGGGCCCATGTTAGGGTGCATCAGTTGTTCTCGAAACAACAAGACATAATTTATACACAGGCGGTGCAGTCAACAGAAATACAAATAAAAGCAGTGTGTTGCCTTCAGAAATGGCGTGAAGTTGGTTGAGAAATCATCAGCATGTTCCACTGCCACTTCGAATATGAGGATGGAGATAGAGGGAGTTACAGCAGGACTGAATTAGTTGATAACTGATACATCAACAGACTCCACAATACGCAGACTCTGAAAGCATGCTGCGCAAGATAGAATAATGCATGCTGAAAAAGGAATGATTTGATTTATTGAATAATTAAATTGTCTAGAGCATTACATGAATATACTGTCCTGGTCATGCTGGGGTCAGGGGCAACGAGAGAGCCGACTTATTGGCAGGCAATGCGAAGATATATGACACAATGCTGAGGAGATAAAGCAGACTTGATTAAGGCAATCATAAATTCATTGCAAAATGAAGATGAGGTTAAAGAATCTGAGAACGTACACATACAAAGAATGTCAGAATGGGAGTGTCAATATAAAATAATAAAATATAGACAATAACAATAAAACAAAGAAAACATACAATTGTCAACGATGGGTCCAATTGGGACCTTTATCAAGACAACAAAAACAGTTAAGAACACAAAACCATAACGAATATTTAAAAAAATTGGCTGGGAGACGGATTTCTCTCACCAGGAAATCATCACCCAGTAACAACAGATCCAGCAGAACACAATTTTAATAAGTGCATATTGATGCGTTCAATATGTTTAAATTATGAAATACTAAAAGATGAAAGATGAAAAACTAAAGAAGGGGGGACACCAAATAGCATTGCCATCCGTCTCCCAGCCAATTTTTTTATATTCGTTATGGTTTTGTGTTCTTAACTGTTATTGTTGTCTTGATAAAGGCCCCAATTGGACCGATCGTTGACAATTGTATTTGTTCTTTGTTTTGTTGTTATTTTCTATATTTTATTATTTTATATTGACAGTTTTCTTCAGTAACCTTCCTACCTTATTTGTATTTACCTCTATTTGTCTGGTTACTGCGGCACTTCCATTTTGTCGGACATCCTCCGATATTTGGGTTATTTATATTCAGAATGGGAGTGCCTAGAGGTGAGGGAAGGATAAGTAGTCTTTTTGGAAAGATCCGAAGATCGCATAATCCACACCTGACTGGGTCTACGTACACTGGAATAGCTGCTGGATCGGAGAGTGGTGTATTTAAGGGAGTGTTGTGATACTAGTTTCTACTCACGAAATTACCCGAATCTATAGTCTAGACTAGTTTGGTATATAGTTTAGTCTAGTCTAGTTTAATCTAGTCAACGTTAATATATAGTATAATCTAGCCCAATCTATAGTCTAGTCTAATCTAGTCGAATCTCTAGTCTAGTCTTGCTTAGTCTCCAGCTAGTCTTCTCTTAGTATAGTGCTAGTCTAGTCCAATACAGTTTAGTCTAACCAAGTCACTTGGTCCTAGACTTGTATATCCCTAGTCTAGTCTAGTCGTCTAACCAAGTCTAGTCCTAGTCTAGTGTAGTCTAGTTATAGTCGAGTCCTAGTCTATTCCTGGTTTAATGCTAATGTAGTCTAGTGCTGTCAGACTAGTTCTAGTACAGTCTAGTCATGTCCTATTCTAGTCTTGTCCTAGTCTAGTCCAGTCTATGAACATTCCTGAAATACGGGACCAATATTTTTTTAAAATGATAGAGTCATCAAGTATGTCAAACTAGCCACACACCGAATATGATGTTGTCTAATTTCTAATAAATCGAGGGGGGGGGGGGAATATTGCCATCACAAAAGTGTTGTGGGCACGGACATTCCATGAGGACACATTTCTACGCTACGGCAGAATTCTTTGGATTTGCAAGGATCACCCATCACAAGCAATGCATAGAGATCCGAATCTTCTAATGTCTACAGAAAAGACACATATATCGACATTAAGGACCTACGAGCTGAATCAAATACTAATTGGGGTTCAAGGCTACCGCATTGCTCTCGATGGACACAGGGTTAGCAGATAAGCAAGATCCCAAAAGTACCTTCACCTTAGAAATTGTACAGAATGCTTGCTGTTGTAGTAATAATCCTTGTCTCGAGTGGTCCGTTCTCAGTGACTTGAGTACGCAGGTTGAATGTCTTGACAATATCACATCTTTTATTGGAATGTGGTTGGTCAATTACCAAATCCCTGTTTATTTGAGAGGTGCAATGCGATTCGATGCCGTTAGAACGGACCTGGTTTAATTCACGTTAGTTTTAAGAAATTCGAAATCCGGCTCTAACTTCATGGGTTTCTGTTTCTAATATGTGTTGTATTCTTGTCATAATGATCTCTAGTAGTATTTTACTGATTTTTCTCATTAGTGCTACTGTTCTATAATTAGTAGATAGGTGAAGGTCTTCTAACTTCGGCGAGGGCACGTATACTGACATTTTCCTTTTCATACTAGACCTACAAATTGTATTTTCTTGACATAGTCATCAGATCATCATCAGTGTACTCATGGCATGTTCATGCGAGCTCCGATGAACTTCAGCAAATGGTAACTGACTGTTTCGATTCTGTTTTGGTTAACTCTTCTTTGATTCATGTCTGCAGCTATTTCTAGCAATTTTTCGCAACATGACATATGTGTCAGTAATAAAACACAATCATTGTCAACATTTTAACAACTGATATGGCATCATATGAGGTCGTCAAACTTAGAGATGGGTATCTTCTCAGAGTAGTGGTTAAGCTGTTTGCCTTGTGTTCAAGAGGTCATAGATTAGAATTCGGCTCATGTCGTCTTGTTTGCAAGGTGAAATTATTTTAGAGATCCTTGGAGATTATAGTTTATAGCTACGGAGTTACTTGCAATGAACACCGCTTCGTTGAGAGTGACGGAGTACATATGGAAAAAACCAAGTTCAGTGAAGTCAGTCCTCTACGACTTTTGAACCATTTTTGTGTGTTTTGTACATGATGAAGAATGAAAGCTGATTGTACAAATTGACCTCACGTAGGTTGCACTTTAAAAACATAAAAATCTACCCGCGAAAAGAAACGACCTTGCCATGTTTTGACACCCCGTCCTGAATTTAAAAATCTTGCGAAATCATGCACTTGACTTGAAATTGTTCAGATAAACAATGGCAAGACAAAACATTTGAAGTTAAACACTACTTTTCATGATGTTTCTGTTTATTTGTTTCATTATCATTGTTATATTTGTGTACTATTCAATAAGTTGTTTATTCCTTGTCAGTACAACAATAGCAGCCCTTACACTTTCCCAACACAGATTCGTGTTTTTCTCACCTCTGATAATCGATACTGATCAAGGGGTTAGCATACGTTATGAGTTAATTTCAGGAATAACGTTTTCAGACGGGGAAGGGCTGTTCGATAATTTGTCTGTGGGTGTAATCAATTTTGTTATGTTGTCATATTGATCTATCCCAAAAGGGGACAATGAGTTTCTGTCTTTCATTTGTATCTATGTATCTGATTTATTATCGGTGCGTTGATTTGTTTACATTTCTCTGTTGTATTCGTTTTTATGCAGCAAAATGCTCGTTTATAAGATCATTCATTGGAACATACATAGTCATGCATGGTATCGTTCATAGGATCGTATATAGTCTTTCATGGTATCGTTTATAGGATCATACATAGTCATTCATGGTATCGTTCATAGGATCATGCATAGTCATTCATGGTATCGTTCATAGGATCGTATATAGTCTTTCATGGTATCGTTCATAGGATCATGCATAGTCATTCATGGTATCGTTCATAGGATCGTATATAGTCTTTAATGGTATCGTTCATAGGATCATATATAGTCATTCATAGGATCGTTATATGAAGCATACATTGTCGTTCATAGGATCGTACATAGTCATTTGTAGGATCGTACACAGGATCATAACTAGTCATTCTTGGGATTATTCATAGGAGCATACATAGTCATTTGTAGGATCATACATGGTCATTCATAGGATTTTACATAGTCGTTTATAGGATCATACATAGTCATTCATAGGATCATACATAGTCATTTATAGGATCATACACAGGATCATAACTAGTCATTCTTGGGATTATTCGTAGGATCATACATAGTCATTCATAGGATCATACATAGTCATTCATAGGATCATACATCGTCATTTATAGGATCATACACAGGATCATAACTAGTCATTCTCGGGATTATTCATAGGATCATACATAGTCATTCATAGGATCATACATAGTCATTTATAGGATCATACACAGGATCATAACTAGTCATTCTTATGATTATTCATAGGATCATACATAGTAATTCGTGAAATCTTTCATAGAACCAGACATAGTTATTCAAAGAATAATTCTTTCATTGGTACCATGCCTTCCGGCGTAGGCAATCATGTCTCTCCACAGTCCTTCTGTTTGTTATACTTTTAAATATAATGTCTGAAGATTCTGCATCATGCCAGGCTTTCAAGCCATCCAACATTTTCTCACGTTGTCTTTCTCTGTCTCTCTTACTCTCGATCTTTCCAGTTGTTACGATGCTCTCCAGCCCACCTCTTCTCATGACATGACCCAGGAACTGTGATTGTCGTCTTCTAATACAGTTAATAAGTTCTCTATTTGAGTTGACCAGTTGTAGAATTATAGCATTACTCTTTTTAGCTGTCCATGATATTTTCAATATTCTTCTATAAAACCACATCTCTGCGGCCTCCAAATGTTGTCTTGCAATATTGTCAACTGTCCATGCTTCATTACCATATAACAGTATGGGCTCTATGTAACATTTTAGTATGTTCTTTCTCACTTCTATTGATAATGAAATATTACACAAGATATTCCACATCTTCTGGAATGCTGCTTTTATAGAATCATACATAGTCATTAATATGACCCTACATAGTCATTAATATGACCCTACATAGTCATTAATATGACCATACTTGGTCATCATACAGAGAATAGGATCACATATAGTCATTTATATGAACATTTATAAACGAAGTGTTCTGTATCTTCTTTGATAAGTCTTTTCCACAATGGTCGCCCAACTCCCAGAGAATCATTTTTCCTGACCGTATAGTGGATAAAATATGTATATTGATAGATGCAAGAGAATAATCCAGCCACTGACTTGCCAAAATAGAATAGTTTAAATTTGGAAGATCCAGTTGAATCTCTTTTGTGAATAACTGCTCAGGCAGGGTATTCAAGGAATAAGTAGGTTGACAGACTATCCAAATGTAGCTTAACTTCCACCTTTTTCCACACACTGACAAACTTCTAACATACTTTTATTAATTAAGTTAATAAAATGATGTGGTGAGCTATGGTGAGCTGGAGAAGGGCACACGATCTCAAGGTGGCCAAAAGAAGCGCTACAGGGACTCGTCAAAGAACTCACTGAAAGCCTTTGAAATAGATCAAGATACATGGGAAGAAATTGCACAAAATAGATCTACATGGCGTTCTAAAATTAAAAAGAGCGCATCATCTTGTGAAAAGAGGAGAAATGCAGCAGCTTAACAGCGGAGAGCAGCTAGAAAGTCACGGATAGACCAAGATCCGTCTACTGTCGTCATTCCATGTCCGAACTGTCCAATAACATTTACAGCTCGCATAGGGCTCATTAGCCATCTACGAACCCATAATCAAGGACATAACTCAAATAGAATTTTCAAAAGTGGATGTAACAAATGGTCATCATCACCTGTGATGGACGAACAACAAAAACAAAAAAATAAATTAAGTTAACAAATTAAGTCAAAAGCTAAAGGTAATGCGTTTATTGGTTGACCTTAAAATGCCTCTTTTTCAATATAAACTTGACAATACGTATCTTTGAGTTTGATCCGCCTTTTGTGATGGCCTTCTTCCTGTATTGATTGTTGTCGTCTGTACCTGATTCTACCCATACCGCCATCCCTCAGTTCCCAGGTTGTCCATCGTTCAGTCGGCTTCAGAATAAAGCTTGGTAATTAATTCATACACAAGAAGTTTGTCTCCATGTAATATCAGAGACATCACACCCGTCGTCAGACTAGATAGATGTTTCCAGTTAATATTCGTGAATGATTTTCAGATTTTACATTGTTGCTCGTCTTCAGTTAATCCATACAGAAATTTAATAAATAGATAATTTTCGTTCGAACGGAAACACACCAGAACTTATGACTTATCTATAGTAGACAGTACAGAATCAATCAATTCTTTTAAAAATCTACTGATCTAGTAATTGTTATAAGTTCCAGAGAACAATGTTATTAGAAATTAGCCAGCACAACTGTTTATTAAAAATATATATATATTGTCTTTGAGAAAGAACAATAGCGCTTACGTAGAACACAGGTTTTTGAAAGTTTCATTTCAACACACCGGACTATCAATAAGACTAATGGGTTATGAAGTGTAAACAAGAGAACGTACAAATTACAATACGCAAGACATTTTCAACGTTTCGAACCATTAGGTCTTTCTCAAGAATATAGAAAACAGTGAAAAACTGAAAACAGTAAAAACAATGTTACCACCACAGAGGCACTAGATACACTATTGACATGTAAACAATACAAAGTGCAAGGTGACAATGATGTATGTGGAAACATGTAGTCATGGAAGGTTTTTGTTGAAAATTCGACGGGATATAATAACAGATATCATAAATTATTACCCACTACAACATGATAGCAATACAATAAGGACCACACCAACACACATTTAAACAAATAAATGTTCGGAGTAAAGTCCAAAAGCCTTGAGGGTACCAAACTCAAAAATGAATCGATATTCAAGAGTGTACCTAGATCTGTCATCCGTAGTGCAGGATCTGAGGGCAGTGACCTGGATATCGAGGGCACCATGATGACCATCACCATTGAAATAAATGACGACAGTGGTAGGTTTTTTGTGTTTTGTGGCATGAAAATCCCTACATAAGGGGTCACTCAAGCGTAAACGCGTTTTACATAATTACTTCTTGTCACAACGTTTATATGTGATAACGTAAATGACATTAATGGATTCACATGTGTTGCATCATCGATAAATAATGAAAGTGGCCTTAGAAAATGAAACAGAGCGGGTCTGAACTACATAAGGACACGTGTAGCACCCACAGCGTTTGCAACGAATAGTGCCAAAGTTAGCAGGAACATAAGACCTGAGGTGACTGTGGACCAAGATGTCATTAAGATTTTTGTCACGTCCATGGGCAACCAAAAGAAAGACCTGGGAAGCTGCACGAGTTTCAGAATCAGACTGGAGAAGGGAATAATGCTTGAACAAGATTCGACGGACAGTAGAGTTATGGGGATGAAAAGTAAGGACAAGTTTAACTCTATCAGATCAGGATGAAGTATCCTGAGTATTAGTCAAGATATCAAGTCGGATAAATTATGGACACGAAGCCATGCTGATGAAAGGATACTGTCAGGGAACGAACTTCTACGAAAGAAATCAATCATCTCAGAGGATGTATCAAGAAAGTCGTCGTCATCACATAAGCGACGAAGGCAAAGAAGCTGGAAGAATGGCAGAGAGTTGAGACAAGCAGGAGAATGGGAAGAGGTGTATAACAGAAAACCATGGGCGCCAGCAGGTTTGTAGTAAACAGATGTACTGTGGTAAGAGGTAAGAAAAGTGACAATAATATCAAGAAAATTGACAGAAGTAATAGTGATGTTAGATGTGAATTGAATAGCAAGGTTAAAATTGTTAATAAAGTTGATGAAGCGAGACAATTCTGTCTCAGACATGTCAGTAATACCTAGACCATCATCAATATATCTATGAAGTAGAAATTGAAAAGGATCTCATAAGTTTCCCAAACCTGATGTTGAAGATGTCCCATGAAAAGACACGCATAACTAGGCCCAATCTTAGTGCCCATAGCAGCACCACTGATCTGATTTTAAAAAGTAGCCATCTAATTCAAAAGAGTTGAGCGTAAGCACTAGTTGGAAATCTACCGCAATAATGGATAAGAAGTTAGTTGACTTCGAGAATAGATGCCTCAGAAAAATCACAAATACTAAGTGGAAAGATTTCAAATCAAATGACATACTAAAAGGGAGACAAGACAAGAATATGTGACGAATATCATCAGAAAACGTCGCTGGAAATACATCGGCCACATAATTAGCATGAAGGAAGACATAATTCCACGACAAGCCTCCATGTGGACACCAGACGGGAAAGAAAACAGGGAAGACCAAAAACAACGCTCAGAAGAACTGTTATGAATGAATTAAAATCAACAGGCATAAATGTACAAGACCTGCAATCCTTGACAACTGACCGACAGGCGTGGAGAACAATGACATCCGCCCTATGTGCCAAACTTGTAAAAGAGGAACTGACTGACTGACAGTTTGTCGTCATCTCCCCGTTTTACAATAACTGTGACACACGTCAGTTTTTCTTGACACTTAACTTCCCTATTTGGTTTTAATTTTCAAAACATACTCAAAATGCACGTCTAACCCAAAAACTAATGTTATTTTTGAACTTCCACTGCTGGTGTCTGCTCACATCTGCTTAAATATCGCCGAAATGTTAAAATTAATCTCTGCTGCTGGAGAGGTCATAATAAGATATGTTCGAGGTTTCTACGTGTTTACTGAAATACATGTACAATGTAAACCGTTAGACGGTTACACATTCATAGGATCATCTGTAGGGATACATATTTCAGTGTAGGGTAGCAATCCTAAACAAGAAGTAAATGGCTGGAGTAACACAGGGCAAATATCAAGATATACAAAAATAGGTAGAAGTGTTGCCAAAAAAGGATATAAAAACAACCTAACAACGAAATAGAGAGATAGAAGACGTTTCGACTAAAAAAGCCTTCATCAGGACAAACCAAAGACCACAGTACACCGAATCTTACATGGAGACATACATGGTTATGATAGGGAAGAAGGAAAGGGAAATCCCATAAAAGATAGCGGAGGAAGCAAAGATGGAGCAGCATGACAGGGAAGAAGAGGATATAGGGAGAGGATAGTGGTAAATAGGAGGGGAAAGTGAACAGAAGAAAGTAAGAAGTGAATATAGATAAGATGTAATATCAAGTAAAATAAGATCAATTCAATTCAATTAAAATAAATTGAATTAAATTAGAATAGAATACTTACCTCAAAAGTGGCACCAGGTAATGAGTATAACCGATATATAGTCGTAATGTGATGGTACGAGAGATCAGATGAGAGAGAGAGAGAGAGAGAGGGAGAGAAAGAGGCCAATACGGCAAGGACAGACGAGAGAGAAGAAGAGACCACAGAGCACGTATGACCAAACAACGTGAGGAAATATAGAGCAGAGGAGAGAGACTAGTAATAGGAATGGGAACAGGCAATAGTGGAAAGAAAATGTAGTGAAGATATATGAAAGTGAAGATAGTGAAATATTAGTGATAATATGTAACTTAGCTTCAGGTACCTGTTGTTTTCCACTGGTTTTGCTTAGAACGAATGAACCCAACATCGGAGGCTAAAAGTGGGAAGTAGAAAGTAGTGAATAGATAAAGGCTATTTATTGAATACCAAAACTAAGTGACCGGCTCGCCAGTTAAAAAAACACAGACATAGTGCCGTTTCATACAATGAAAAAGAAAGCAGAACGGAAGAACAACATCCGTAGGCAACGAAATAAACAACAAGGAAGGGAGAAAAGAAAATGAGCAAATGCGCGGCGGACCGGAAACAAAGCGTAAGTCAGGAACGTAGAAACGAAAACCGAGGAGAGTGGGGTATTTTGAAATACATAACTCACACCAGATGACCATAGAGACAGCAAAGATAAGAGAAGGAAGGAGAGTTTGTTTGTTTGTTTTGCGTTCGCTCCATTGTAACCATCACGGATATCCGTGCGATTTCCGCCGGGAGCGTGATTACGTTGTGCCACCGTTATGCGCCTTGTAGGCCTAGCACATCCGATTTCGGCATGCCTTGACAATTCGGGTGAGCTACTCTTAGCCTGCGACAGCCTCTATATCTGTCTCCAGACACGCGTAGTGGTGACTCTTCGCCCAGACGATTTTTGCTCTCGTCTGACTCGCACGAAGTGTTCCACTGTCTATGAACTTGCCTCGTGTAATTGGACGTGCTGTGCCTGTGCCCATTGGGTACTGAACCGTTTCTCATCTGTGAGCCTGGTTCCTTAAGGGGAAAAACTCAACAGAGGAGTTGGACCCTGGCTCTTTCGCCCTCTTAGCCGAGGTGTCATTCACCGACATCGTGTACCCCTTGTCCAAGTTTGTGTCTCACACCACGCGTTTGAGAGCAAGGCGTTCTCGAGCTGAGCGTCCTTGTCCCAATAGCGCCTGAGCCCATCAAGTACTGAACCCTTTCTCTATTCAAGTGTTTTTCATGTGTAGGAAAACCTGACAGTAGAGTTGGGCCAGGGCTAAATCGTTGTCCCTTTTGTGCCTGAGCCCATCGGGTACGGAACCCTTTATCTCTGCAAGTGTACTTCCGGTATAGGAAACCTTGACAGTAGAGTTGGGCCAGGACTACCATCGTTGTCCCTTTCTTGCCTAAGTCCATCGGGTACAGAACCCTTTCTCTTCGCGAGCATATTTCCGGTTTAGGAAGGCTCGACATTAGAGTTGGATTAGGTCTTCTTGCTTTACCAAACGCCAATGAATGGGTCTGGGTCTCTGCCTGTAAGGAACACAGGTAACTAGAAGCTCGTCTCGAGCTGACGGAGCTTGTAGTTCCCATTTCCTAGGGACTTTTCACTTTCTATTTGCAGTTCGCGCTGCCCTCTAGCGCTGTTCTGCCTTTTCATTGTACTCGGTATGAAGTCTATCTGTCTCTCGCCATGCATCTACCTTTACGTGCATTTCACATTGGCCGCCCCTCCAATGTTCGGACTGGCTTCACTGTATGTCGACAGTGTCGCTATATGCGGTGAAACTGGTGGTGTCGGAGATATTGTCTGTCTCTTGTACAGTCAAATCTCTTTCCATCTGCTACCTCCGCATTCTTGGACACGATCCCCAAATGATTTAGCCAGAATCAGCTCGAGCTGCTGTATTTCTGTTTCCAGGGTGCACCGCGAGGAGGTACATTTGGGATCTTGGTTATCTGCTAACCCTGGGTACGCCTAGAGCAATGCGGTCCCTTTGCACCCCGGAAGGAGAGTAATAAAAAGAGGGAAAAATAATAGAGGCGAAGAAGAAGAAGAAGAAAAAGTGGTGGGTAGACGTGGGCTCCGGTACGGAGATACATCATGCGAGGAAGGAATGTGGAAGTGGAAAGGGCCCAAAGGACACAGGGAGGACACATCGGGGGAGGATGGGGGCTATCCCGGGAAAGCGTTGCTGTCGAAGGTATCTGGCTGAAATAGGGAGACGTAGGAAGAAGGTGTCGAAGAAAAGGGCACCAAAGTATGTAGGTAATGGAGAGAGAGGAAAAAGAACATCGTAGGTGACTAAGAAAGAGTCGTATGTCCGCAATGTCGTTGTATGTGGAAGTTGGTGTAGCAGAGGTCGTATGTCCACAATGTCGTTGTATGTGGAAGTTGGTGTAGCAGAGGTCGTATGTCCACAATGTCGTTGTATGTGGAAGTTGGTGTAGCAGAGGTTGTATGTCCACAATGTCGTTGTATTTAGAAGTTGGTGTAGCAGAGGTTGTATGTCCACAATGTCGTTGTATGTGGAAGTTGGTGTAGCAGAGGTTGTATGTCCACAATGTCGTTGTATGTAGAAGTTGGTGTAGCAGAGGTTGTATGTCCACAATGTCGTTGTATGTGGAAGTTGGTGTAGCAGAGGTTGTATGTCCACAATGTCGTTGTATGTGGAAGTTGGTGTAGCAGAGGTTGTATGTCCACAATGTCGTTGTATGTAGAAGTTGGTGTAGCAGAGGTTGTATGTCCACAATGTCGTTGTATGTGGAAGTTGGTGTAGCAGAGGTCGTATGTCCACAATGTCGTTGTATGTGGAAGTTGGTGTAGCAGAGGTTGTATGTCCACAATGTCGTTGTATGTGGAAGTTGGTGTAGCAGAGGTCCCGATAAAATATGACGGAAGATTTACCAAGGTCACAACCGCAACGACAAGTACCTTATAGGCCAGGTGTTGGGAAATATGACGAGCCAATCGCACTTTGCAACCACTGTGATGGTCTTGCCCGCACTGTACACTAACTCAACTATAAGAACAACGATCAACGGACAGAACATCTCGCCACGAATGCATATCCCTTAGTACGGGCCATGTACCGTGGGGAGGAAAATGTCAGATGAAACGAGATTCGTAGCTGGAAGAGACCAACCGTACGTTGCAACCCGTTTGGAGGCGTTGTCCGTACTGCACGCTGGCTCCATAAAAAGATATAGTGGAGGGACCACTGTCTCCGAGCCATCACAGTCGTATGTAGCAGGAAGCCTATTGGCGCTGCTAACAAAGTATAGTCGTTGGAGGGGCCGAGGGAGTCGTGGTCAGTCAAACAGTCTCACCATGCTAAGTGTCTAGTAGGGTAACCGACCCAAAAAAGCCTCAGAAAGTGGTCAAAAGCGAGAGAATAGTAGGCAAAATAGGGCGCCCACAGGAAATTAGGTAATAACATTTGATGTATTAATAAGATCAAATATCAACTATAAACACAGGAATTAAAATAATATCAATTATCAATAATAATATCAATTGAACAACAATAATATATTAACAATAAAAGCAAATATTAAAAAAGTATCATGTATTAACAATAACATACATTTAAAAAATCAAGTATCATCAAAAATATCAATCGTCAACAATAATATGAAGGAAGTATCAACAATAATATCAAGCAAGTGTCAACAATAATATGAAGGAAGTATCAACAATAATATCAAGCAAGTGTCAACAATAATATCAAGCAAGAATAAATATCAACTATAACAATAATATTAATATCAATGACAATATAAATTATCAACATTAATAACACCCATCAACATATATTATCAACATATCATGATCAACAATACCAGCGAGTTACAACAAGAATATTATGTAACAACAATACTATCCCGTATCAATAATAATGTCAATTTCAACAATAATAACGTGTAACAACAATTATATCAAATATTAATAATAATATCAAACATTAACATTAATATCAAGTAAAAACAATAATATCAAAGATCAAGTATCGCAATTTCATTTAATTGGAGAATGTAAACAATCTAATCACATTTCCTCTATCATTTTAATTTGTGATCTTTATTGTTCATTTGATGTACATTTGATGTCGCTCTGTGTGCTCTGCCTGTCATAAATATTGTTTTCTAGCTGTGAAATAGACTGCATATTTTGTATACATCAAGTTTAATTACTGCATATCATGTGTATTCTAAAGGTAACACTGATACATTTTGTGTAGGTTATATATATATATATATATATGACTTAAATATTCTACTGTGTACATATATTTACCTATGATTTTTTTTTGAGTCAAAATAATGTTCTTCATACGCGAACTTTTAAATTATCGTGTAATTGCTGATGTGGTAGCTGTATTAATATTGTTCTCCTGTAAAATGAGATTAGATTTCGCTGCAATTATATCAGCACGAAATCATTCCTGGTATTTATTTTCCTCAAATTGTTTCGAAAACAATCGTTAAAGGAGTGTAATATCGTGTGTCGACTCAAATTTCTTAATAAATATATATAATTTTACGTTATATATATATATATATATATATATATATATATATATATATATATATATATATATATATATATATATATATATATATATATATATATATATATATATATATATACATATACATACATACATATACATACATACATATACATATAATGCATTTTTCGGACTGTTCGTGGGTATGCGACGTACCCTAACCTTTTTCAACCCAGAAATTTGTTATTGTTATTTTAACTCTGAGCAAATAAACAAATTTAAAAGAACCTTCATGTCCATGGAAAAGATGTATTATTATATGAAAAAAAACCCACAAAACTCCATTACATCTCTGTTTAGTAAATTAAATTTGAAAATTTATTTTAAATGCTTATAAAATATAACCTTAAAATTAACACAGGAAGGAACACAAAACATAAAATTGAAGATAATCACCCCGCCCCCCTTTCCTCCCTTTTTTACAAAAAATAATTGCCTATAGAAAGATTGCCCATTACCCGTCTCACTGATAAGAGGGGATTTGATTAGGGGGGGGGGGGCAAAGTATCACAGCAAAAATATAAACCAACTATTTTTGTATAGACCGTACCCTAGACAAAATTGCACTGTATATATATTTACCCTATTTTATCAATATTATATACTTCTATACCTTCACTCTCTCATTGATTGTGTGTTTATTCGAGTGTATTTGTCACTTATACAAATTCCTATTGTGCATCTATAGCGGATCAGACCATCCTTTGCTTATGGCATTATTTCCATTTTCTTCTTTTCTCTGCGATAAATCGTGATTCGTAAACACGACTAGTTATTATCCTTAATCTTATTTTGTTATCATAATCCATACTAAAATTAATCTAATGCGGGGAAAACACACAGGCGTTATAGAATAGCAGTAATCATTATCAAACATATTCTGGAGCAGTGATGTTGGCATTGCATATGGCGGCGAAAATTGCATGATTTTTCTCCTTTTACGTTTACTTATGCCGAGCTTCGGTTGTCCGTTCTATATTTGATTCTATTGCTGGTAACACGGAACTGTGATCTATTGATCTGCTCACCTACAGCATTCTCGTCCTGAATTTTCCACATTGGTTTTGTTTGGAATATTTCTAAATGACGTAAAAGTTAATCTATTTTTATGTTATTTCACGCATTATGATTGGATAGTTTTAAGAAAACACCGGCAATCTTAGGAACTCTGTCTACCTCTGTTTAACAAAATAGAATTAAAAGTCATGACGTCAAATGGAGATTCACTGAAACGGTAGTGCAGAATATAGAATTATTTCATTGGTTACCCTGTTAGGTCGTAGAAAACACTGTCCAAATTTAGCAAGTTCCAAGCAGACTATTTTTTTAAATAACCCGTGGGCTTCAAAAGCCGTTACCATGGCAATCTCATTTTGCTAGGGACTACTTTTCTACCGATTTATTATATCTATTTTCGACAGAGTTCGAGCTATTTTGAGCAACTACGCGAAAACTTCCTCTTTGCTTTCATTTTTTTTCGCTTTATTTGCATAAATGGTCAAGTTCCGACTTGCGGTTGTATCTGGCACGTACATGACCGGCTTTGAAAATATTGACCTCAATTATTGAACACTGAAAGCTACTACTGCATTATCTTATTTGTCTGTTTTATACGCTGGTAATTAGAAATCCATCGGGATCGATATGTGAGATCGGAACATGAGAAATATTTATAGAGTCAGAATTGAGACTTGAAGAAAATAATGGATATATGTGTTATTTAAATAGATTACATCAGTGACATACCACGGTTTTCTAGATAGACACGGCTATGGCATGGTTTGTGACATCACGAAAGGAGTCCGTCATATAGTCAAGCAACAGCTAGAAGTTCTACTGCATAATTTCTTGTTTTCTTTAAAAATTGTTCGTAGAAAGGCCATTATTATTATTATTATTATTATTATTATTATTATTATTATTATTATTATTATTATTATTATTATTATTATTATTGTTGTTGTTGTTGTTGTTGTTGTTATTATTTTTATACTAACACTGATGTTGTTCGTCCGTCGGAGTCGACAATGACCATTAATTTCAACTGAATTATGATGAAGATGATGATGTATGCGGTGTATCCGATTATGACTAATGAATCTTATACGTGCTTGAAATTATCTTACACACGCTGAGCATGTGTGTGGGGAAGGGGAGTCTGTGGGACATTGGACAATTCTTGCCTTTATTCTAGTGGTTTTGTTGCGAAACTTGATGTCTGTGGTTCTCTGCAGCTGCTGCACCACTCTTGATTCTGCGACGAGAATCGGATATGTCTTGTGTAAGATTCTTCTTTGAATTTGTGTTTAGTTTAAAGTGGGTCAGTTATATCTAAAGAGTGTCTTTAAAACGCTTCTTCTGTCCTCCGAACTTGCGGGAGCCAGCCTAAAGTTCTCCATATAACAACTTCTTTGGAAAACGACGATCTTTCATGCGGACCATGCGTCCTTTCCAGCCTGTCTGCGCCCTCATCAACATTGTACGTATGCCTACAGATTTAGATTTTATCAGCACTGCACCGTATCGTATTTTATCCCATTAATAGATGTTGAATACATTACAAAGGCATCTTAGGTGGAAGTGGTTGAGTCTTCTAGCATGTCTGGCATATACTGTCCATGTTTAACAGGCATAAAGGAGTGATGATATTACTACTGCTTGGTAAACTATGAGTTTGGTAGTAGTTCTTATTCCCTTTAGTTCCCATACGTTTACTCGCAGCTTCCAAATGTGGCACTAGCTTTAGCTATTTAGTTGTTTACCTCAGTGTCGATGTTTACATCTTATGAGAGGCACTCACAAGTCCAGGTAGGTGAAAATATTGACTGTTTGAAACTATTCTTCGTTATTTTTATATGGAGATTTAAATGTGGTTTGTTTGGTGTGGTTTGAAACAGGACCTCTGTTTTCTTTGTAGTGATGGTGAAACCAAAGTTGTCACAGACTTCAGCAAATTGGTTCAGGGTGACCTGCATACTGCCTGCAGCATAAGAATACAGTTCATAGTCATCTGCATAGAGGAGTTCCCTGACCATTGTGTCTCGCACCTTAGTTTTGGCTTGAAAACGTCGAAGACTTAAAAGTTTACCGTCTGTTATAGATGCATCTGTCAGTATGGCAGAAAATTTCAGTCTGAACAGCATTGGAGCTAGAACGAATTCTTGTTTGACCCCAGTTGTTACAGGAAAGTATGATGATGATGACACTCTATCAATGATAACAACAGCCATCTTGCCATCATGGAGATATCGCACGATATTGATACATTTTGGGGAGCAAACACATTTTTAGAGCACCTCCCACAGCCCATCTCTGTTCACGGTGTCAAATGATTTGTGAGATCTACAAATATTGTGAAACGTTCCATTTGGTGGTCTTGGATTTTTTCTTGGAATTGATTGGCAGCAAAGATCATGTCTACTGCCCAGGGACCAGCACGAAATCCACACTGACTTCCAGGCATAAGATCTGTGTCTGTGTAAGTGGATTCAGCATTACACAAGCTAGTATATTTGTAAGCTATGGATAGCAACGATATCCCTCAGTGGTTGTCACAGGACTGTGTATTTCCCTTGCCTTTATATAGTTGGACAATTGAGGCATCTTTCAGGTTTTGAGGCACGGGTCCTGAACTCCAGGATGAACAAAGATCTTGGTAAGTTTACAAACTTTGACTTCATTAGTACTTCACTGTCTGGTATTTTATCCCATCAATGGACAAGCACCTCTCCTCCTATCTTGTAGATGCCCGCTGAGATGGTATCCATAACAGGAGTTTTTCCGTGTGACATTTGTTCAATGACAGTCTTTACTTCTTGATTTTTGTGTAGTATGATCTC